>JANRMT010028174.1:24129251-24163946 GCA_026402145.1 Polypterus bichir lapradei
TCTATCTATCTATCTATCTATCTATCTATCTATCTATCTATCTATCTATCTATCTATCTAGATCAGACTGACAGCTGTTAGAAGTGGACTCTAGGAATCAAATGGATTGTAGACTTAAACCTTTTTTAAATTATCGACATATTTATGTGTTGCTGTCATTTGATCTGATCTTGTACAGGGTGAGTGGTCACTGAAAACTGTCCTGTTGTTTAAGGGGTATTAAGTTAGTGTAAGCGAGTGAGCCCTGCAATAATCTGCCATTCCACACTGACTATGGTATCTTTCATAAGATGGATGTTAATACTGAATTATGTCATACTCCATATACTACACTGTACAGAAATCTTAGGCACTTGACAAAAATGCCTATGAAGCGTGAATAGATTTTTGGGAACAACTCTTCCATGAACACAACAAACTACTTCTAATGCCTACAGCTTCTAGTTTTATTAATCTTTGGTCTGGGATGACTGACTCAAAAGTCTTTTTGAAAGTCCTGGTAAATTATATTAGATGCCTTGTTTTTGTCAACTATTCCGGTTGCTTCTTCTTTGACAGGATCTCTCTCATAAACACATGCCAGTTGTTATTTAGTATATTATTTTGTTTAGGTATTTTTCTAATTTATTTCTTATTATAGTTTCCATAACTTTGTATAGAAGTAAGACTAATTAGTCTGTATTTACCAGGATCCATTTTGTCTCCCTTCCTGAAGATTGGAGTTACATTTCCAACTTTCTAGTCCTCAGGTACTTCTCCTTTCTAAAGTCAGTCAGTCAGTCATTACCCACTGGAGCTAATCTCAGCCAACACAGGGCACCAAGCCACCACAGAGCACACACACACCAAGCACACACTAGGGACAATTTAGGATCATCAATGCACCTAACATGCATGTCTTTGGACTGTGGGAGGAAAGCCACGCAGACATGGGAAGAACATGCAAACTCCATGCAGGGAGGACCCAGGAAGCGAACCCAGGGCTCCTTACTGCGAGGCAGCAGTGCAACCCACTGTGCCACCCACTTTCTAAAGTGACTGCTCAAATATAATGAGTGTTTAAGGATAATGTCCTTAGTTTCTTTCAATGAAATTGGTAAAATCCTGTCAGGTCTAGGAGTTTTATTTGTCAATGCATTGACAACATGAACCATATCTGACTTTTTTAATTAGAAATCTATTAAAATTTGTTTTTACTTCCTCCCTTATAAATACTTGGGTGAAATGTCTGTTCAATTCATTTATTATTTTCTTCTCATTTCCAAGAATTTCTCCATTCATGTCCATAAGGTTTCTTAAATTCTTTTTTTTAATTGTCTTTTTACTGGAGTTGTACTCAAAAAATTGTTGGCTGTTTGTCTTCGCTAGCAATTTTTATTTCAGTTTCCTTTTCAACATTTCAAATGCTTTTTTTCTTCTCTCGCTGTAGTTTCTGGTATTCTTCTAAATCAGAAATATCTGCCAATTTTTTTCTTTCTTGTACATTGATCTATTAGGTTTAATTTTTTAAATAATGTTCCTATGTATCACTTTTGGGAGATTTTTTTAGTCTTTTTGCTTTATTGGTTTTCAGAATAAAGTTATTTTGAGTCTGGATCACAAGATTTCTGAAGTGCCACCAACTGGCACTTATAGTTTTTGCTTTCCCATTTGATGTTTTGTAGACACTTTCTCTTCCCTATAAACTCTGTTTTCCTCAAGTTACAGGTTTTTGTTTTGGTTTACATTTGTGTGTTTTCAAAGATAAGCTCAAATTTTCCATGTTGTGATCCCTGTTGCTTAATATTTCAAAAACTTCTGTTTTCATTACTCTGTCTTTGTTGTTTGAAAAGATGAAATCTAAGCAAGCATCACCATGTGTTGATCTGGAGACAAACTGCGCAAGAAAATAGTCATTTGCCACCTACACTATTTCAGTTTCCTCGTTTGTATTCCCAAGAAAAGGACAACCTTGCTCACACCATGCATTATGGGTAAATGTTAAATTATATTCATGTAGACTTCTTCCTAGTACTGGAAGGATTTCATAGTAAATTGCTGATTTCGATTTGGCCTAAATGCCACATCTTCTGCAATTATTTTTAGTCTTGTTGTTCTTGCCAAAGATTTTAACAGGAAAGTTGTCATGCATCATGTTAGTTTTCTTCTACAAGGACATTGAAATATCTTTTTGTAGTATTTCAGTTTTTGAATTCTAAAATCTGCTCTTTTCAATTGACGGACTAATTCAGAAAACATAAAATACAGTAACTGTCTTAGTCAAATATTTTTGTGAACTATCTAAAGTGCCTCAGACTTTTGCACCATAATTTAAATACAACATAAGCTTTTATTATGATGTGATTTGGCAATTATCATTTGCTTATGTCTAATGATGAGCAAGACAGGGAAGATGTGAATCACGTAGAGTTTCACAAAACAGACAGTAAAATAAGTTTTAATGATGATGTTGTAATTGTGAAACCTGTAACTCACTTAAAAGATTTTTAGAGGGTTTTGTAGGGGTGGAGAACAAGGAATACTTTCTCTAAAGCCTTTGGTGTTTAACTGTGTTCTTTTCTGCTGTTATATAATGCATGTAATCTGTCGCACATCAGTAAATTCAATTTTGTTTATATCGTAATATAATTTCTCATTTTTGGTTATGTCAAAGCTTAAATATAAGAGTCTTTTAAGCTGAGCTTAAGGAGTTATTATTTAATTTAATACAGAAAAAAGTGAAACCTTCTTGTTCACACAATGCCTTCATCCGTGCATTATGACTGAATATCAAATTCTGTTCAAGAAGTCTTTTTAGTTGCGCTGGAAGGATTTGGAGAATATTTTCATTTGGCTTAAACACCACAACTGCTGCAGTTTGTTTAAGTCTGGTTGTCCTCATCAAAGATTTTAATAGGAAAGTGATCTATCATTATTTTTCTTTTTTTGCATTACTTCACTATTTTGCAAAATAAATGTTTGGAACTCTAAAAACTCTGCTCTTGTCTATTGGTGGACTGCTCTAGAAAACATAAAATAACTGTCTAAATCAAATATTTTTGTGAACTGCAGGATGTGGTTCGGCTGTTATTATTTGCTTATGACTAATGATGAGCAAGAAAGGGAAGTTTTGATTCACAAAGAGTTTCACAAAACTGACACTAAAATACGTTTTGCTGGTAATTTTGTAATTGTGAAACTAGAAATTAATTTAAAAGATTTTTGGAGGGTTAAAAGAATTTTTGGGGGGCAGAAAACATGGAATGCTTTCCGTAAAACCTTGGATAACCTTCGATATTTACCCTGTGTTCTTTTCTGCAGCTATGTAAAGCGTGTAATCTGTCCCACTCCTGGAAAATCAGTTTTGTTTATGCCTCTCATTCACATAACCGTGGAGGTGTGGTGTGAAAATGCTCCAAAGTGCACCATCATGCACATTACTGTGGTTTCTCCACATACAAAACCTCACCGTACGAAAAGCCAGTTGCTCACTCCACACCCAGAAACATTTCTAAGTGTAACAGGAAATGAGTACAATGATTTTTTAATTTAATTTTTTTACATCAGATCTCTATTAAAATCAGTGCTGCACGTCTGAGGATCATCTTGCTGGCTCTGATCAGGTATGTGGTACCACTCCAGGACAAGAGGGAGACACTGTCACTAACTGTCTTTTCACATGCGCATGGGAGGCAGCTAAAGGGCTTAAGTCAAGCCAAGCTGGGGAGCATGCACTGGTACAGTGCGTTGCCACACCCATTACATGATGAAACAACTCGGGATCCCAGTTTGCAACCCCCCAGGCACACACGCGGTCCAGTCCCACCCTCCGGAAATAACCCTCTATCTACCACAGCCAGGTGTTACGTGGGCAGCCCCTTGGCCTGGTGCAGCCACTCGGGTTCCCAACAATGAGGATTTTACGAGGAGGATCACCCTTGGGGAAATGCACCACATAGCTGTAGTGCTGTAACTGATGCTTCCTCACAATGCAGGTAATGTGCCTCATTCGGGACTCCATGAGCAACACAAAGTCACACCAGCAGTACCCAAGGATTTTCCGGAGAGACACAGTACCAAAGGAGTCCAGTCTTCATCTCAGGTCACTGGATAGCGTCCATGTCTCACAACCATATAGCAAGACAGGAAGCACCAGGACTCTAAAGCACCAGGACTCTAAAGACTTGGACCTTTGTCCTTTTGTATAGATATCGAGAGTGCCACACACTCCTTTCCAGCGACCTCATGACCCTCCATGCTCTCCCAATCCGTCTGCTGACTTCATAGGAAGAGTCACCAGAGACATGAATGTCACTGCCAAGGTAAGTAAACCTCTCGACAAGGTCGACACTCTTTCCGCAGACAGATACACTGCTGATGACCGTGCCCAAGAGGTCATTAAAGGCCTGGATCTTGGTTCTAATCCAGGACACTCGCAAGCCCAGAATCTCAGACTTCTTGCTAAGTCTCTCGAGGTCCCCGATCAGAGCATCTATTGACTCCGCGAAGATCACAGCATCGTCAGCAAAGTCCATGAATCTTTCTTCACCAACAGATGCCTGGGGATAATGGAAGATGTAAGGTGGCTTGGTATCCATTTACTATTTTAGTTAAAAAATGAGTACATTGGCATGTTACAAAATCATTAGTACGCATATCCTGACACTTCGGGCTGGACTTTACCTCTTGAAAGATTTCATTTAAAAGTGAGAGTGTTTATGGAGTAGCCCTCTCAATACAACTGAAAATATTAGAATGTTGATGCATTCTGAGGTGAACCATTAGCAAGTGACAGGATTAACAATGCAGGTATGTTTACTTCAATAAGATAAGTTACGCTATTTGTTACTTTAAAAAATAATAAATATAACACGTGTTAGGAAGAATACAATCGCCCGAACGTTTACATCTGAAAATTTATGCTGTGGACGCTTTTAACTGTGGCTGCCGAAACCGTGACACCAATACATGCGGAGGATGACAGAGAGCAATGGATATGTGCAGACTACAAAATCCTTAGCTGTAACCAGAGTAAGGGGTTACATGGCCACATAATCTAAATAATAGTGGAGGAATCTACCTCAGTTAATCAGGCTTCTCAGAAGCCAATAACTGGATTACTCTAACAGGAATAAGGGTTTATGTGGCATTTCAGTAATCAGGTTTCTGTGAATGTTCGGGTTATTGAAGCTCATGCATATGTGCTAACTGCTTGGCTGCATGTGTTTCATCTGTGTTATTGATCACTACTCTTAACACTAGAATTACCAGAGCCTATAAAAAAACTTGTAGATCCGGCACACCTTAAATCCGTTCGCACCTCTCCGTCAGCATCTTTTGTCCTGCAAATGTGCCAATAAAGACAAGCAGCAAGCAGCCTGGTATCCCATCCCCCCAGTGCCGCAGAACGTGCACAAAATTCTCCCAGCTCATGCCTTGATTGATTATCTGGGAGTGAAGTGCTGGAGTTTTAGAGTGGAAATAATAGATCGTTATTTGGAACACATGCATTTCATGTGTGTTCCGTTTTTAGAATAATCTGTGTAAACACATTGTTAAAACAGAAACGTTTTTCATATTTTAGTAGGAAATGACAAAATGTTGGCATAAACTATATAATGTGTGAGGCCTGAAGTCCAAAGATCAAATAAACACTTTCACAAAAGGTTCAAGGACAATACAGCAGCTTCTGTGGCGTAGCGGTAAGATTTGCTGACTTATAATCAAGAGTTCCCGGTTTGATCCTGACTGCTTCCTATATTTGCCGTTTTCAGTAGTGAGCTGCTCTTATTGTTAATATTATACAGTACACACATACATTTGGTTTGCGTCTGTAACAGACGGTGTACATTTATAGGACTTGTGACAGTTACCTTTTTTTCACTTTTATACTCTCAGTCACAATCACGATACATATTACTGCCCTAGGGATCTGACGCTGTTACTTTTTATCTGAAACTGGGAGTAACTGTAGATGTGAGTGGTGTTTTGAGGAAATGGAACTGGACACTCTCTGATCTGGAGGGATAAAAGCTGACACACAAACGCTGGTGAATCTTCCTTCTTCGTATCTCACCGTCACTTGATTTTTTTTATTCAGTTTTATTGAGTGTTCCTGCTCACGCAGAATTAGTATGCACCTTATGGTCTATGATATCAAAAAAAAAACAGAGATATAGGTATACATGATATTTGGAATTATTCATTTTATGAACTGTATAGTACATTTCGGAAAATAGTGTGGCACGGATGCAACATTATTCATATTATTAATATTCATTTGTATAACATTTTGTGCTTGTAATCGTTTTTTTTTTTTTTCCCCCGATCTTGCCAGTCTCCACGTTGCTGTATGGTGCTGTTTCTTTTGTACTCCAGGACATGCAGAGGAAAGTATAGTAATGAGAGGTCAGTTCAGCACTATATGCAATCATCAAATTCAAATGTTAACAGTTCACACACGCGCAAGGACCGTCCTTCCTACATTTACGACATGTGCACCTGGGAGCTGGGAGGACCTGAATCATGTCTGCCAAAAGCATTCCAACAACTGCTAGGATAGATGTCCGTGAACTCGTTTTAAATGCTGTCTCACTGCCTTGTCTCGCAGGTCATCTAGAGTACTAATAGAACAATTTACTCAGCTTATTTTTTAACTCTGTTTTACATTTCAACAAAATTTAAAAAATGAGGAGAGGATGTAAACAGAAGAGAACACAATGTCTTAACGGGGTCTCCAATATTTGTTTATTTTTCAGGTCAACAAGAGTCATGACTAATGAGATATCTATAATGAGATGTCGATAATTTACCTATAGGCGAGCTTCAGGTTCAAAATTTTATTATTTTTGAGTCACAAAAACAGTAAATAGGTAAAAAAAAAAACAGTTTGTTAATATCTTATATTCAATAACATTTGCTGTCTCTTACTTCCTTGGAAGTTTCTTCCTTTATACCAACAGAACTATGCCTGCTGCACTAGGACTGGGACTGCCAAGTCATAATTGTCCTTTTTACATATTCATTCTTTGTAGTCATTCTGATGTGTGTTTAAACCAAATTATGTGCATGCACTGTATGTTAATATATATATATATATATATATATATATATATATTTACACATTAAATTTACACATTAATTAACTTAAAGCACCTGTTCTTCTTCTTTAGGCCAAATTTCCCCCTGGTGACAAAAATTTATCTATCTATCTATCTATCTATCTATCTATCTATCTATCTATCTATCTATCTAAGTTGAAGTGCAGAATGGACACCACCTGTTATGAATTAATTGTTTTTAAAATATAATTTACATTATTTCTTACATCTTTTATTATTTACTGTTGTCTCGTGAGGCTATTTTGTGCAACATAGCATTATGACAGCCATTTTCTTTTCATCAATGCCTATGGCATCAGTCATATTTACGATAAATGCTCACATTTCCCTGCACCCTGGAAAAAGTAAACTCTTTCAAAGAATCTCACTTTCTATCTTATTTAGACAAAAGATATTTAGTCACCACATGACCAGTTTGTTCTCCTTTTGACCCTAAATTTTTTTCTCTCATTTTGATTGTCTTTGCTTGGCTTCCTGACATTTTGACTCTAATGGTACCTTAAATTAATGACTAATCTATAGGTGTTGCATCTCAGATCTTATCTTCTCTGCATAAACAACTCTATTATGTCCACTTTTGGATTATTTTTTTCAGCCTAAGTTCAAAATTATATCCAGGTAGTTCTCTTAGGTAAATCTAATTAATAATATACAGTTGTTACTGTTAATATGTACATCTGGTACAATTTTACAACAGATTTATAAATGCTTTGCTAGTTGTTAATAAGACTAATGTGCTAAGGACACTTTAAGAAAAGGGCAGTTTATCTGTGTAACAAAAACTTCACAAAGGCTTTGCTTCTGTTACTTAAAACTATAAACGCTAAAAAATGTAAAATCAGCTTTGCTTGATGGCTCAACATGTTGGTAAGTTGTTTAAAGTGATAGGAAGAAATTCAAAGCTTTCTATAATGGATGCCTCAGGAAGATCTACTGTCCAGAAAACATCTGAAACTAGCAGCTCTATAGAAAGATCGATTGTCTCATTTTGTGTTACAGATCAAATTCAGACGTATCCAATGGCTTGGGCATGAACTGAGAATGGACCATCATTGTTTCCTGAAAGTAACCCTCTAATGTATTACTTAAAATCCTTGCTTCATTTTTCTTTCTCTTTAACAACCATTAAGCTTACAACCTTTCAGGGCTCTTCAACTGGAGTCTTGCATCTCAGCTGTGGCATAACCAAAAATGAGAAATCAAGTTAGAATATTGTCATTTACAACAAGCATGCAAGAATGAACTTCTTAAAATACACAAAGACAAATGCTGTATGTTTGCTATTGACATTACTGACAAATATAGCAGCATGTGGACCTCACTGATCATAAACCATGAATCTGGGGTCTTCAGAATGTGTGGCGTATTTTATGTTCTATTAAAAAGTTTCTGGATGCTGTTTCTTATCTCTTTGTTCCTGAAGCTGTATATTATGGGGTTTAACATTGGCGGCATAATAATTGCTACAATTATCAAGCTGTTGTTTGCTTCGTCTGACAACTTCACTCCTAGTCCAGTCAACATTGTGTAGATTAAAATTGGAATAGTAAACAGTCCCACCACCAGCATATGGGTGGTCAAAGTATTCAGAGTCTTCTTTTTTCCATCACTAGATGAGATCTTCACAGCAGCGTAAGCAATCCTTGCATAGGAAACTAAAATAAATGCTAGTGGACAAAAACCAAACAGGAAAGACACGGCTGACATAATGTCATAATATTTAGGATTCTCATTGCAGGCTATTTTAAATAGTGATGCATAGTCACAAAAGCAATAATTTATAATATTAGTGTTACAAAAAGAAAGTTCAGTGATAAAAATCAAACAAGTTAAAGCAAAAGCAGCTGGAACAACATTTAATAACAGACCAGCAGCCCAGAGGATTCTTTTTGTAATAAGTGCAGAATATCGCAGTGGATGAAGAACTGCTACATAGCGGTCACAGGCCATGAACACCAAAAGATAGGATTCTGTTTCTGCTAAATATAATGCTAAGAGCAACTGAAGCAAGCAGGGTCCATATGGAACAGACACCCACCCTGAAAGAATGGCGATTAGCTGAGGAATGATATTTGTGCTGCCCAGCAAGTCAAATGCTGCTAAAGCTGCAATGCCAATGAACATGGGCTTCTGCAACTGTGGGTTCATTACTATGACCAGGATTACCAGAATGTTCCCAAACAGTGTAACTAAGTAGACCACAATGAGAATAGCAATTGTGTAGCTTTTCTTCTGGGAGTCGACTGTACAATGAAGGACAAACTCTGAGATGGACACTGAGGTTTTGTTCATACCTGGACTGTCACTTCTCCTTGAAGAAACACAAAGAGACAGAGGATTGAGTTTATGGAAGTGATCTACAGAGAAGTTCTAATCTTCTCTAAGGAAACACATACTGTACAGTAGAAGTCCTTACCTTGTAAAGGGAATGTCCTGAGATCTGTGTCTTGTAGGGAAGACAGAGGACACTTGTAGATCCCGTCTGCATCCACAATAATACTAAAGGGGACAAAGCAAAAGGTATTTTTATTGAAGAAAATACACGAGGGCAATAGAAATTAAAGAAAACAAAGCAAAACCATGTCACCTCCCTGCCCTTTCCTACATAAATCATGTCTGCCTTTCTGTCATGTGCTATGGCTTCCCAACTTGCTCACCTTGCACTTACCACCAAGCCTTCTCTTTCTTTCTCTCACACTTACTTAAATAGCTCTGGCCTCTCCCTAACACCAGTGAACGTTAATCCCAAAGTATCTCCCCGAGCTCATACTCAAAGAGAGCTTTACACTTTTACCCATTGATATTTTGAAATATCTGATTCATAAAATTGTATGGTCATTAACTTCTCAAAATGTTAACAAAGAAAGAGCTGCGTCACTTCATGTACTCTGAAAGTACTCAAAGGGTGTAACTGGACACGGATGGTTAAGGCGCACAGACTCTATATTTTATATACTGTTGTATGTGTTTGTCCTGTAAATATTTCCTAAGATCCCTTTGTCATTGTCCAATTAGTGTATTTCTAAATGACAGTTTTTTGAAATCATAAAGGTGAATATGACAATGACAGCACTCCACGTACAATGTACTGTATTTACTTCACAATGAAATTTGATGGTGGCATCAAAAAATTGAGTTGTGAGATGGCTCACATTACAAGACAGTTGGCTGACATTTCTGACATAACAGAAATTCTTGTGATCATAGGACACCTCAATCATAAGATGCCATCAAGCATAATGCCCTTGAAGCAATGGCCAGTGCAGCTGAAATTTGGTCCAAATCAGAGAATGAGTCGGCAACTGCAAGTCAGGTTTAAAATTGTGTCAGAAATGCACAGTGTACGCCCGGCACTGGTGTAATTCTAGTGCAGCTCAGTAAAGCGGTTCCCCATGGAGAGAATATAGAGGAGCTGGGCAGTGTACATAGTTAACCGTATTATTTCTGTTCACCTGTTCTTTTCTGTACAATCTTTAAAAAGTTCAGTCTGTAAACATCAATGTTGTATTTCTTTAATTTTGATATAGATGTACTTTATTAATCCCTGTGGGGAAATTGTCTTTTCTCATGACCTTTGGAGGTCAGAGAGCAGGTTCAGCCATTTTCCATTGCCCCGGAGCAATTTTCAGTTTAAGGCCCCTTGCTCAATGGATTAGGACCCCTTCTGGCACTAATGGGATTTGAATTGGCAACCTTCCTGATACCAGCACAGATTCTTAGCCTCAGAGCCAGCACTCCATAAAGAGAGCAATTACTGTATAAAATATGTAATCTCTCTATAATAATAAAAAAATCCTGGGACGAGACAAGACTTTTTAGCCTGGGACGAGACGTGACTTTTTCAGAGAGACACTTTCACGTCCCATGAGATGAGACTTTGTGCCAAGTCCGGGGCCAGAAATAAAAGATAAAGAGTAAATGACAAAGTAGAATGTCGTAAAGAATTCAAAAGCGTTGGAGTGGCACACATGCAGAGCAAGTTCGAGATAATAAAAGTATTAAAATTCGAAAGTCTCATGAAATGATAGTAAAGATCACATTAGCGCAAACAAACGGAAATTATTACTCGGTGAAATAACGGAACAGCAAAAAGAGGTTGAATATATTGATTGGCTTTAAACTTTAAGTCGGAGACTTGTAGATTGTCTTATTCATGTTGCCATCAGAGAAAAAAAAAGTACTGTTTCTTCCCAATTAAGAGGCCTATCAACGAAAATTAAAAAATTTGTTGTTTGGTGAAAATAAAATCCACATACGTGAGCGGCAGAGACCTGGTTGGCAAACAAAGCGAGCAGGGGGCAAAGCCCCCTAGTTATACATTAAATTAAACCATGATTCAGAGTATATTCCTTTTGAACTAAACCCTTCAAAACTTTGTAGTGGTACAAAATTACACATCAAAGCAATACGTTCAAAACTGATTGAAGATACAATTTGTATAGAATTTGCTACAGTGTGAAATTATATTTAAAACCAAAATTCCTGTTATTCCTACTAATTACCTGTTTCAATTCAAATTAATACAGTTTCCTGTAAAATCGTGTTTTCCAATGACCATCAACAAAACCCAAAGTCAGTCAGTCAAGGAAAGCAGGAATTATTCTACAGCACAAATGTTTCACCAGTGGGCAGTTGTATGCAGCATATTTATGAGTAAGGAGCTCTAGTGAACTAATAATATTAGCAGCTCATAAAACAAACATTAAGTACTGTTAGGTAAGTAGTGTTTCTGATAAATCCTCTTAACTGACGAAACTATAACCAAGGCCCATTCTTGTAGGAAATTTTCCAGGCGAAGCCGGTTAGCACAGCTAGTAAATCATATTTGTTACCTTCAAGTATGTCTTCAATGAAATGCAAGATCCCTCTGTGTCTTCATGCTTTAGAAATATTTTGTTTTAGAGATTAAACAATTATGACAATATATTTTGTCAACAGTATTTAATTGGATCTATAAAATGTTTCAGCTGTTTATCATCTGCAGTTCAGGTAACACTATGGAATAATTTAAAAGCCAGCTTTTGAAAATTATTTAGAATGAAAGTTCCTCTAAATTTTTTAAGGTAGGCATAGTATCAACAACTGTATGGAAAGTGCAAAGTCCCAAAGCGTGATTTCTGTCTCGTCCTCTTTTATTTACATCCTGTTTCCCTTTGAGACTACTTTGCAGTTTCAAGTGCAGGTGTCTTGGGACATGGATAATGAAACATTTATCCATCAGCTTTGTTATTCCTTGGTGTCTTGTTATCTGTCACAAATTGCCAAATACGTCCCAGGGGATAAATAAAGTTCTATCTATCTATCTATCTATCTATCTATCTATCTATCTATCTATCTATCTATCTATCTATCTATCTATCTATCTATCTATCTATAGTGCCTTTCACATCTATCTATCGATTATTTCTAGATGACACTGACGGCAGTTAGAAGTGGACTCCAGGAATCAAATGGATTTTAGACTTGAACCTTTTTTAAATTATCGACATATTTATGCGTTGCAGTCATTTGAACTGATCTTGTACAGGATGATTGGCCACTGTAAACTGTCCTGTTGTTTAAGGGATATTAAGTTAGTGTAAGCGAGTGAACTCTGCAATAATCTGTCTTTCCACACTGAACATGGTGTCTGTCATAAGATGGATGTTAATACTGAATATGTCATATGTACTACACTGTACAGAAGTCTTAGGCACTTGAGAGAAATGCCTATAAAGCGGGAATAGCTTTTTGGGTACAACTCTTCCATGAACACAACAAATACCTGTAATGCCTACAGCTTCTAGTTTTATTAATCTTGGGTGTGGGATGACTGAGTCAAAGTCTTTTTAAAAGTCTAGGTAAATTCTGTTATATGCCTTGTTTTTGTCAACTATTCCAGTTGCTTCTTCAAAAAAATCTGAAAGATTGGTTTGGCAGGATCTTCTCTCATAAATACATGCCAGAAGTTATTTAGTATATTATTTTTGTTTAGGTACTTTTCTAATTTATTTCTTGTTATATTTACCATAATTTTGTATAGAAGTAAGACTAATTAGTCTGTATTTACCAGGATCCATTTTGTCTCCCTTCCTGAAGATTGGAGTTACATTTGCAACTTTCTAGTCCTCAGAAACTTCTCTTTTCTGAAGTGTCTGTTCTAATCTAATACGGATAACATCCTTAATTTCTTTCAATGAAATTGGTAAAGTCCCATCAGTACTAGGAGTTTTATTTGTCAACTAGGCTGACCCGCCTTTTAAGGCGACCGACTTTTAAGTTGACCACTTCTTAAGGCAATTCAATATGTAGATCAATTTGATATTTTATTCATTATATTGCATTTGAGCGGTATTACTTTAATACTCGTAGTTTCTGTTATTTTTGAGATGAAATTTAAACTTTTTTTCTATATTGAGGTCGCCCTTTTGAACCCCCCTGATATTTACTACGCGGTGAGGCATTTGTACCCCATCAATATTAATTATTTCCAAAGACATAATTTTGTTTATTTTTCCAGTACATCACGCACAAAAGCAAGGGAACGATGGGAGCACCAGAACTCTGCTCACATCATGTCGCTTCGTACCGCAAGCTGCAAGTAGTAAGTCTGTGATAAGCGGAATACCGCTACGCTTTCCACTCACGGGACGGAAGGACAATCCCGACCTCTTTTATATAGTAAGAAAGAAGAAGAAGATATCGCACAGTCTGGAGTAGAAAATCATCTTTTACCTGGAAAAACGAAACTACAAATCCCATCGTGCATTGCAAAATGGACGGGGCGTGTGTGAAACTCCGTGCCTGCGTAGCACTCACGGGACGGAAGGACAATCCAGACCGCTTTTATATAGAAGGATGCATTGACAGCATGAACCATATCTGACTTTTCTATTTAAAAATCTATGCACATTTGTTTTTACTTCTGTATGAGAAATTCCACTTGTTTCTTCCCTTATAAATATTTTGGTAAAATGTCTATTCAATTAATTTGCTATTTCCTTCTCATTTTCAATGATTTCTTTATTTGTGTCCATAAGGTTTCTTACATTCTTTTTTATTGTCTTTTTACTGGAGTTGTACAACAATTGCTTGTTGTTTGTCTTTGCTATTTTTATTTCAGTTTCCTTTTCAACATTTCAAATGCTTTTTTTCATCTCTCGCTGTAGTTTCTGGTATTCTAAGTCAGAAATATCTGGCATTTTTTTCTTTCTTGTACATTGATCTGTTAGGTTTTATTTTTTAAATAATGCTCCTATGTATCACTTTTGCCAGATTTTTTAATCTTTTTGCTTTATTGGTTTTCAGAATAAAGTTATTTTGAGTCTGGATCACAAGATTTCTGAAGTGCCACCAACTGGCACTTATAGTTTTTGCTTTCCCATTTGATGTTTTGTAGACACTTTCTCTTCCCTATAAACTCTGTTTTCCTCAAGTTACAGGTTTTTGTTTTAGTTTACATTTGCGTGTTTTCAAAGATAAGCTCAAATGTTCCATGTGTTTCCATCTGTTTTTATTACTCTGTCTTTGTTGTTTGAAAAGATGAAATTTAAGCAAGCATTCCACGTAGAGTTTCACAAAACTGATAGTCAAATACGTTTTAATGATGATGTTGTAATTGTGAAACCTGTAACTCACTTAAAAGATTTTTAGAGGGTTTTGTAGGGGTGGAGAACAAGGAATACTTTCTCTAAAGCCTTTTGTGTTTAACTGTGTTCTTTTCTGCTGTTATGTAATGCATATAATCTGTCGCACATCAGTAAATTCAATTTTGTTTATATATAATTTCTAATTTTTGGTTATGTCAAAGCTTGACATGTAAGAGTCTGCTAAGCTCAGCTTAAGGAGTTTTTATTTAATTTAATACATTGGCTATTCATGAAAAAGGTGAAACCTTTGGCTTAAACACCACATCTGCTGCAATTTGTTTAAGTCTGGTTGTCCTCATCAAAGATTTTAATATGAAAATGATCTATCATTATTTTTCTTTTCTTCTTCAAGGGCATTCAAATAACTTTTTGCATTACTTCACTATTTTGCAAAATAAATGTTTGGAACTCTAAAGACTCTGCTCTTGTCTATTGGTGGACTGCTCTAGAAAACATAAAATTACTGTCTAATTTAAATATTTTTGTGAACTGCAGGATGTGGTTTGGCTCTTATTACTTGCTTATGACTAATGATGAGCAAGAAAGGGAAGTTTCGATTCACAAAGTTTTTCACAAAACTGACACTAAAATACGTTTTGCTGGTAATTTTGTAATTGTGAAACTAGAAATTCACAAAAAAGATTTTTGGAGGGTTAAAAGGATTTTTTGGGGGTGGAAAACATGGAATATTTTCCCTAAAGCCTTGGTCAACCTTCGATATTTATCTCTGTTCTTTTCTGCATCTATGTAATGCGTGTAATCTGTCCCACTCCTGTAAAATCAGTTTTGTTTATGCCTCTCATTCACATCACCGTGGAAGTGCGGTGCGAAGATACACCAAAGTGCACCATCGTGCACATTACTGTGATTTCTCCACATACAAAACCTCACCATACGAAAAGCCAATTGCTCCCTCCACATCCAAAAACATTTCTATGTGTAACAATGAGTTTTTAATTTAATTTTTTTTACATCAGATCTCTATTAAAATCAGTGCTGCATGTCTGAGGATCACCTTGCTGGCTCTGATCAAGTATGTGGTACCACTCCAGGACAAGAGGGAGACACTGTCACTAACTGTCTTTTCTGTTCTTCCTGCAGTACAGACAAGAAGACCCAGAAAGCCTAGTGAGTAAGCCCCATTGCTTTCACAAGCTCCACCCTTTCCAGTCTGAAACATATAAAAATAAACACTTCCTTTCAAGGTGGTGTCTTACTTTAACCCAAACTCACAGCAGGACGGAGCTCCCAGCTAAGATGGATCAAACGGTATTTAAGCATGAGAGTAATCCCATGCCAGACCAGGGGGTGGCGGAGGAGACTAATACTTTCTCTTTTTTCCACTGCAGACCAGTTACGGGAAATTCCACCTGGCCCTGATGACATCACTTCTGGTTCCGGTCCGTCAATGTCACTTCCGGTCACGGTGACGTCACTTCCGCCCTCAGCCCAGATGATGTCAAGTCGGGCCCCGACCCCGATTACCTCACTTCCTCTGCCTTGCTTTAAAGCTGCCATCTTTACCTCACCCAAGCAGTTCTGTTTTGGACTCCAGTCTGCACACAACTGTACTATCTATCAACGTTTTTGCAGCCAGGTTCAGGTATACGGGAGGCTGCCCCAAACCATTTTGTGGCTCGTTTATTATTCTTTGACAGCATATACTTTGTGTTCTATCTCTCCAGTGTGGTTGCTTCTTTCAGAGCTACTTTAGTTTTGATGGGATGGCTCAGTTGGCACCCCAACTATTTTTGGGACTCTGCAAACTCACTTGTGTTCTGCAGTGCCTTCAGAGTATTTAAACTTCATCATTTTTTCTCTTTTTTTTTAAGTGACAGTGTTATGCTAAATCTTTTTTTTTCTTTATCATGCAATACTCAATATCCATCAGTGACAAAGAAAAATGTAATTTTAGTCATTTTTGCAAATTTAGTAAAAATAAAATCACATTGACACAAAAATTCAGACATTTGCTATGGCACTTGAAATTGGGTGTATCCCATTCTATTGATTATCACTGAGATGTTTTTATAACCTGTTTGGAGTCCACCTGTGGTCAATTCAATTTCCTGGACATAATTAGGAAGCGCACACGCCTGTATGAAGAAGGCCCACCAATTGACAATATGTATCAGAGCAAAAACAAACCATGTAATCACAGAAACAGCCTTTAGAGTGTACAGACAGGATTGTGTCGAGGCAATGATCTGGGAAGGCAGCAAAAAAATCCTGTTGCAGCATGGAAGGTTCCCAAGAGAACATTGGGCACCATAATTCTTAAATGTAAGATGTTTGGAACAACCATGACTGCCCCTAGAGCTGGACACCTGAAGCAAACATAGGAGAAGGGCCTTGGTAAGAGTTTGAGCTTCAGAGAATATGAGTGGAAATGGGCGAAATTTCTCAGAAGGACAGCCATTACTACAACACTTTGCTAATCTGGTCTTTATGGCAGAGTGGCCAAACAACAAATGAAAGCCTGCTTGGAGTCTGCAAAAAGCCTAAACATCTCTGAGATTATAACATAAGACAAAACAAAGACTGTACTGTTTTTACCCAGTCCTAAACATCATGTCTAGAGGAAACCAGACACCGCTGATCACCTGCTGAATACCATTCCTATGTTGAAGTAGTGGTGGGATTGTTTTTCAGAAGCAGAGACTAGCTGGGGTTGAGGGAAGCTGAATGGAGCAAAGTACGAGATATCCTTAATGAAAACCTGCTCCAGAACTTTATACTGTTTGTTGAAGTGATCCTCAACACAAAGCAAAGACAACACAGGAGCCACTTAGGGACAACTCTGTGAATGTCCTTGAGTGGCCCACCCAGAGTCCAGACTTAAATCCAATAGAAACATCTCTGGAGAGACCTAAAAATAGCTGTCCACAAATGTTCTCCAGAGCTTGAGACAAGAATTGCAGAAAAATCTCCAAATCCAGATGTGTGAAGCTTGTTGAGTCTGACCCAAGAAGACTCCAGGCTGGAACTGCCTCCAAAGGGGGCTTTCACTGATTACTAACTACTAACCAGTTTCAGTTGGTTGTCTTTAATAAATTTGAAAAAGTTACTAACATCTTGTTTCTGTTTTATGATTTCTGGGATATTGAGTTGTGTTATCATGATGTTTTCATCTACTTATCCTTTACCTAGGGGTAATTGTACTCATCAGGTTTATTACTGGGTTGGTCTACTGTCGCACCTTAAGATTAACACACACCTACATAGATATACAAATACACACAGAAATTCAACAGTGCCCTTTGAATCACACACACACACACAGCTGGTTAATTTCTAGCACTTTAAACCACACAAGTGCCTTATGAATAACACAACTTTTCACTCACTTAGCACTTCAAGAGACTTACATACACACAGACCCTAACCACAACAGTCCCTCATGAATGACACACACACAGCTCGTTAACCTCTAGCACTTAAAACCACACAAGTGACTTGGGAATATCACAGCCTGTCACTCTTCTAGCACTTCAAGAGACTTACTTATTGTTTGCATGAACAACATGCACTTTTTTAAATATATCTCAAACGTAATTATTACTTTAGTCTCTAGGAATATATTAAAACATACAAAGGCTCAACATGTGATCCAAATAAATAACATGCGAGCTATAGCGCATCTGTATGTGATCCAAATAAATACCATTCGCACTATAGCGCGTCTTTATGTGAAAAGAGCAGTGTCAGATGGGGGGGTCATGAACGCAACTGAGAGAATGAAACTGAATTAAAAAAAAAATAGCTAACCTTTACAAGTATCATACATTTACACCAGCTGTTACAGACTGACTGAAATCAAATGTATGTTTTTATTCTAAAATAGTAAGAATAACAGCAGTTCACTTCTCAAAACAGAGTTGTGCAGGATCGAACTCGTGACCTTTTGATTACCAGTCAGTAGTTGATACCATTGCGCCACCGAGGCAGTCGCAGTAAATGTGTGTCAGTGTCGCATGCTAACGCGGCTTTTTTTTCCTGCAGTTATATTTTTGAATAAAAGCGCACTTGTTCTGTTATATTTGTACTATTTGTGAAAGTGTTTCTTTGATATTTGGAATTCAGGCTTCACACATTATACACTTCAAGTCTACATTTTGTCAATCATTACTAAAACATGAAAAACGTTTCTGTTTTAATGATGTGTTTACTGTGCATAGATCATTGTAGACACGGAACACACATGAAATTGAAGTGTTCCATATCTCGTAACGATATAGTATTTCTAAAAGGTGTCATTTTGCTTGACTTCTCACTCTATAAACTCTAAACAACTGACACGCAGGTAAACAGATTTGAGCTGAGAAAACTGTGTGGGTTGGGGGATGCGATAACAGGCTGCTTGCTGTTTGGTGCTTATCCACACATTTACAGAACAATGGACGCTGACAGAGAGGTGAGAAGCGATTTAAGGTGGGACGGATTTTTGAGTTTTTTCGTAGGCTCTGGTAATTCTAGTGTTAAATGTTTTTCGAATTCATTTTGGGGTAAAACCTTTAATTGGTCAGTGACATCCAGGTGTTACAGATAAAAGAGCTATTCACTATGGTATTGCCTTGGAGTTGCTTTTTTAGTTGCCTTCTTATTTCTTATTTCATTTGGATTTTCTGCTTTCAAACAGGTTTATTCTTGTTGCTCTTGTTGTGGAAAAAACTTTATCTTTAAAGGGGGCAATTACGGAAACCAGAAGAGAACGCAGAACAATTCTACATGCTCAAATGCCTCAGTCTGTGGAGTGAGCAAAAAAGTCAACAATTCTTTTCTAATTACCATTACTTCATCTAATACATCATCTAACTCTTTTAAATGCAGAACTTTATACTTTACCCAACCAACTAAAGCCACCAGTAATTTCTGACCCTTGTTGATTCTTCTGTTATTCTGGATGACGTTTCATTAAGAGGGATGTTCAGCAGATTCTCCCATTGGTAAAAGCTCCACTTCATAGTAGGTGTGTATGGGCTTTCCCATCAGTTCATCTCCACTTTCTGGAAGGATGTTCGCTAATCATTTACCTCATTCTAACCTTGGAAAATTGTGTTGGTGGCTTCTCTAAAATGAGGCAGAGACCTCACATGCTTAAGCTTTAAGGTACATTTAGTTAACCCATGATTTACATTCAATCCTTTTTTTCATTGTTTCCTTTATTCCTATTATTATTTCCTATCCTAATTCTTTAATTATTTAGTTTTATTTTTTTTAATTATGATTGTTAATTATAATTAGATGTTGATTGTTGGGATTAGGGTTGGGGTAGGGTTTTTTTAGGAGGGATTTATGGTTTTGGCCTTAAATCTTCCATTATCCTCTTTACAAATCACTCAGTACGTTTACATGCGAACACATAATCAGGTTAAGGTGAGTAACTCGATTAGGGCAGAAAGTTGATTTCTTAATAATTGGCGTGTTCATGAGGAAGTAATCTGCTGTTCTCCTTTTTGCAAAACGCTCCGTGGTCACTAAACGCCTTATTAACAGTGAAATGTCATCATCAGCTACTGTGAATCCAAAAGTAAGCATGATGCCTGTGGTCATTTTCTTGTGTTTCACAAATATGTTTAACTAAATTGATGCTTTATTTATAGATTTCTGTTACCAGATTGCATGCAGGAAACTCTTTTCCACATATACCAATATGTGTGCTTCTTGACAATACCAGTGCTGCTGGAATAATAATAAAGGATGTATTTTTACTTCAATAACATATGTGTTGGGTTACTTGTTACATTAAATAGTAATCAGACTATGTAAAGCAAGTTACTTTTAACATGTTACCCTTCTGCTCTTATGATTGTGTTGCTCAGTTTAACGCTATATGTTTAGTTCAACAACATAAATTTAGCTATTTCAGAAATATTGAGACAGATTACTTCGGACAGAAATAGTAAGAAGGAAAAATGTGATCGCCCACATGTTTGTCACTATTACTCTAAGGGGAATAAGGGTTTACATGGCATTTGAGAAATCAGTTTTCAGTGAATAAATGGGATATCGAAGCACATGTAGAAATGGCTGCATGTGTTTCATTTGTGTTAATGATCGCCCTCCTAAAGAATGTTAAGACTGCATAAGTTTAGAATTATATTTTAGTTTTTATTATGTATTTTCTTTTATGGATTTAGAAGGCAAATAGCTAACAGTTCCTTTTTCCTTTCTGTTTTTTAACAGTAAAATTTAATTCTATGTATTTGTTTTTGGGTTCGGAAGTCCTTTTGACTTTGTGAGTTTTTTCTATTATTTTGCTTCTTATTTATCATGACATCATTTTGTTACGTTGTTATTTTCATTGTGTTTCTAAACTTGTCATGTGACTGCGATTATTGCTGTTAATAACATAAGTACTCTTATAGAATGGATATGGCGGCTTGGTTTCCCTCGGTGAACGAAACTTTCTTGGGTCCATGTACTAAAAAGTAAATAATAAGTCTCTCATACATCTGGGCGCATTTGCTAAGATTTTAAATGTTTTTTGAATGTTGATTGATGAAAAGCATTCACGCTTTCATTTTAAGACTGATGTATGTAGAGACTTATTTTTTACTTTTAGTACACTTTTTAACTTAATATAAGAGTGTTTTTTAAAAAGTAATTTTTTTAATATATACATTATTTTCAACTTTTAAGTCTTTGGTTTGTTTTAGTATAATTTTGTAATCAATATTTTAGCACTTCCTTTAATATTTCTATCCGTTACTAACTCCATCTACTGTATTGGTGAAATGTTTAACTATTCTTCATATGAATATTTCATTTCTTAATTAACATGGATTAATTGATCAATTAGTGAAACTGTTATTATTGATTCATGTATTGTCATTGGAAGTGAATAAGTGTGCAAAATTTCAAGTCATTTGGACAATAGGAAGTGGGTTAAATATCGATTACAAGATTTGTACCAGACAACAAACAGGTAAAGTTAAAAGAAGTGTGGTAATAAAAAAGAACTTCACCGTTTATTGGAGCATTGATTCAGCTTTACCTTTGCTTTGCTCCTGACTTCCTGATCCTCTTTGCCCCTTCAATTAAAGATGTTTGGTGAATTCTCCTGGTTCTAATTGTTTTGCCTTTTTTTTTTTACTCCTTAAGATATAATTTATTTTATAAAAGTTGTCATATCAGTCTGCATTTCTGATAGGGACTGTGGACCACCAGGGGGGCGTACCAGCCACCCTACCTGACACAGACAAGCAGACACAAGTTGTCACACATGTTTATTTACAGTTGGAGAGCACTTTAGCCTGGTTCACGCAGTACAGTACATAAAGCACAGCACACTCCTTTCTTTTTCTTTTCTTTCCTTTCCTTCTCTCTTCTCTTCTCCTCAAAAGCTTTGTCTACTCCCACCCATTTCTGGCTCTTGGAGTAGTGACTGCTGGCTCCTTTTATAAGACACCCAGAAGTGCTCGTTGACCCAGTTCTGGCAGGTGCTGCAAATAAGGGCTCAGCAGCTATCCAGACGCCCCCGGTAGGACCCTACAGAATTGAGCTTCCATGCTCCAAACCCCATGGTACCACCGAACTCTAGAGGGACTGCCCTCTAGCGCTTAGGGAGAGGAAATGCTCCTTCCCCTGGTCCTTCCAACGTAGAGGCATCCCGTGCAGACAAGGGCCCCAGCCATACACCACAGGACACATGAATTAAGCAAATCCATATAGATTTTACCATTATAGCACCTTCTTTCAAGCTGGTGTCATGACAATGTGTTATTTTGGTCCCTTTCTTGGTTTTTAAGCTCAAGGGATTTCCATGTAAATTTTCCATTGAAATATAATATTTTCAGTGATTGTGCTAGGTTCACAGCCACAGATCTTCAGTAAATAGTTACAAATAATCTTTATCTAAAACTACGGATCCAGTCATGTTCACTATGTTGTTGCTATATAAGTTGTGCTATAATCTCAAATACAAGTTTTCAGTAAATAGTTACCTGTCGTCTTATCTTTATGTAAAACCAGACAGCCAAGGCCTTTTGACAACCCCTGAGCCTTGACTCTCTAAGAAGACGAGGAAAAACTCACAAAAAAAAAACCCTAGTAGGGAAAAAAATGAAAGAAACCTTGGGAAAGGCAGTTCAAAGAGAGACCCCTTTCCAGGTAGGTTGGACGTGCAGTGGGTGTCAAAAAGAAGGGGTCAATACAATACAAGATGAATGAAATACTAGAAAAATGACAAATACAGTGGTGTGAAAAACTATTTGCCCCCTTCCTGATTTCTTATTCTTTTACATGTTTGTCACACAAAATGTTTCTGATCATCAAACATATGTAACCATTAGTCAAATATAACACAAGTAAACACAAAATGCAGTTTTCAAATGATGGTTTTTATTATTTAGGGAGAAAAAAAATCCAAACCTACATGGCCCTGTGTGAAAAAGTAATTGCCCCCTTGTTAAAAAATAACCTAACTGTGGTGTATCACACCTGAGTTCAATTTCCGTAGCCACCCCCAGGCCTGATTACTGCCACACCTGTTTCAATCAAGAAATCACTTAAATAGGAGCTGCCTGACACAGAGAAGTAGACCAAAAGCACCTCAAAAGCTAGACATCATGCCAAGATCCAAAGAAATTCAGGAACAAATGAGAACAGAAGTAATTGAGATCTATCAGTCTGGTAAAGGTTATAAAGCCATTTCTAAAGCTTTGGGACTCCAGCGAACCACAGTGAGAGCCATTATCCACAAATGGCAAAAACATGGAACAGTGGTGAACCTTCCCAGGAGTGGCCGGCTGACCAAAATTACCCCAAGAGCGCAGAGACGACTCATCCGAGAGGTCACAAAAGACCCCAGGACAACGTCTAAAGAACTGAAAGCCTCACTTGCATCAATTAAGGTCAGTGTTCACGACTCCACCATAAGAAAGAGACTGGGCAAAAACGGTCTGCATGGCAGATTTCCAAGACGCAAACCACTGTTAAGCAAAAAGAACATTAGGGCTCGTCTCAATTTTGCTAAGAAACATCTCAATGATTGCCAAGACTTTTGGGAAAATACCTTGTGGACTGATGAGACAAAAGTTGAACTTTTTGGAAGGCAAATGTCCCGTTACATCTGGCGTAAAAGGAACACAGCATTTCAGAAAAAGAACATCATACCAACAGTAAAATATGGTGGTGGTAGTGTGATGGTCTGGGGTTGTTTTGCTGCTTCAGGACCTGGAAGGCTTGCTGTGATAGATGGAACCATGAACTCTACTGTCTACCAAAAAATCCTGAAGGAGAATGTCCGGCCATCTGTTCGTCAACTCAAGCTGAAGCGATCTTGGGTGCTGCAACAGGACAATGACCCAAAACACACCAGCAAATCCACCTCTGAATGGCTGAAGAAAAACAAAATGAAGACTTTGGAGTGGCCTAGTCAAAGTCCTGACCTGAATCCAATTGAGATGCTATGGCATGACCTTAAAAAGGCGGTTCATGCTAGAAAACCCTCAAATAAAGCTGAATTACAACAATTCTGCAAAGATGAGTGGGCCAAAATTCCTCCAGAGTGCTGTAAAAGACTCATTGCAAGTTATCGCAAACGCTTGATTGCAGTTATTGCTGCTAAGGGTGGCCCAACCAGTTATTAGGTTCAGGGGGCAATTACTTTTTCACAAATAATAAAAACCATCATTTAAAAACTGCATTTTGTGTTTACTTGTGTTATATTTGACTAATGGTTACATGTGTTTGATGATCAGAAACATTTTGTGTGACAAACATGCAAAAGAATAAGAAATCAGGAAGGGGGCAAATAGTTTTTCACACCACTGTATAACCAATCAAAATGAAAAAAACAAAATAAAATTAATCAATTAAAGAAAAAACCAAAACTCTTACCACTAAATTCAACTTGGGAGCATATTCTGACACTAAAGAGAGTGAAAGATTGAAGGGAGAGACAGCTGGCCCAAAGTGAGGATGGCGGGATAAGCAAACTGTTATCTTATAAAATTGATAGTAGGATGACATCAAGCGTTGCAGTGACAGATGCAAGAAACAAGAAACAGTCTGGATGAACAACATGGAAGCGCCAATTATGAAAAAAACAAAAACATAAAAGAGCAAGAACATAGCACTTAGCTTAAAAAATAAAATATTAAGCTAAAAATAACACCTCCAAAAATAGTAAAGTGGAATAATAAAGTTCCCACATGAAGACCATTGTTCCCACATTGATTGTTTTATTTTACTGCACAGGCTAGAATATGGTGTTGGCCTTACAGGCACTGTGCTCGCTTGGTTTAGTTCTTATTTATCAAATCGATTCCAATACGTACAGAAATGTGCTGACAGGACTCCATCATTATACACAGAGGTGAGATATGGTGTCCCGCAGAGCTCAGTGCTCGGACCTTTACTGTTTTCACTTTACATGCTTCCACTGGAATCTGTCATTAGGAAAAATAATGTTAATTTTCACTCGTATGCAGATGACACCCAGTTATATCTTTCTTTTAGATCAAATGAAATTTCTCCAATGTTGTATTTAATTAGTTGTGTTAGCGAATTAAAGCAGTGGATGGACGAGAACTATTTGTCTTTAAAAGCAGATAAACAGTGATGTTAATTGATGGAGGGAATGACGCTGATTGCAACAATATTCTGTCATCATTTAGCTCATTTGGAATCACCATTAATTTTACTGAATCAGCCCGCAATCTAGGAGTTCTCTTTGACTTTAGCAGGTCATTTAAAGTTGTCCAAATCATGTTTCTTCCATCTTAAAAAGGTTGGGAAATTAAGGTGCTTTTTAAATAAACAGGATTCTGAGAAATTAATTCCTGCCTTTAATTCTAGTAGGATTGACTACTGCAGTGTGGTGTTCACTGGATGTTCAAACTGTTCTTTATACAGCCTCCATTTTAATCCAAAATGCTGCTGCAAGAATTATTACAAGAACAAGAAAATACGAACATATAACTCCAGTTCTAGAGCCGTTACACTGGCTCCCGGTTAAGTTTAGAGCAGATTTCAAAATCCTCCTTTTAACATATAAAGCATTAAATGGCCAAGGTCCGGCTTACTTGTCTGAACTTATCACGACTTACAAACCTGAGCACACATTAAGATCTCAAGATGTCGGTCTGCTTATGATTCCAAGGATTAATAAAATAACAGTGGGAGGTCGAGCTTTTAGTTACAGGGCCCCTAAACTGTGGAATGGTCTGGCTGCTACTATAAGAGATGACCCTTCAGTCTCAGCTTTTAAATCCCAGCTTAAATCCCATTACTTCAGTTTAGCATATCCTGACTAGAGCTGCTGATTAACTGTACAGACTGCATCTCTGTTGTTAGTCATTTGCACTAAAACATAAGTAACATGATAGTTATAATTTGATACTAACCCTCACCTATTCTGTTTCTCTTCTCTGTACTCAAATGTGGCACTTAATACCACAGCCCACCTGCCAAGTTGTTTTGCCTGCCTAAGGTAAAGTCATCCCTGATGGAGGATCACAGAAATCGTGGGGTAGAGGGGTCCTTTCATCAGATTGGCTGGCCCAGTGCTGACTCAACTGTGGAATGGCCAAATGGGGAAGGCAGCTTGGTGGCTGACGTCTCTGGGACTCAAAACAAATCCAAATCATAATATGTGACATCATCTACTGTTAAATTCTCCTCCACACTTGTAAAACTTTTTATTTTTATACTGTATTGAGGATTTGTTCTGTTCTGTGTATTGTATTGTATTGTATTGTATTGACCCCCTTCTTTTTGACACCCACTGCACGCCCAACCTACCTGGAAAAGGGTCTCTTTTTGAGCTGCCTTTCCCGAGGTTTCTTCCATTTTTTCCCTACAAGGGTTTTCTGGGAGTTTTTTCCTTGTCTTCTTAGAGAGTCAAGGGTGGGGGGATGTCAAGAGGCAGGGCCTGTTAAAGCCCATTGCGGCACTTCTTGCGCGATTTTGGGCTATACAAAAATAAATTGTATTGTATTGTAAGAGCCAAATAAGATTAGAATGTGGTAATAGTCACAGCGACACGTGTGTGGTCTGCTATGAGCTTTACAAAGACATGAGGGAGGATCTAAACATGAGATTCACCTTTGATCTCCGCTGTTTGTAGCCAAGAAGAACCTGACCTCGAAAAAGATTAGTTACTTTGGTTACTTTATGATGTATAAATCATAACCAAAAATGGGTTTGAAGAAAGTGAGTTTATAAAAAATACCTTCTTAATCGCATCCAACTCATCCTCTCTAGACATGTGTTCTTTTGTGAATTGCAGGCCTACTAAAATTCGTAAACATTTCTACCATATTGAGATAAAGAAAATAGAGCACTAATAGAAGAATTCATTCAGATTGCCTTTTATTTGATTTTTTACACTTTAAAAAAATGGGCAGAGGATGTCAACAGAAGAGCACAGAATGTCTTAGCAGGGCTTCCAATGTTTTTTTGTTTCATTTTCTGATCACCAAGGGGCCTTGCCCTTGGCAAAGCCAACAAGATGTTTATAATTTACCTATAGGTGAGATTTAGTTTATCCATTTTGTTATTTCTGAGTCATAGAAACACTAAACAGGCAAAAAAAAACAATTTGTTAATATCTCATATTCAATAACACCTGATTGCAGTCTCTTTCTTCCTTGGAAGATTGTTCCTTTATACCAAAAGCAGTATCTCTGGAAAATTCCTCACTGGGGCTGCCAAGTCAGAAGTTTTCATTCTTTTTAAATTTTCTTTTTTTTTTACTCATTGTAGTGTGTGTGCAGACATTATGATATTATGTATATGTATACATTTTTACTTATGTATTTATTTATTTAAAGAGCTTCCCCAGGCATAAACTCTTTCTCTTTGTCTATTTATCTATCTATTGTAAAGGCTAACCCCGACACAGACAGGCATAGGACACAACTTCAAAGCACACACAATATTTATTTTCTTTTTTTCTCTTGTGGGAAACACCACAAGCCAAACACAGTCGCCAACACACAGTACAACACAATTCTTTTCCTCTTTCTCCTTTTTTTTCCTCCAATCCTCCAGTAAATCTTCGTCTCCCTCCTTCCGACTATGGTGTCTGCTGGCTCCTTTTATAAGGCACCCGGAAATGCTCAAAGTGCTCATTGCCCTACTTCTGGCAGCACTTCCAGGTGTGGTGGAAGAGCTGTTCCCCGGGGCTCAGCAGCCATTACAGCACCCCCAAAATTTCTGAAACTAACAGCTCTATAAGAATACCGATTGTCTCAGTTCGTTTTACAGATCAAATGCAGAAATATCAGATAGCTTGGGCATGTACTCAGAATGGACCGTGATCGTTTCCTGAAAGTAGCCCTCAGATGGACCCAATTCGAAAAAAGAAAGCAAGGGAGTCAAAAACAACCTTCTGGAGGACAGCGATAGCCGAGATAAAATAGAAGGTCTTACCTGGGGGTGAGACACAGTGTTCTGATCAAGAATGGGAACGAGAGAGGCAGATTATCACAGCCTAATTTCCCAGTAGAGACAAAGACAATTGACTAAGAACTAACATAGAAACATGCCACTGACAGATGGCCTGTACCAAGCCCTCTACAGTTCTGATATTCGAACGTGTTTCTTTAAATCCCATCTTCATTTTCCTTTCTCTTTAATGTCCTTTAAGCTTACGACCTTTCAATGCTCCTCATCTGGAGTGTTACGTCTCAGCTTTGGCATAACGAAAAATGAGAAGTCACGTTAGAATATTATTTTTTACAACTAACATGCAAGAATGATCTTTGTAAAATACACAAACGCAAACGTATTTCTTCTATTTACATTACCATTACCAGCAATACACAGCATGGTGAACTCTCTGATTATAAAGCATAAATCTGAGGTCTTCAGAATGTGTGGCATATTTTATGCCCTTTTAAAAACTTTCTGGATGCTGCTTCGTATCTCCTTATTCCTGAAGCTGTATATTATGGGGTTCAACATTGGTGGTACAATAATTGCTATAATTATTAAACTGTTGTTTGCTTCGTCTGACAGCTTTACTCCTGTACCAGTTAACATTGCGTAGATTATAAGTGGAATATTAAACAGTCCCACCACCAGCAGATGGGTGGTCAAAGTATTCAGAGTCTTCTTTCTTCCATCACTAGATGAGAGCTTCAGAGCGGCGTAAGCAATCCTTGCATAGGAAAGTAAAATAAATGCAAGTGGACAAAAACCAAACATAAAAGAGATGGCAGACAGGATGTCAAAATATTTAGGATTTTCATTGCAGGCAATTTTAAATAATGATGCAAAGTCACAAAAGCAATAATTTATAATATTAGTGCTGCAAAAAGAAAGTTCAGTGATAAAAATCAAACCAGTTAAAGCAAAAGCGGTTGGAACAGCATTAAATAACAGACCAGCAGCCCAGAGGATTTTTTTTTGTAACAAGTGCAGAATATCGCAGTGGATAAAGAACTGCTACATAGCGGTCACAGGCCATGAAAACCAAAAGATAAGATTCTGCTTCTGCTAAATATAATCCTAAGAGCAGCTGAAGCAAGCAGGGTCCATATGGAACAGTCACCCACCCTGAAAGAATGGCGATTAGCTGAGGAATGATATTTGTGCTGCCCAGCAAGTCAATTACTGCTAAGGCTGCAATGGTGACAAACATGGGCTTCTGCAACTGAGGGTTCATTACTATGACCAGGATTACTAGAAAGTTCCCAAACAGTGTAACTAAGTAGACCATAATGAGAATAGCAATTGTGTAGCTTTTCTTCTGGGAGTCGACCGAACAATGAAGGACAAACTCTGAGACGGACACCAAGGTTTGGTTCATGCCTGGACAGCAACTCCTACTGGAAAAAAAAACAAAAAGAGACAGAAGTTTGAGTCTATGGAAGTTCAGAAACTGCCACCTCTCCTTAACACCAATGAACTTTGATCCCATCCTCTCAACTTCAGATACAAAGAGAGCTTTGCACTTATGTCACTTTCAACTCCACCCTTTGATTATATCCACCGAAGCCCTATAACCAGTTCCATGCTATTGGTGCACCAGTCTGAAATTGTCTCTAGTAACTCTGAGTGGTTCTACATTCCTGTGCCATCTGGAGCCCTTTAAGCACCAAGTGGTCATTTTTGAGGTAAACCTGTCCAGTTGCTGTCCACGGTACCTTCTCAGTTGCCTGCTGTAATTACACCTCTTCCTCTGTGTGGTCTGCAATCTAATTTGCTTGAGGTTTAGGGTTAAGGAAGGTTTATCCGTTCAACCAGCAAAACCACCAGAAAACTTACAAAGCACCTAAAAGTGTATGCTGTGATAGATAGATTCTTAAAAAAATTAAAAAAGAGATTTAATTCAAATATTTGTTCCTCTTTTATGGAGAAAGGAAGAAAGAAAACCAAATATAGTCTTCATTTAGCTGCAATTTAAGCTGCAAGGATGACACACATGGATTTGCATGGTGGCAAGCAAGGGAGTTAAATTGAGTTTATACTAATGTTCCTAAATTATGCATGACTGCTGCATAGGCAGAGAGGTGGCTCTGAGGCTAGGTTTACGCACTGGCAATCGGAAGGTTGCTGGTTTGAAACCCATAAATGTTAAAAGGAACCCTACTCTGTTGGGCCCTTGAGCAAGGTCCTTAACCTGCAACTGCTGAGTGCTATGAGAAATAAATGCGAAGAATTACTATTATAACATGATTATCACCTGAACTAATGGCTGACTTAAACAATGAGCAGCTCCTCATACAGTATTTGGACAGTGACACAATTTTTTTCAGGTTGGCTCTCTCTGTCACCACAATGGATCTGAAACAAAGCAATCAAGATGTGATTGAAGTGTATGTAGACTTGCATTTTTAATTTAAGCCATCTAACAAAACATTACATGAGACATTTAGAAATTACAGCCATTTTTATACGTGGTCCCCCCATTTTCAGAGGCTCAAGTATTTGGATAAACTAATATAATAATGAATATAATGATCATTTTTAATATTTGGTTGAAAATCCTTTACAGTCAATGACGTCTGAAATCATGGCCATCTCCAAATGCTGGTTTTCCAACCAACTGATGCTATGCTAGGCCTTTACTGCTACTGTCTTCAGTTGCTGCTTGTTCTTTGGACTTTCTGCTATCAGTTTTGTCTTCAGCAAGTGAAATTTATGTCCAAATGGTTTGAGATCAGTTGATTGATTTGGCATTTGAAGAATATTCCACCACTTTGTGTTGAAAAGCAGTTGGTTTGCTGTCACAGTATGTTTTGGCTCATTGTCCCTCTGTACGGTGAGGCGTCGTCATATCAGTTTTGCAGCATTTGTCTGAATCTGAGCAGACAGTACAGTCGCCCTGTAGACTTCAGAATTCATATCAGTAAACAGCAGTGACCAGCTTCCTTTGGCAGTCATGCATGCCCATTCCATTATACTGCCTCCATCATGTTTCATAGATGATGTGGAATGCTACAGATCGTGAGCCATTTCTTCTCTTCTTCATACTCTGCTCTATCCATCATTCTGATATACTGTGTAATGATCTTAGTTTCATTTGTCCAAAGAAAACTGTTCCAAAACTGAACTTTTTTTTATATTCTCTAGGAAAATCTAATCTGTCCTACCTATGCTTGAGGATTACCAGTGGTTTCCCTCTGTCTTTACTTTTGTGAACTCTTCTCTTGACTGTAGACTTTGGCAATGACAGACCTACCCTCCAGAGAGTGTTCATGGCTTGTCTAAATTTCTTGAAAGGGGCTATACTTTGCCAAGGAAAAAATTTGCAATCATCAAAAACAGTTGTCTTCCATAGTTATCCAGGCCTTATGGTATTGTTGAGCTCATCAGCGCCTTCCTTCTTTTTAAGAATGTACCAGTTGGTTGATTTGACCATTCCCGGTGTTTCTGCTTTGTCTCTGATAGGTTTGTTTTGCTTTCTCAGCCTAATGATGGACAGTTTTTACTTGCATGGATGGCTCTTTGGACCTCATATTAAAAGTTCACAGTGACAGCTTCAAAATGCGAAATCCACACATGGAATCAACTGCAGATCTTCTACCTGGCTATGGAACACCTTGTCAGTCCAATGTCCATATAATGTTGAGCCCCTGAAAATTAAGGACCATGTATAAAAATGGCTGCCATTCCTAAAAGGCTCATACGATATTTCAGTTAAACCCTTAGAATTAATGCTGAAAGCCTACATTTCAATTATATAACTATTTCTTTATTTCAAACCCATTGTGTTAGCGTATAGAGTCAAAATTATGAAAATCTTATTTCTGTCTAAATACTTATGGACCTAACTGTATTTACACAGGGTGAAATTGCAAGGTGCCTCAACACTTTATAATCCTCTTTGGGAGTTAAACCTCAGTCCTGCACCTATAGGACAAAAGGGAGAACTACAGCAGTAACCCTGCTAGATATTTCATATATTGTTTACATTATATGAAAGACACATCGTAATTTACTCCACTCAATTGAAGTTTATTGCGCCAAGATAATGAAACATCACTACTTACTTGGCTTCCACCTTTATCTAATGCGACTTACAACATTTGAGAAAACATTTCTTTGATTTTTCTAGTTGGAGTACAAGCAGTTGAAGTGATTTGCTTATAGTCACACATTGTCAGTAGCCAGGTTTGAATCTACAGCCTCAGGGTTTGAAGTCCAAAGACTTAACCACTATACCACACTACCTGCCCTAATTTGGTAGCAGGTTAAACAGAAGGAACAAAAAAATAACCGCAAAGACATTAGCTACCAAACAGAAACTAGTAGTAAAATAGTAGTAAACATAATACTTATAATAATTACATATGAAAATTAAATCAACAATAACACAGAATTAGTTATTTTGTAAAGTAAAACTTCCATTTTACACCTTCTTTAATTCTGTTTTTGTGGCAAAACAGTAAGGTTTCCAAAACAAATCTGAAGAGTATACAGTAAGTTAAGACAGACTCAGCAGAAAATGTATTAATAAATTGACAATAACAATAAAAATGAAATAATTGAATGCAACAAATATTATATTACATGTCTAATTTGCACATTGGCATAATGACTCATATGACCACTAAAAACTCATATTATAATACATATAAATACACATTATATATTGTCACGCATGCGCATCTCAGGATCTCCTCACAAGTTCAATCGAGTGATGTGATGACCCGCGGGGTGATAGGGGGTGTTGTCGCTAACATGCTCTTCTCCTTTTCTCCTCGCATCTCCAAGAAGCCACCAATTAGGCCAGTTATTTTATTTGAAGCCCAGCCGCCCAGAAGGACGCGTGATCAGTATACTAGCATATTAGCGAAGTGGAAGAAAGATCTGTGAAGCTCTTAGAAGACATGCTAGCAAGTTTTATCATTGGGTGCACACAGTACTCCCTGTTCTGTCTGCTTCTTCTTACTCCTCATGATGCAGTATGAAATACTTACAAATTCAAGCCAGATTGGATTGCTAATATCATATACACACACTTTAAACAATGGGGTGGTGACTGACAGGCCCTTTTTGGTGTAATATATGTAATATTGCAAAGAACTGTGGTGTCCCCGTGAAGGTCATACCACGAAGCAGAAGCAGAGAAACGCTGCTACACCATACCAGCTCACTTCAAGCTCTGAGTACAACAGAAGCCAGGAGTGATGGCATGCCTTGGTATTGACATGGCATACACTGTGCAATTTTTAGAAATCATGGTCAAGCGAATACAATGCACAATAGAGTTGCCAGTTGTATATGTGCTAAAACTGTATGAGCACGTTCAATCTGATTGACATGCCATGACACACATGCTTTGGCTATATGTTATAATTTTACCTATTGACATTTTGAAATAAAGCTTAACTGATTCAAAAAGCAGTTAGGTCACAGATGTCTCAAAATGTTGACAAAAAAGCACTGCATTGCTTAATGTACTCTGAAAGTACGCAAAAGATGTAACTGGACACACAGGTGATTAAGGCACACAGTCTCTCTGTTTCACAGAGAGAACTGGAGATACAAGATATCTCTAATTTACTGTTGTATGTGTTTGTCCAACAGACATTTCCTATTATCCTTTGTCTTTGTCCATTTAGCTGTAATTGTGTTGCTATATGACAGTTTTTTGAAATCATAAAGGTGAAAATGAGCATGACAATGACAGTGCTCTGTCTACAATGTACTGCATTTTCTGGACAGTGAATTTTCATTGCAACATCAGAAAATCGAGTCATGAGACGACTCATACGAGAAGACAGTTGACTGAAAGTTCTGATATGACAGAAATTCTTCTGATCATAGGACACCTCAATTGTAAGATGCCATCGAGCATTGCAGCTCCTCCCAAAATGCCCTTGAAATAATAGTCTCCGGTATAAAAAAGTAACAAATATTGCATACAGAAAAGTATTCATTTAGTTAAAAAGTGTTGCTGATAAATCTGCTTAATTGATGGCACTATAAGCAAGGCTCATTCTTGTAGAAAATTTCCCGACTGAAGCCGGGTAACACAGCTAGTAAATCTTATTTGTTACCTTCAAGTATGTCTTCAGTGGAATGCAGGATCCCTCTGTGTCTTCATTCTTTAGTAATATTTCATCTTAGATTTTAAACAATTATGTAGATACTGTATATGACAACTGCAGTATTTAAGTAGATCTATAAAATTTGTTCCTGGTTTTTACCATCCACAGTCCGGGAAACACTATGGAATAATTGAGAAGCAAGCTTTTCAAAATAATTTCGAATGAAAGTTCCTCTAAACTTTTTAAGGTAGACACAACATCAACTCTCATATGGGAAGTGCAAAGTCCTAAAGCGTGAATTCTGTCTCATCCTCTTTTATTTACGTCCTGTTTATCTTTGAGGCTTCTTTACACTTTCAAGTGCAGGTGTCTTGGGATGTGAATAATGAAACATTCATCCATCAGCTTTGTTATTCCTTGGTGTCTTGTTATCTGTCACAAATTATCAACTACCTCCTGGAGAGAATCTATCTATCTATCTATCTATCTATCTATCTATCTATCTATCTATCTATC
>JANRMT010028174.1:24163956-24176051 GCA_026402145.1 Polypterus bichir lapradei
ATCTATCTATCTATCTATCTATCTATCTATCTATCTATCTATCTATCATGTACTCCAGGAATCAAATGGATTTTAGACTTTTTAAAATTATCAACATATTTAAGCATTGCTGTCATTCATCTGATGTTTTACACATTGTGAGGCTTCTGTAAACTGTCCTGTTGTTTAATGGATGATAATTTAGTGTAAGTTAGTAAACCCTGCGATAAACTTCCTTTTCACCCTGAATATGGTATTTGTCATAAGATGGATGATAATACTGTATATGCTATGCAGAAGTACTTGCAAGTAAATGCCTATATAGCCTTTTGGGTACATATCTGATAAAACCCCTCTGGACTGTAGACCAATGGTTTTCCTTTTAGCTCTGCACAGATAGTGGTGCTGGACATCTTCCTATTTCAAAGTACACATGATGTATTTCTTGTTTGTTACACACACGCAGTTTCCGGTCCTTGTCTTCACTTAGCTGTTCCTGCTTCTGAAGGAGAGCTTGGCTGGTATATCTGGAAACAAGAATCTTCTGTGAAATTTCTGTTTGGGAGAGACGTAAGACGCAAGATACCTTTATTGCCATTGTACAGTACAATGAAATTTGACTTGGAGAAAGCCTATAGATGACTTAAGTAAATGTGTATACAACTCAACAATAAACTAAGTAAACATTAAACTAAGAGAAGCACAGTTACTGTTAACAGTTCCAAATATACACAGAGTAGAAGTAGAGGTAAATATGTAGTAAAAGTTAACATGTAAGCATAAATAGCAAATGAAGTCACAGTGAAGATTACAGTGAATGTAATGGCCATGAGTTCCACATGGGTCACATATACGTGTGTGACTATGTGTGGTTGATGCAGAAGTTCAGTTCAATCACTGGTGGTTTCTATATTGGAAGAGGCAGTGATAACTGGGCATTTAATAGATTGCTTTGGGGTTAAAGCTGTGGTAGCGCAGGCATACACTGCTTTGAAGCTCCTGCCAGAGGGCAGAGGAATAAAAATGCTGTGGCCGAGGTGGGCTGGATCTTTACAAATGTTCTTTGCTTTTCTGCTGTAGCAGGTAGTGAAGTTATCTTCCAGTGATGGTAGATGAGCGCCAGTAATTCCCTGAGCCATGTTGATAATACACTGAAGGGCCTTCCTGTTCTCCGTGGTGGTATTAGTATCATGGGTAGGTTTGCAGTCATTTCTGAAGAGGGAGTAAAGTAGAGGGCTCAGCACACTGCCCTGTGGTACCCCAGTGTTCAGTGTTACTGATGAAGAGAAGTGCTTACCCATGCACACAGTTTGTGATCTGTTAGTGAGAAAATCTTAAATCCAGTTGCACAGGTGTGAGTCAAGACCCAAGTTGTTTAGTTTGATACCCAGCTTGTTGGGGGGTGATGTTGAAGGGTGGAGCTGTAGTCAATGAACAGCAACCACACAAAGCTGTCCCTCTGCTCCAGGTGTGACAGAGCACTGTGAAGAGACAGCACCCTCAGTTAACCTGCTTGCCCTGTATGCGAAATGGTATTTGTCCAGGGAGGTGGGGATGTTGCTCTTAATGTGCCTGAGGACAAGTCGCTCAAAGCACTTCATAATAATAGAGGTCAGGACCACTGGGCAATAATTTCTCAGACACCTCAACACTACCTGCTTTGCAATAGTGATGACTGCAGCAGACTTGAGGGAAGTGGGGACAGCGGCCTGTTCAAACTGTTCACCAGATTGGTGAACACTGCTGCCAGCTGTTTCGCACAATGATTCAGGACCCATCCAGGAACCCCATCAGAGCCATCTGCCTTGTTAGGATTAATGTGGCTTAGAGCCCGTCTCACCTCATGTGCATTCAGCGTCTCAGAGCTTCTAGCTGGGTTCTGTCCTTGTCAAAAAGTGCAAAGAAGTCATTGAGGTTATCAGGAAAAAATGAGTTTCCAGCGTTGGTTGAACAGATGTTACCCTTGTAGTCTGTGATGAACCTAATGCTCTGCCACATGTGTCGGGTGTCAGAGCTGTTAAAATGCTCCTCTATTTTTGCTTTGTAGCAGTGCTTTGCCTCCTTAATGTCTTTCCTCAGATTGGACCCAGCTGATTTGTTGACCTCTGGGTCTCTCATTTGGAAAGCAATGTCACGTGCCTTCAGTAGGTCTGGGACATCCCTGTTCATCCAGGGTTACCTATCAGGGAACATATGGATGCTCTTAGTAATAGTGACATTGGCAATACTGAAGTTAATGTAAGGTAAAACAGTGGAGGCATAGGCCTTTGTGATTGCCCTTAGTAGCTGCGTGCTTGAACAGTTCTCAATCAGTATCATCAAAGCAGTCCTGTAATTCAGTTATGGCTCCTTCAGGCCAGACTCAGACTGTCGGAACATTAGGCTTTGTCCTGGCAATAAGGGGTTTGTATGCAGGAGTCCAGAACAACAAAATGTGATCAGATCCGCCAAGGTGGGGAGAGGGGGTGACATTGTAAGTATTCACTATATTGCAATATATCTGATCTAGTATATTATTCCATCTGGTTGGGAAATCAATGAACGGAGAAAATTTGTGGAGCACAGTTTTAAGGTTGTTAAAATCACCAGCTAAGATAAACAAGCCTTCTGAATGAATATTTTGCAGACTGTTCCTAGCATTGTGTAGTTTAGCCAATGCCAGTGTAATATTAGCTTGGAAAGGTATATAAATTCTTATGGCAGATAGAAAGGTGTGCACTTCAGTATTATGAATTCTAGTCTGGAGAGCAATATTGTTCAGTAATAACCATAGAGGTGCACCAAGCATTATTTACATATACAGTATGCACATCCCCGCTGCCTTTGTCTTTACTGGATTTAGCAGTCTGATCCGAGTGATAGACAGTCCGGCCTGCAAGCTCAATAGCCACATCGGGGATGTTAGCGTTCAGTCAAGTTTTGATGAAAAAAGAGGCGCAGCTATTCATCCTGTGAGACAAAATCCTCATTGTCATCTTGTCGAGCTTGTCGACTAAAGATTGGGTGTTCCCAACGAACAGACTGTGTAGAGTTGGGTTGTTCGAGGACTTCTTTAGTCTAGCATGGCTCTCTTACCCCACTTCTGCTTCCTTTCCCAGGTAAAAAAAACAGTTAATAAAAAAAAAAGTTTTTTAATATGTCATATTCAATAACACCTATTTGATGTCCTGCGGTGGGCTTTGTTTCCTGCCTTGCACCCTATGTTGGCTTGGATTGGCTCCAGCAGACCCCCCGTGACCCTGTAGTTAGGATATAGCGGGTTGGATAATGGTTTCTTCCTTTATACCAACAGCAGCATGTCTGCAAAATGCCTCACTGGGACTGGGTGTGCCAAGTCAGAAGTTTTCTTTCTTTTTAGTCATTATGGTGTGTGTTCAGACCATATTGTGTGTATGTATATATATTTATTTATCTGTCAATTTATGTACTTATTTAAAGAGCTTCTGTAGGTCAGATTCCCCCTTGGGACAAATTCTGTCTATCTATCTATCTATCTATCTATCTATCTATCTATCTATCTATCCATGTTGAACTGCAGAATAGAGACAACCTGTTATGAATTGAATATTTAATAATTTTCAAAATATTATTTTGTTAATCATAACATCCATGGTAATTTCTTACATTTTTTATTATTTAATGTTTTCTCATGATTTTATTTTTAAACATTTCCTTTTAAGCAATGGTTCTGTTTGCCATACAATATATGTGAGTCAATGTAGTGCTGCATATGGCATCCGTCGTATTTAAGATGGACGCTCATATTGTCCCACATCCTAGAAAAAGTAAGCTCTTCTCAAAGAATCACACTTTTTAATGTATTTATAGAAAGGATGGTTAGTCACTTTATGACCTGTCTGTTCTCTCTTTGTGTTCCTCAACTTTTCTCTCATTTTGATTTTCTTTGCTTGACTTCCTGACTCTGATGGTAGCTTAAATTAATGACTAATCTATTGGTGTTGTATCTCTCCCTTCTCTGCATTTACAAATAAATTACATCCACTTTTGGATTAATTTTATGAGCCTCAGGTCAACATAGTACCCAGGTTTTTCTGTTAGGTAAATCTATTTAATAATGCACAGCTATCACTATTAATATGTACAACTGTTTAACAAAATCTTCATAAATGCTTTTTTTTGGTTTTAATAAGACTAAATGCTAAGTGCACTTTAAGATTATGGCTGTCTGTTAAACAAGACCTTCACCAAGGCTTTGCTTGTGTTTCTGAAATCTATGAAAGGTCAAAAACAAACGCACAACTGTATAACAGCAATATAAAGTCAGCTTTACTGTATGGCTCGAAATGCTGATGAGTTGTTAAAAATGATATGAGGAGGCTCATAGCTTTCTATATTGGATGCCTCTAGAAAATCTACCAAATCTTCTAGCCAGAAAATGTGTGAAACAGATGTATAACAAGACCGTTTGTCTCAGTTTGTGCTACAGATGAAATCTAGACATATCCGATGGCTTGGTCACGTAGTCAGAATGGGCCGTGATTGTTTCCAGAAAGTTGCCTCTAGATGGAAACCAATTTGAAAACGAAAGCAAGGGAGTCAAATACAACCTGCTAGAGGACAGTGATAGCCGAGTTGAAAGAGAAAATCTTACCTGAGGTGAGGTACAACATGGTCAAGAGAGGGAAAGAGGGAGGCAGATTGTCCCAGCAGAGACGAGAACAATTAAGTAACAACTAACATAGAGATTAATAGGTGGCTGATAGCATTCCCTTTACAGTCCAGATATTCTAAATGTGTTGCTTAAAATCCCTTCTTCATTTTTCTTTTTCTTTAACATCTTTTAACTTTACGACCTTTCGATGCTCTTCACCTGGAGTCTTACATCTAAGCTTTGGTATAACCGAAAATTAGAAATTTATGTTAGAATATAGCCTTTTACATCTAAAATGCAAGACTGAACATCTTAAAATACACAAAGACAAACATACGTTTTCTATTGACATTACTGGTACCAGCGATACTCAGCATCTTGACATCATTGATCATGAAGCATAAATCTGAGGTCTTCAGAATGTGTGGCATACTTTATGCCCTTTTAAAAAGTTTCTGGATGCTGCTTCTCATCTCCTTGTTCCTGAAGCTGTATATTATGGGGTTTAACATTGGTGGCACAATAGTTGCTACAATTATCAAGCTGTTGTTTGCTTCGGCAGACAACTTCATTCCTAGTCCAGTCAACATTGTGTAGATTAAAAGTGGAATATTAAACAGTCCCACCACCAGCAGATGGGTGGTCAAAGTATTCAGAGTCTTCTTTCTTCCATCACTAGATGAGATCTTCAGAGCGGCGTAAGCAATCCTTGCATAGGAAAGTAAAATAAATACAAGTGGACAAAAACCAAACAGGAAAGAGATGGCAGACAGAATGTCAAAATATTTAGGATTTTCATTGCAGGCTATTTTAAATAATGATGCATAGTCACAAAAGCAATATTTTATAATATTAGTGTTACAAAAAGAAAGTTCAGTGATAAAAATCAAACCAGTTAAAGCAAAAGTGGCTGGAACAGCATTTAATAACAGACCAGCAGCCCAGAGGATTCTTTTTGTAACAAGTGCCGAATATCGCAGTGGATGAAGAACTGCTACATAGCGGTCACAGGCCATGAACACCAAAAGATAGGATTCTGTTTCTGCTAAATATAATGCTAAGAGCAGCTGAAGCAAGCAGGGTCCATATGGAACAGTCACCCACCCTGAAAGAATGGCGATTAGCTGAGGAATGATATTTGTGCTGCCCAGCAAGTCAATTACTGCTAAAGCGGCAATGGTGACAAACATGGGTTTCTGCAACTGAGGGTTCATTACTATGACCAGGATTACCAGAATGTTCCCAAACAGTGTAACTAAGTAGACTACAATGAGAATAGCAATTGTGTAGCTTTTCTTCTGGGAGTCGACTGTACAATGAAGGACAAACTCTGAGATGGACACTGAGGTTTTGTTCATGCCTGGACTGTCACTTCTCCTTGAAGAAACACAAAGAGACAGAGGGTTGACTTTATGGAAGTTAACTACAGAGAAGTTCTAATCTGCCCTAAAAAAACACATACTGTACACTAGAACTTCTTACCTCATAAAGGGAATGTCATGATATTTCTGTCTTCCACCCTTGTAGCTCCTGTCTGCATCCACAATAATACTAAAGGGGACAAAGGAAAAGGTCTTTTTATTGACCAACCACCCAAGGGTAATAGAAATTAAAGAGAACAAAGTTAACCCAAGCTGCCTCCCTGCCCTTTCCTGCGTAAGTCATATCTGACTCTCTGTCTGGAGATGTGGCTTCCCCACTTGTTCACCTACCATGTAACACCAAGCCTTCTCTTTCTCTCCCAATTACTTCAGAAACTGTGGCCACTCCTTAACACCAGAGAACTTTGATCCCATCCTCACAACCTCAGATTCGAAGAGTGTTTTGCACTTATGTCACTTTAAACTCCACCCTGGGATTATATCCACCCAAGCTTTGCCTGGCCTTTACTGTCTTGAGGAGCTGCTTGTTCATTGGACTTTCTGTCTTCAGTTTTGTCTTCAGCAAGTGAAGTGCATGTTCAGTTGGGTTGAGGTCAGTTGATTGACTTGGCCATTGAAGAATATTCCACTACTTTGCATTGAAAAGCATTTAGTTTGCTGTCACAGTATGTCTTGGCTCCTTGTCCTTCTCTACCGTGAAGTGTCATCCTATCTGTTTTGCAGCATTTGTCTGAATCTGAGCAGGCAGTACAGCCCTGTACACTTCAGAATTCATCCTGCTACTTCTCCAGCATTTATATCATCAGTGAACATGACTGATTCACTTCCATTGGCAGTCACGCGAGCCCATTCCATTACACTGCCTCCACCATGTTTTACAGATGATGTGGAACGCTACAGATCGTCAGCCATTTCCTCTCTTCTTCATACTCAACTCTATCCATCATTCTAGTATACTGTGTAATGATCTTAGTTTCATTTGTCCAAAGAAAACTGTTCCAAAACTGAACTTTTTTTAAATATATATATAAATGTAATCTGTCCTTCCAATGCTTGAGGATTACCAGTGGCTTGCTCCTTGTGGTACACCCTCTGTCTTTACTTTTGTGAACTCTTCTCTTTGGCTATGATAAGCCTACAACCACCGGGAGAGGATTCATGGTTTGGCTAAATGTCTTGAAAGGGGTTATACTTTGCCAAGGAAAGAATTCTGTGATCATCCAGCACAGTTGTGTCCATGGTTATCCAGACCTTCTGCTGTTGCTGAGCTCACCAGTGCATTCTTTCTCTTTAAGAATGTATCAAATGGTTCATTTGACCACTTCTGCTGTTTCTATTGTTTCTCTGATGGGTTTGTTTTGTTTTCTCAGCCTAATGATGGCCTATTTTTACGTGCATGGACAGCTCTTTGGACCTCATATTGAGAGTTCACAGTGACAGCTTCAAAATGTAAATTTCACACATGGAATCAACTGCAGACCTACTACCTGCTTAATAGTTAGTGAAGTAATGAGGGAACTGCTCCCACCTGGCTATGGAACAGCTTGGCAGTCCAATGTCCAAATACTCTTGAGCCCCTGAAATATTTGATGGGGACAACCTGACTAAAAAACTTGCAGTAGATATAGCGTTTAGGCCAAATCAAAATCAAAACCAGGAAAAAAGACTACATGAATAGAACTTAATATTCAGCCATAATGCATGTATGAAGGCATTGTGTGAACAAGGTAAATGATATAACAATTACATTTCAATTTCAGTTTTAATAAATTGGTTAATTTTAGTACAAATATATTTATTTAATTAAAAAAAAACTTTCCAAGGATGCTCCCACCCTCCATCATTTTTCATCCCTCCAAAGATCGGAGGAAACAGAAAGTGATTGCCATTCTTGGATTTGTGATTCTTTAGAGAATCGGGGGTTTACTGGTCCCAAATAATTCCTTCCATTAATTTTCCTGTGATGCATGTTAAGCTTACTGGCCTATAGTTGCCCGGATCTGCCCTGTCACCCTTTTTATATAATGGGATGATATTTGCCATTTTCCAGTCCTTCGGAATCTCTCCAGTGTGTAGTGACTTCCTAAAAATATGTTTCAAGGGTTTAAATATGTACTCACTAGCCTCCTTAAGAACTCAACAGTAAATATTGTGTCAAGATAATGAAATATTTCTGCTTACTTGGCTGCCACCATTATCTAATGTGACTTACAACAGTTGAAATACGTTTCTTTTATTTTTCCAGTTGGAGCACAAGCAGTTGAAGTGATTTGCTTATGGTCACACAGTGTCAGTAGTGAGGTTTGAATCCACAGCCTCAGGGTGTGAAGTCCAAAGTCTTAACCACTGTGCCACACTACCTGTCCTAACTCCAAAGACATTAGCTATCAAACAGAAACTCTACAAATAAAAAATAGTAGTAAACATAATACTTACGGTGTTAATATAAGATCATACCTATTACATATAAAAATTAAATCAACAATAAGACTGAAGGATTATTTGAACAAGACGCCTTTTCTCCTCAGATCCTTGAAACTGTGGCCTGATGGCAACACCTGCCTTGTGAATGTGGTGGTGAGTTCAGTCTGAGAGAAAGCGCTCTGCTGTCCTTAAAACTTGCATATTAAACATGTTTGTCAGATGTGACTGTCGGGACCTTATGCTTGAATTTTCCATTTTACAGCTTCTTTTATTCGGTTTTCATGGCAAAACAGTAAGATATTCTTAAACAATCCTGAAGAGCATAAGTTAAGACAGACTCAACACAAAATGTATTAATAAATTGACAATAACAATAAAAATGAAATAATTCAATGTAACAAATATTATATTAAATGTCTAATTTTGACTTCGACATAATGGCTCATATAACCACAAAAAAATCTATATTTAAATAAATATAAATATACATATTGTCACGCATGCGTGTCTGAGGATCTCCTCATGAGCTCGATCAAAGGTATGTGATAACTTGCTGGGGCGAGAGGGGGCGCTGTTGCTAACATACTCTTCTCCTTTTCTCCTTGTAGCTCCAAGAAGCCACCAATTAGGCCACTTGTTTTATACGGGCTAGAAGGGGCGGGGCTAAGAAGCCCAGCCGCCCAAAAGGAGGCCTAATTAGCATATTGAGCAGACCGCCGGACTGAGCTTCAGTTAGTGATTCCGACGCACCTTGGCAAAGAGCCAGATTTCTGTATTATTTATTTTGCCCAGATGGACTTTTTATTGACGCCAGAAAGGTATGATTATTTGTTGGACTTCCTTATTAAACAGGATGATATAAAATGCAAAGGTTGACTGACTGACTCGCTCACTAATTCCGGTTTAATTAAAAAGCTGAAATATTGCGGAAGTCAGTAGGCATCCAGTAAGAATGGACATTTTGATAAATCAATATTTAAGGGTAATAACAATAGAGAACCTAAATGCCCTAATATTTCAAAAACACTTTAACTGATTCAACTGAAACTTGGTGAATTATAGAGATAACAAAATTAGCCAACATTTTTTTTTTAAATTTGTCAATATTTGTTGGTAATAATGTAGCAAGTGGCGCATTCTTAAGCACTGCAGCCTTTTTCTATTTCCGCACAAATAGCTGCTTGCAGTTCCTGCAAATGAAAACCGCAAGCACAACAGCCCAACTGACCGGGCTGAGGCTGTAATTGTGCAGAGAAATGGGGCTTCTGCTACCAGAAGCGAAGTGGAAGAAAGTGCTGTGAAGCTCTTGGAAGACATGCTAGTAAGTTTTATCATTGGGTGCAGTCAGTACTCCCTGTTCTGTCCGCATCTTCTTACTCCTCATGATGCAGTATAAAATACATACAAATTCAAGGCAGATTGGATTGCTAATATCATATACACACACTTCAAATAAAGGAGTGGTGTCTGACAGGCCGTTTTTGGTGTATTATATGTAATATTGCAAAGAACTGTGGTGTCCCCTTGGAGGTCAGACGACCAAGCAGAAGCAGAGAAGTGCTGCTACAGCATACCCGCTCACTTCAAGCTTTGAGTACAATAGAAGACTGGAGCGATGGTATGCCTTGGTATTGCCAGGCATACATTGTGATACATAAACCATGGTCAAGTGACTAATCACAATGCACGATAAAGTCGCCAATCCTGTATGTGCTCAAACTGTATGAGCAAGTACAATCTGATTGACATGGCACGACACACATGCTTAGACATTTTGAAAGAAAGCTTAACCGATTCAAAAACAGCCTGGTCACAGACTTCTCAAAATGTTAACAAAGAAAGAGCCGCATCGCTTAATGTACTCTGAAAGTACAAAAGGATGTAAATTTACACATGCGTGGTTAAGGTGCACAGTCTCCCTCTTTTACAGAGAGAATTGGAGATACGAGATCTCTATAATTTACTGTTGTATGTGCTTGTCCAGTGAACATTTCCTGAGATAGTTTTAAGTGTGTTGCTGTATGACAGTTTTGTTTTTTTTTTAATTATAAAGGTGAAAATAAGCTTGACAACGACAGTGTTCTGTCCACAATGTCCTGCATTCTCTGGACAATGAAAATTGAGTCATGAGATGGCTCATACTAGATGACATTTTTGATACGACAGAAATTCTTCAGATTGTAGGACACCCCAATCGTAAGCATTACAACTCCACCCATAATGCCCTTGAAATAATGGCTGGTGAAGAAAATGAGTGGGCAACTGTAAGTCAAGTTTAAAATTCTGTTGAAAATTCACAGTGTACGCCCGGCACTGGTATAATGCTCATTAAAGGGATCCCTCACGGACAGAATAGAGGGGAGGTGGGAATTACTTTCAATCTGATTGAAATTACCATTTTTATAGAATTTGCTATAGCGTGAAATTATATTTATATCCAAAAGTCCTATTATTCCTACTAATTACCTGTTTCTATTCAAATTAATACAGTTTCCTGCAAAATCCTGCTTCCCGAAAACCGTCAACAAAACTCAGTCAGTCAGTCAGAAAGCAAGAATTATTCTATGGCACAAGTGTTTTACTGGTGGGCAGTAAAGCATCATGATGCACCAACATTGATGGACTGAAAGCCAGAAGTCTACGTGACCATCATCATCAAGTCCTTCCATGAGTACCCTAAATACAAAGAGGACTGTTTGATTTATGTTAGGTAGATTTCCCAGAGGGGACTGGGCGGTCTCTTGGTCTGGAACCCATACAGATTTTTATTTTTTTTTTCTCCAGCTTTTGGAGTTTTTTTTTTATTTTTCTGTCCACCCTGGCCATCGGACCTTACTTATTCTATGTTAATTGATGTTGACTTATGTTTATTTTTTTATTGTGTCTTTTATTTTTCTATTCATTTTGTAAAGCACTTTGAGCTACATTTTTTTTGTATGAAAATGTGCTATATAAATAAATGTTGATTGATTGATTGATTGAACATATTGTAGAGTAAGGAGCTCCAGCGAACTAATAATATTAGCCCCTGCTATAAAAAAACAACACATATTCCATACAGAAAAGTATTTATTTAGTTAAATAGAGCTGCTGCTAAATCCGCTTAACTGATGGCACTATAACCAAAGGATCATTCTTGTAGGAAATTTCCCAGGCGAACCCGGTTAGCACAGCTAGTAAATCGTATTTGTTACCTTCAAGTATGTCTTCAGTGAAATGTAGGATCCCTCTGTGTCTTCATGCTTTAGTAATATTTTGTTGTAGATTTTAAACTATGAAGATATAAGACACCAGCAGTATTTAATTGGATCTATAAAATGTGTTGCTGCTTTTTACCATCCACAGTCCAGCTAACACCATGGAATAATTTAGAAGCAAGCTTTTCAAAATAATTTCAAATGAAAGTTCCTCTAAACTTTTTAAGGTAGACACAACAGCAACTCTCATATGGGAAGTGGAAAGTCCTAAAGTCTGATTTCTGTCTCGTCCTCTTTTATTTACGTCCTGTTTCCCTTTAAGGCTCCTTTACACTTTCAAGTACAGGTGTCTTGGGATGTGAATAATGAACAATTCATCCATTAGTTTTGTTATTCCTTGGTGTCTTGTTATCTGTCTCAAATTACCAACTCTCTCCATGGAGACAAATAAAGTTCTATCTATCTATCTATCTATCTATCTATCTATCTATCTATCTATCT
>JANRMT010028174.1:24176061-24205596 GCA_026402145.1 Polypterus bichir lapradei
TCTATCTATCTATCTATCTATCTATCTATCTATCTATCTATCTATCTATCTATCTATCTATCTATCACTGTTGGAAGTGTACTCCAGAAATAAAAACCCTTTCAGGGCTGATTTTTTTTTTCTTCCTTTTCTCCCAGGACTGAATATTTTTCCAAAAAAACAAGTTTTCTGAAAAGCACACAAAGCAATAGTTTCTCATATAAATCAACATAAAACGTCTGTTGCTGTCCTGTCCTGTCATAGTGTGTTAAGGGGTCTCTGATTGCTGTGGCTGTGGCTGTGCGGGGGCGATGGCAGAGCAGCAGGGGACTGATCAGCTGATGCCGGTACCTCACTTCCATTTTAGATCTCAATCTCCAGATCACTTGCACCAAAATCGGAGTCCAGCAAGTCAGAGTCCAATTCAAAATAATAAAATACGCGCAAAATGTCATCCACCGAGTAGTTTGACCTGTGCATTTGCTCCGCTCTCTTGCCAGGTGCCGACGCCATTCTACACATTGTTTACTCACACTCAGGAAGGGTTTCGACGTAAAGTCAACAAGTCTAACATTCTTCCCAGCAATGAGGGTCTTTCTTTAAATTTAAAGTAAGTGAGTTTTGTCGACGTTTACGACTGGTTATCACCCTCTATGCAAATATCTGCCCTCAACTCCGTTGTCAACAAAAGCTGAAATCCGCCTTAAAAGAGTTAAATTATCAACATATTTATGCATTGAAGTAATTGATCTGATGTTTTACATGCTGTATGGCCACTGTTATCTTTAAGGGATGTTAAATTAGTGTAAGTGAGTCAACCCTGCAATAAATTGCCTTTTCACCCTGAATATGGTATCTGTCATAAGATGGCTGATAAAACTGAATATGCTATGCTGTACAGAAGTCTTGGGCACTTGAGAGAAAAGCAGGATAGCATTTTGGGTACAACTTTTCCACAAAGACCACTCTGGGAAAACTCCTCTGGACCGTAGATAGGTGTACCGGTAGTCTCCTTTTAGCTCTGCACAGATAGTGGTGGTTGAAATCTTGCCATTTCAAAGTACAGATGATGCATTTCTTGTTTTTTACACACATACAGTTTCCAGTTCTCATCTTCACTTAGCCGTTTGTCCTTCTGAAAAAGAGCTTGGCTGGCATACAGTATCTGGAAACAACCAACTTGTGTGAAATTTCTACTTGGGAGAGATGTAAGCTGCAAGAAGATGCAAGATACCTTTATTGCACAGTTACTACTAACAATTCAAATATACACAGAGTAGAAGTAAAGGTAAATATGTAGTAAAATTAAACATGTAAGCACATTAATCATAACAAGGCAACTGAGTCAAAGGCTTTTTGAAAGTCTAGGTAAATTATGTTGTATGTATGTTGTTTTTGTTTCTTCAGAGAAATCTAAAAAATTGGTTTGGCAGGACCTTCTCTCATAAACCAATACTGAGTGTTATTCAGTAGATTATTTTCGTTTAGGATCTTTTCTAATTTATGTCTTATTATAGTCTCCATAATTTAGCATGGTACAAATATAAGATTTATTAGTCTGAAAATACCAGGATCCTCCTGCGGGGTTTGTTTCCTGCCTTGCGCCTTGTGTTGGCTGGGGTTGACTCCAGCAGACCCCCGTGACCCTGTAGTTAGGATATAGCGGGTTAGATAATGGATGGATGGATGGATACCAGGATCCATTTTGTCTCCCTTCCTAAAGACTGGAGCTACATTTGCAAATTTCTAGTCCTCAGGTACTGATCCTTTCTGAAGTGAATGCTGAAATACGTCTAATAAGAGCTTAATTTCTTTCAATAAAATTGGTAAAATACCAACAGGTCCAGGAGTTTCAATTGTCAGAGTATTGAGGGCTTGAGGTACATCTGACTCTTCTATTTTAAATATCTAAGAACATTTGTTTTTACTTCTACATGAGGCATTTCACTTATTTCTTCCCTTATAAACACCGGGGTGAAATGTTTATTCAGTTCATTTGCTATTTCATTCTTATTTTCAATGAATTCTCCATTTGTGTCCCTAAGATTTATTAAATTCTCTTTTATTGCCTTTTTACTGGAGTTGTATTAAAAAACTGCTTGCTGTTTGTCTTGGCTTCACTAGCAATTTTTATTTCAGTTTCCTTTACAATGTTTCAAATGCTTTTTTGATTTCTTGCTGTATTTTCTGGTATTCATTTAAATCAGTATAATCTGGTATATTTACTTTCTTGTACAGTAATCTTTTAGGTTTTACTGTTTTTATAATGCTCCAACTGTATGTATCCATTTCAGTAAATTTTTTAGCCTTTTGATTTATTGGTTTTTGGAATAAACCTATTTTGGGTCTGGATTCAAAAATCTCTGAAGTGACACCGACTGTTATTTATAGTTGCTGTGTTTCTGCTTTCCCATTTGATGCTTTGTAGACACTTCCTCATCCCCATAAACTCTGCTTTCCTCAAGTTATAGGTCTTTGTTTTGGTTTACATTTGTTTGTTTTCAAAGATCATGTCAAATTTTCCCATGTTGTCATCACTGTTGCTTGATGTATTGATAACTTTAGTTTTCAATACTCTGTCTTTATTGTTTGAAAAGATGGAATCTAAATAGGTGTCACCACGAGTTGGGCTTGAGACAAACTGGGTGAGGAAACCGTCATTTGCCATTCACTCCACTTCAGTTTCTTCTTTTGTATTCCCAAAAAAAGTAAAACCTTGTTCACACAATGCATTCATATATGCATTATGGCTGAATATTAAGTTCTATTCATGTAGTCTTTTTTCCTGGTTTTGATTTTGATTTGGCCTAAACGCTATATCTACTGCAAGTTTTTTAGTCAGGTTGTCCCCATCAAATATTTTAACAGGAAAGTGGTCTATCAGTATGTACTGTAAGTTTTCTTCTTCAAGGGCATTCAAATATCCTATTATATTGCTTCACTTTTTTGAAAAATAAATGATTGAAACTGTAAAAACTCTATTCTGTCCTATTAACGGACTCATCCAGAAGACATAAAGTAACTGTTGTCACACACGTGCGAATAGGAGGACATTGTATGGACCAAGCAAAGGTAATTGCACGCCAGGCCAGGGGGTGGTGGGGTGCACTAAACCTTCTCCTGTTATCTCTACAGATCAGCCACTGGAAAACCTGTCTGATTCAGAGCTGATGACTACGCTTCCGGCCTCTCTAGGAGGTCATCATCCTGCCAACTACGCCACTGTGAAAAGGATCAGACTGTACACACTCAAAAATGTTTGGGGCAGCCACCCGTATAATCTCCCTGGCTCAAAAGGCTTATAAAGGAACAGAGATATTCACAAGACTGAGTCCAAAACAGATCTGGTGAGGGTTTGCAAAGATGGCGACTTTAAGGGATTATACCGGAAGTGTTGTGTTGGAAACGGAAATGATGTGGGGGGGAAGTGATGTTCTTCATTTGACAGTCTGTGTGCAGGAGGTGTTGTCCTTCTGGGCGCTGGAACTGGAAATGACATTCTTCTGGGTCCCAGAACCGGAAGTGACATCATGCTGGGTGCCAGAAGTGATGTCATCAGACAGGTTTTCCTACGACTGGTTTGTAGAGATAACAGAAGAAGACTTAGTGCACCCGCCACCCCCTGGCCTGACGTGGAATTACCTTTGCTTGGTCCATACAACGTCCTCCTACTCGCACGTGCGTGACACTGTCTAACTCAAATATTTTTTTAACTACCTAAAGTGCCAAAGATGTTTGCATGATGTGGTTTGGCTATTATTATTATGACTAATAATGAGCAAAAAATTGAAATTTTGATTCATATAGAGTTTCACAAAATTAAAACTAAAATATTTGTTTGCTGGTGAATTCGTAATTGTGAAACTAGAAACTCACTTAAAAGATTTTTGGAGGGTTAACACATTTTGTAGATACTCCCTCATCTGTGGAAAACACAGAATACTTTCCCTAAAGCCTTGTTCAACCTTCGATGTTTACCTGTTTTCTTTTCTGCAGTTATGTAATGCATGTAATCTGTCCTACTCCTTTACAATCAACTCTGTTTATGCCTCTCATTCACATCATTGTGTGAATTTATTGTGTTTTCTCCACATGAAATTCTCACTATATGGAATGCCAGTCGCTCCACCCACACCCAAAAAAAAATTCTGTTTCTTTATTTATAACTATTTTAATTTTTTTGTAAGACAGATCTCTATTTAAATTAGTATTGTCTCCTTGCCAGCTTAGTTTAAGTATGTGGTACCACCCCAGGACAAGAGAAGGACACTGTCACTATCTGTCTTGTCTCTTCATTCCGCAGCACAGAGAAGACGACTCAGGGAGCTGACTGACTATGCCCCCATTGCTTCCAGAAGTCCTGCCCTTTCTGGTTTGAAATATATAAAAAGAGACCCTTGACGGTGGTGTCTCACTTCGACCTGAACTCACAACAGGATGGGACTCCCAGCTAAGATGGATCAAACACCATTCAAGTGTATGCTTTGTGTTCTAGTGCCCCTGTGCAGTTGTTTCTTTTAGTGCTACTTTTAGTTTTGAAAAGACCATTAAACAGGGTGGCCCGGTTGGCACCCCAACTATTTTTGTTACCATGCAGTCTCACTTGTTTTCTACAGTGTCTGCAGAGTACTTAAACCCCTTCATTTTTTCACATTTAGTTATGTGGCAGCCTTATGCTAAACTGTTATCATTAATCCTTTCTCTTTATCAAGCAACACTCAATACCCTCCCAATGACAAAGAAAAAATGTCATTTTAGGCATTTCTGCAAATTTACTAAAAAATAAAAAAACTGAAATATTACATTGACATAAAAAATCAGAAGTTTACCATGGCACTTGAAACTGGGTGTATCCCATTCTATGGATCATCATTGAGATGTTTCTCCAACCTGTTTGGAATCCACCTGTGATCAATTCAATTGCCTTGACATCATTAGGACCAGTAGAAGGTCCTCCAATTGACAATATGTATTAGAGTCAAAATAAGCCATGCTGTCGCAGAAACTATCTGCAGAGTTTAGAGACAGGATTGTGTTGAAGCATGGATCTGGGGAAGGCTACAAAAAATCCTTGGTCATGGGTTTCTTTTGACATCTAGGTTCTGATAGATAATGTCCACCCTTAAAGGTTCTTTATCTCTAAATCCTATCATAAGCCTCTTGTACAATGTTTTGGACATGCCACTTATCGTCTCTACCCATAATAAAGACAGACGAGATTAAGAACCAAAACTCAAAAGAAAATGTCCAAGAATGTATGGGCTTCTGATTATCCTGAAAACCATGGGATTGACTTTAGAAGATTTTTTTTTATCATAGTTTAAAATTTTAATGATACATACCTTATCTAATTGACCTACACAATTTCTTATATTAGATTGCTTTTATTTACATAATTTACTCATTTGAGCTTTTGTTATTTGTTTCATTCCTTTTCGACAATCTTGGTATGGTTCTTTGTGCTCCATTGGAGCCAGTTGTTATAGGCAGGCACTCAGCTGTAAACTTTAGGAGCTGTTTCCTTTCATCAGCAGAGGTAATATGTTTAACCAATGGATAAAACAGTCAAAAACAAAACTGTCCTGTTGTATTTTTGTTTGGTTTTCTGTTGTCTTATTGGCCTTTGAGCTTTGGGTTTCAGGAGTGTGTTCACATGACACGGTGTGGTTAACCTTACTGAGTCAAACTGACAAATGTCCCTCACACCAAATTCAGAATAGGAATGAAAATGAAATTGTCAGTATTTTTTTGGAATAGTTAGGCTTTTGTTTATCAAGTTCAATGTTTAAAAGACTGATTTTGGTACATTTTCCATTTATTCTATTTTGTACTTCTAATTGTTTTGCTTTTCATCTTTTTAAGCCTTTTTACTCTTTAAAAGATAATCTTATATATAAACATTTACGTGTGGAAGTGTGTGCGTTTGTCCAGCCTGTAAGTGAGAGGTAGAGTCGGGATAAGGGCTCCACTTCCGAGGATACGCAAGCGAGGCCCGCATGTCTGCAAAACAAAACATCCGAAGAAAGACAAAGTTGCTTATCAGCTATTACAAAAACGTGGCGAGCCCATCGGCAAAACGAAACCTCTGAAGAAAGACAAAGTTGTTTAGCCACTAATGCACAAGCGATGCAAGCACATCGGCAAAACAAAACCTCCTAGGAGAGAGACGCTGACGATTTCAATAGTTTCAATATTTTCTAGAACCCCGTGCTGGCTTACACAGCTAGTTTATTTTATAATAGTAGTCTTATCGGTCTACATTTCCGATAGGGACAGGTGATTTAAGCAAATCCATTTTGCCTTTATAGCACCTTCTTTGAAGCTGGTGTCATGCCAATGTGCTATTTTGGTCCATTTCTTTGTACTTAAGATCAAGGGACTTAAATGTAAATTTTGTATTGAAATTTAATTTCATTTTCAGAGAAAATCCACAACCACAAGTTTTTAATAACTAGTTACCCATCGTCTCATCTTTATGTAAATCCAGGCAGCCAAGGCATAATTCTAGACCTCTGAGTCAGTAGGAATGAGGCAACCTCTGCTTTTAGCTTGATAGCCAGTTCAACTTGATCAAGACAGTTACTGGCTTATCTTACGGATCCACTCATGCTCAACAAGTTGTTCTTTCACCAAAATAGTAAAGTTTGCTTTGTTTGTGCTTCTAGGGGGATTTGCCACACCATGTGGTGTGTGTTTGATTGTCTAATATTTTTGGAAAACCTCGTCAGCCTTAAATATATATTTTGGATATCACCCATCTCTAAAATTTGCTACCTTAAAGTTCAGTCGTTATTTAATTTGTGTGTATTTTAATGTTTGTTATTTAACTACTGTATTTACCTTTCCCCCAGGATCAATAAAGTATCTATCTATCTATCTGGTATGCACTTTACAAAGACATGGGGAAGGACCTGGACGTGAGATGGTAGCTTTACCTTTTATCTCCTCTGTTTGAAGCCAAGAAGAACCTGATCTTAAAAAGAATCAGTTACTTTGGTTACTTTATGAGACAAATCATTACTAAAAGCACATTAAATGGGTTTGAAGAAAGTGAGTTTATAAAAAATACCTTTTTTAATTGTATTCAACTCATGCTCTCTAAACATATGTTGTTTTGTGAATTTCAGCCCTACTGAAATTGGCAAACACTTTTACCATATTGAGACAAAGAAAATTGAGCACTAATAGAAGAATTCATTCATCTTGCTTTTTAATTCTGTTTTACAGGGCACAGAATGTCAACAGAAGAGCACGCAATGTCTTAGCAGGGCCTTCAATATTTGTCTGTTTCATTTTTTGGTCAGTAAGAGGCCTTGTCCTTGGCATGGCCTGCCAGAAGACAGTGATAGCCGAATTGAAAGAGAAGATCTTACTTGAGGCGAGATACAACATGGTCAAGAGAAGGAAAGAGGGAGGCAGATTGTCTCAGCAGAAACAAAGACAATTAACTAACAACTAACATAGAAACAAATGGCTGATAGCAATCCCTTCTTCAGTCCTGATATTCTAACATGTTGTTTAAAATGCCTGCTTCATTTTTCTTTCTTTTCAGTGTCTTTTAAGCTTATGACCTGTCAATTATCTTCATCTTGAATCTTACAGTTGTGTTTGAAAGTTTGTGAACCCTTTAGAATTTTCTATATTTCTGCATAAATTTCACTCAAGTCCTAAAAGTAGATAAAGAGAAACCAGTTAAACAAATGAGACAAAAATATTATACTTGTTTATTTATTTATTGAGGAAAATGATCAAATATTACATATTTGTGAGTGGCAAAAGCATGTGAACCTCACGGATGATCAGTTAGTTTGAAGGTGAGGTGTCAGGTGTCCGGTGTTTTCAATCAATGGGATGCCAATCAGGTGTGAGTGGGCACCCTGTGTTATTTAAAGAACAGGATCTATCAAAGTCTGCTCTTCACAACACATGTTTGTTGAAGTGTATCATGACACAAACAAAGGAGATTTCTAAGGACCTCACAAAAAGAGTTGTTGATTCTCATCAGGCTGGAAAAGGTTACAAAACCATCTCTAAAGAGATTGGATTCCACCAATCCACAGTCAGACAGATTGTGTACAAATGGACGAAATTCAAGACCATTGTTACCCTCCCCAGGAGTGGTCGACCAACAAAGATCAGTCCAAGAGCAAGGCGTGTAATAGTCGGCGAGGTCACAAAGGACCCCAGGGTAACTTCTAAGCAACTGAAGGCCTCTCTCACATTGGCTAATGTTCATGTTCATGAGTCCACCATCAGGAGAATACTGAACAACAATGGTGTGCATGGCAGGGTTGCAAGGAGAAAGCCACTGCTCTCCAAAAGAAACATTGCTGCTCGTCTGCAGTTTGCTAAAGGTCACGTGGACAAACCAGAAGGCTATTGGAAGAATGTTTTGTGGACGGATGAGACCAATATAGAACTTTTTGGTTTAAATGAAAAGCGTTATGTTTGGAGTAAGGAAAACACTGCATTCCAGCATAAGAACCTTATCCCATCTGTGAAACATGCTGGTGGTAGTATCATGGTTTGGGCCTGTTTTGCTGCATTTGGGCCAGGACGGCTTGCCTTCACTGATGGAACAATGAATTCTGAATTATATCAGAGAACTCTAAAGGAAAATGTCAGGACATCTGTCCATGAACTAAATCTCAAGAGAGGGTGGGTCATGCAGCAAGTCAACGACACTAAGCACACAAGTCGTCCTACCAAAGAATGGTTAAAGAAAAACAAAGTTAATGTTTTGGAATGGCCAAGTCAAAGTCCTGACCTTAATCCAATCGAAATGTTGTGGAAGGAGGTGAAGTGAGCAGTTAATGTGAGGAAACCCACCAACATCCCAGAGTTGAAGCTGTTCTGTACGGAGGAATGGGCTAAAATTCCTCCAAACCAGTGTGCAGGAAAGATCAAAAGTTACGTTTAATTGCAGTTATTGCTGCAAAGGGGGGTCACAACAGATACTGAAAGCAAAGGTTCACATACTTTTGCCACTCACAAATATGTAATATTCAATCATTTTCCTTAATAAATAAATGATTAAGTATAATATTTTTGTCTCATTTGTTTAACTGGTTTCTCTTTATCTACTTTTAGGACTTGAGTGAAAATCTGATGATGTTTTAGGCCATATTTATACAGAAATATAGAAAAATCTAAAGGGTTCACAAACTTTCAAGCACAACTGTACATCTAAGATTTGGGATTACCGAAAATTTGAAATTTATGTTAGAATATTGCCTTTTACAACTAAAATGCAAGAATGAACATCTTAAAATACACAAAGACAAACTTTTTTTTTATATTTACATTACTTAAATATACCAGCATGAGGACCTCACTAATCATAAAGCATAAACCTGAGGTCTTCAGAATGTGTTGCATATTTTATGCCCTTTTAAAAAGTTTCTGGATGCTGCTTCTTATCTCTTTGTTTCTGAAGCTGTATATTATCGGGTTGAACATTGGCGGCACAATAATTGCTATAATTATTAAGCTATTGTTTGCTTCAGTGGTGAGTCTCACTCCTAGTCCAGTCAACATTGTGTAGATTAAAAGTGGAATATTAAACAGTCCCACCACCAGCAGATGGGTGGTCAAAGTATTCAGAGTCTTCTTTCTTCCTTCACTAGATGAGATCTTCAGAGCAGCGTAAGCAATCCTTGCATAGGAAAGTAAAATAAATACAAGTGGACAAAAACCAAACAGGAAAGACACGGCTGACAGGATGTCAAAATATTTAGGATTTTCATTGCAGGCTATTTTAAATAATGATGCATAGTCACAAAAGCAATAATTTATAATATTAGTGCTGCAAAAAGAAAGTTCAGTGATAAAAATCAAATCGGTTAAAGCAAAAGCAACTGGAGCAGCATTTAATAACAGACCAGCAGCCCAGAGGATTCTTTTTGTAATAAGTGCAGAATATAGTCTGGGAATGACATTTGTGCTGCCCAGCAAGTCAATTACTGCTAAGGCTGCAATGGTGATAAACATGGGCTTCTGCAACTGAGGGTTCATTACTATAACCAGGATTACCAGAATGTTCCCAAACAGTGTAACTAAGTAGACCACAATGAGAATAGCAATTGTGTAGCTTTTCTTCTGGGAGTCGACTGTACAATGAAGAAAAAACTCTGAGATGGACACTGAGGTTTTGTTCATGCCTGGACTGTCACTTCTCCATAAAGAAACACAAACAGACAGAAGTTTGAATTTATGGAAGTGATCGACGGAGAAGTTATAATCTGCAATAAAAATCACATATTGTACTGTAGTAGTCCTTACCTCATAAAGGGAATATCATGAGATCTGTGTCTTGTAGACAACACAGAGGACACTTGTAGCTTCTGTCTGCTTCTACAATAATACTAAAGGGGACAAAGCAAAAGGTCTTTTTATTTACCAAAACACTCCAGGGCAACACAAATTAAAGAGAACAAAGTAAACCCAAGCTGCCTCTCTGTCCTTTCCTGCATAAATCATGTCTGCCTTTCTGTCTGGTGATATGGCTCCCACACCTATCACGTACCACCAAGTCTTCTCTCTCTTTCTCTCACACTTACTTAAGCAACTCTGGCCTCTCCCTAACACCAGTGAACTTACAAAAGTTAAACATATGTAAAATATATATTTAGAAATATATTGCTCACTGACATTGCACAGGTGGTGAACCAGCTGAAGAGAAGAAAGGCTGTAGGGATCTGTGGTATCCAGAGTGAACTTCTCCAGGCTGGTGGTAAGGCTGTCCTCCTGGCATTGCAAGCAATCTTTGCTTCCATTTGGGAGACTGGCATCATCCCAACTGACTGGAAAACAGGATTTGTCGTCCCTATCTGAAAAGGGAAGGGTGATCGTCTGGAATGTGGCAACTACAGGGGATAGCACTGCTCTCGGTGCCGGGTAAGGTCCTCACTAGGGTCATTCTGAATAGGATCCGTGATCACTTGCTCACCTACCAGCGACCTGAACAGTCTGGTTTTACGCCTAAGAAGTCTACTATTGACCGCATCCTGGCACTGAGGGTTCCCATGGAATGCAAACGGGAATATAAGCAGAGTTTCTTTGCAGCCATTGTCGATTTTCGTAAAGGGTTTGACTCAGTTGATCAAGTTGCCCTGTGGGACATCCTGAGAGTTTGGAGGATCCCCGCGATGTTGCTGGATATCATGGCCGGCCTATACACTGGTACTGTGAGTGTTGTGTAGAGTGGAGGCAGAATCTCTGCATTCTTCCGAGTTGATTCTGGGGTTCATCAGGTATGTGTTCTGCTCCTACTCTGTTCAATGCTTGTATGGACTGGGTGTTGGGCAAGGTCGTGGGGTCCAGTGGCTTTGGGGCATCTGTTGGTGAAGAAAGATTCACGGATCTTGACTTTGCTGACGATGCTGTGATCTTCGCTGAGTCATTTGAGGCTCTGATCGGGGTGCTCGAGAGACTTAGTGAAGAATCTGAGTGTCTGAGCTTGTGAGTGTCCTGATAAAAACCAACATCCAGGCCTTTAATGACCTCTTGGGCACGGCCATCAGCAGTGTGTCTGTCTGCGGAGAGATTGTTGACCTTGTCAAGAGGTTTACTTACCTTGGTAGTGACATTCATGTCTCTGGTGACTCTTCCTATGAAGTCAGTAGACTGATTGGGAGAACATGGGGGGGGGTCATGAGGTCGCTGGAAAGGGGTGTGTGGCGCTCCCGATATCTATGCAAAAGGACGAAGGGCCAAGTCTTTAGAGTCCTGGTGCTTCCAGCCTTGCTATGTGGTTGAGAGACATGGACGCTATCAAGTGACCTGAGACAAAGACTGGAATCCGTTGGTACTGTGTCTCTCTGGAAAATTCTTGGGTACCGTTGGTTTGAGTTTGTGTTGCTCATGGAGTCCCGAATAAGGCACATTACCTGCATTGTGAGGGAGTGTCAGTTACGGCAGTCAGTCAGTTGGGACTGGACTGCGTATCTGCCTTGGGGGTTGCAAACCAGTGCATGCTCCCCAACTTGACTTGACTTGACCTGATTGCTGCTAGTAAGAGTATATTTTAAAATATGTTACAATATATTTTGAAGACAAATATATTACAATATATATTGCAGTACATTGAAACATAGGGCAAAATATTGAAATTATTCACACTTTTATAAATTGTAATATATTTTACATAATATAGTAATAGATAGATAGATAGATAGATAGATACTTTATTAATCCCAAGGGGAAATTCACATACTCCAGCAGCAGCATACTGATAAAAAACAATATTAAATTAAAGAGTGCTAAAAATGAAGTTATAACAGACAATAATTTTGTATAATATTAACGTTTACCCTCCCGGGTGGAATTGAAGAGTCGCATAGTGTGGGGGAGGATCGATCTCCTCAGTCTGTCAGTGGAGCAGGACAGTGGGACTGGGGTGATGCAAGATGTTTTCCAAAGCCTCGGGACTCTTCCCTGTTCCAGGCTCAGGTTTCTTAATATTAAATATTTAAATATTTCTTAATATTTAAAAAATATGGGGCATTATATAATGTTGTATATATTTTAGACTCATTTTTAAGTTACTGTACAGAATAATGAAGATAATATATTTTAATATATGCTTGTTATTTTTCTATACTGCAGTACATTTTAAAAGTATATTAACCTGGTATTGAAAATATATTCCTATATGTATCTCCTAGGATTGTTTTATATTAAGATCTTTTTCTGTAACAAGACAACATGTAAGCTCAGCAATACTGAAGACAAGTTAAGTAATAAGGCTGTAACTGTCAATGTTCTATCATCAGTGCAGGCATTGGTCTAGAAATTGTAACTAAGGTTTGGCACTTAAATTGTGTCTGAAGACATATTTAATTATTCTACAATCAGCTTTTGATACGCCAAGTTATCATTTTATCTTTTTTTGTTTTGTTTTTTTATTACACTAGAACCTACAACTTTTCCATAATATAACTTTTGCTTATGAACCAACACTCTAATCTTCCAGATCTATTTTCATTTAGAAGTGTTTGCCTGACAGTAGATTTATTAATTACTGGAAACTAATATTAAAGATACACACATTTAACACATTTTCTGCCCATAAATACTTAAACAAATTTGTTTATCTTGCACAGGATATTGTAAACTCCATTGCAGCTCACCCTATATCCCTATATACGGCGTTAATTCTGATTTATTGTCTAATCTGATTACTCATCATGAAGAACAATTAAGGCGTTTCCTGAAAATCAAAGCACACACAATTGTTTCATCATAAAGGAAACGGCCAGCGCAGCTGCCCACTTTTACTGCTTTTAGATTGTTACAGGGAGATCACTGGGTGGACTCACTTTGATTATTTCCAGGCAAAAGATAAGCCAAATAAATTAATGATCTGTCTGAAATACATAGCTGGACACACAGTGTATTGTATGTCTTAAACACAATAGATCTGGACATATGTTTGTAACAATATATTCATGAAAATATATGTTGCATTATATTTCATATACAGGTTGTCCCAAAAGTCACTAAACACTTCCTTTTTTCTAGCTTACACCTTGTGACTTTTTTTGAGGGGCTATATCAAAAGCAAGGTGTATGCCACTAAGCCCCGTAACCTGTCACAGCTTGAGGAAAGAATCCACACGGCCTGAAGCGAGGTCGGGGAAGAGGTGGTGCAAAATATCAGAGAGGCTTGCGTCCGAAGGTGGCCTGAAAGTTGTTGAAAATGGAGGCGCTCGTGTGGAGGTATATTACGTAGTCTTCAAGGCGTTGGAACATGATGGCAAGCCTAGCAAGTAAAACTGCAATGACTCCTTTGTTAATGGTGGAAATATTAATAAACTCAGTTTCTTGTGTAATTTTTAGGAATTTTTTAAAAGTGTATAGTGACGTTTGGGACACCCTGTATAATGTTCAAATGCATATTTGAGCTGCGTAGATTTAGAGTACACTGAAATATATGTTCTCAATTAAAAACAGTCATCTAAAAGAACTTCCCGTAACTCACTACAAGCAGTTCAAGTAGGCAGCTACCTTAGCATGTAGGTTGTAAAAATTACATTTATTTTAATTCATGTTATGCAGAGAAATGGGATTATCAATTTTTGCTGCTACCAGAAGCGAAGTGGAAGAAAGTACTGTGAAGCCCTTAGAAGACGTGCTAGCAAGTTGCATCACTGGGTACACACAGTGCTCCCTATTCTGTCCGCTTCTTCTTCTTCCTCCTTGTAATACATACAAATTCAAGCCTTACTGGATTGTCAGCCTGGATTATATACAGTACATATACTGAACAAAAGGGTGGTGTATGATGGGCCTTTTGCTGTGTATTACATATAATATTGCAGAGAATTGTGGTGTCCGCTTGAAGGTCAGACAGCGAAGCAGAAACAGGGAAGCGACGCTACAGTGTATGAGCTCACTTTAAGCCATGAGTACAACAGATGCCAGGAGCGATGGCAAGCCTTGGTAATGGTGGTCATTCACTGTAATTACTCATAATGCACAATAAAGTCAACAATCATGTATTGTATGTGCTCAAACTGTATGACTGCATTTATTCTGATTGACATACCATGATGTGGGTGCTTAGACTATATACAGTATGTATGTGGGACCAGCAGATAGTTTTACCCTTTGATATTTTGAAATAAAGCTTTAATCACTTCAAAAAGCAGTACAGCCACTGGTTTCTCAAAGTGTTAATGAAGAAAGAGTTTCATTACAGTGCTCTGAAAGTACAAAGAAAAGGAAAAGGCATAACCAGACATGTAGGGTGAACAGTCTGTTTAGTTTACAGAGAGAACTGGAAGTATGGGATCTATTTACCGTTATATGTGTTTGTTCAGTAAACATTTCCTAAGATACTTTTGTCATTGTCCATTTAGTTGTTTGTGTGTTGATATTTGACAGTTAATTATTTGAAATCATGAAGGTGAAAATGAGCATGACAATGGCAGTACTCGATGTATGAATGAAATTTGATGGCAACATCAGAAAATCGAGTTGTGAGACTGTTCACTCTACAAGACAGATGACTGAAACTTTTGACATGACAAAAATTTTTACGGTCATAGGATACCTCAGATGTAACATGCCATCAAGCATTGCAACCCCTCCCATAATGCCCTTAAAACACCGGTTGGTGAATCTAAAAAATCAAAAAAATCAGTCAGTGACTGCAAATCGGGTTTGAAATTGTGTCAGAAACACATTCAGTATGCCCATCATTAATATAACTCTAATGGAGCTCAGTAAAAGGGTCCTCCACAGACAGAATATGAAGGAGATGGGCACTCTACATAGTTTGACCATATTCTTTTGACTTGTTCTTGTCTGTACAGTGCTTAAAATGTTCAATTCATTCCTTGGACTGCATAAACATACAGGCTGTAAACGTCAATGCTGTATGTAATAATAACTTAAATTAAACAATGATTTAGGATATATTCCTTTTGACCTAAACCCTTCAAAATGGTACAAGATTACATTTAAATCTGATTGCTGCTACCATATTTACAGAATGTACTACAGCATGATATTTGTGACATTTTTACACAAAAAATCACATTATACCTACTAATTACGTGTTTCAATTCAAATTAATCCAGTTTCCTGTAAAATTGTGTTTTTCAAAGACCATCAGCAAACTCAAAGTCATCCAGTCAGGAAAAGCAGAAATTAATCTACAGCACACATTTTTTACTGATGGGCAATTGTATGTAGCATATTCAAGAGTAAGGAATGCCATTGAACCAATAATATTAGGCCTTGGTATGAAAAACAATAAATATTGTATACAGAAAAGTACCCCGTTAGGTAAGTAGTGCTTCTGATGAATCCGCATAAATGACTGAACTATAACCAAGGCCAATTCTTGTAAGAAATTTCCCAGGTGAAGCTGGTTAACACACTTAGTAAATCATTTATTACCTTCATGTATGTCTTCAGTGATATACAGCACCCCTCTGTGTCTTCATGCTGTAGTAATATTCCATCCTAGAGTTTAAATAATTACAATGATATATGATGCCTGCAATATTTAAATGGATCTATAAAATGTGTACCTGCTTTTTACCATCTGCAGTTCAGGTAACACTATGGAATAATTTTGAACTTTTAAAAATAATTTAAAATTAAGGTAGGCACAACATCAAATCTCATATGGAAAGTGTGAAGTCCTAAAGTGTGATTTCTGACTCTTTTATTTACATCCCGTTTTCCTTTGAGACTCCATTGCATTTTCATGTGGAGGGGTCATGGGACGTGGATAATAAAACGTTCCTCCATTAGCTTTGTTATTCTTTGGTGTGTTTTTATCTGTCATAAATTACCAAATGTCCCCCTAGGACAAATAAAGTTCTATCTATTATTTCTAGTTTGGACTGGCATTAGACAGAAGCAACCTCCAGGAATCAAACAGATTTTAGACTTGACTTTTAATAATAATAATAATTCTTTGCATTTATATAGCATTACAACATTAGAACGCTCCAGACGAGAACAGGCCATTCAACCCAACAAAGCTCGCCAGTCCTATCCACTTATTTCTTCCAAGAAATCATCAAGTCGAGTTTTGAAAGTACCTAACGTCTTACTGTCTACCACACTACTTGGTAGCTTATTCCCAGTGTCTATCGTTCTTTGTGTAAAGAAAAACTGAAAAAGAAAAAATGTTTGTGCGAAATTTACCCTTAACAAGTTTCCAACTGTGTCCCTGTGTTCTTGACGAACTCATTTTAAAATACATGTCCTCACTAAGATGGGGCTCATCATCCAACTGAAGATGACTTACATTTAAACCCTGTTTGACATAAACAGCAACCCCACCTCCTTTTCTGTTCTGTCTATCCTTCCTAAACAATGTGTATTCCTCTATGTTAGACTCATCCCCATCTTTGTTATTTAGCCAGGCTTCCGTTATTGCTATAATATCATAATTATGCTCTGCTACATACAACTCCAACTCACTTACCTTATTTTTGATACTTCTAGCATTAAGGCAAGCTATTTTTAATGTGTTAATCCTTCATTTACGTGTTTTGTTAGAATTTACATTACTATGCATTTTTATTTCTACACCATTGTTTATTCTTCCATGTATAGATCTAAATCTGGCCTGTCCTAAACTCCCTGCCACCCCATTCCCTAGTTTAAACAATCCTCGACTAGCCTACACATACGCCTCCCCAATACATTGGTGCCCCTCCAGTTCAGATGTAACCCATCACGGAGGAACAGGTCCCATCTGTTCCAAAAGGAGTCCCAATGCTCCATAAACCTATACCCTTCTACCCTGCACCAAGATTTGAGCCACACGTTAAGCCTTCTAATCTCCTCAATCTTACCTGGACTGGCGCGTGGCACAGGCAGAACTTCGGAGAAGACTACCTTGTCAGTTCTGCTCCTCAGCTTGGCACCTAACTCTTTGAATTTGGATCACAGAACTGACAGACTACCCTTATGTATGTCATTTGTTCCAACATGGACAATGACAACTGGATCCACCCCCACTCTGGCCAAGAGCCTATCCACCCTTCCAGGGAGGTCTCCCACCTGTGCTCCCGGAAGGCAACACACTGTGCAAGACTCTCTCTCTCCGGAGCACACCTGTGCTTCAATCCCCCTAATCATTGAGTCCCCAACTATCACTACCTCTCTCTTTTTGGGAACTGGTTTTGAGGTGGCCCGTTGGGGCTCCTCATCCCTGCCTACCACCCGAGCATTATCAGAGTCACCGTCCAGCTCCGCAAGGACATGATAACGGTTTGACACTTCTAATTCTGGGGTTGATGCCCCCGGACAGTGTGCACCCTTCACTTTACGCCTTGTGACCGTGACCCACCTATTCCTACCTGTCTGGTCTAGAATCTCCTCCTGCGCCACCTTGGGGTGCACACTATCTCTCTAAAGGACACCTGGGCCAAGTCCGCCAATTCTCTATTACAACGCAGGTCAGCCAACTCCTCCTCTAGTTCAGCGACCCTGAGCTCGAGGTGATGGATCAGCTGGCATCTCTTGCAGATGTAGCCCTCATAGACAACTGCCTCTTCCAAACCATCATCTAAAAAGCCCAACATCCAACAGGATTTGCATTGCACTGGCCTCATTATTAAAATTTGATTTGGGATTACTACTGTAAACTGCCCTAACTTTTTTTTTTCTTAAAATTTCTTCTTCTTTCAGCTGCTCCTTAACTTAAATGGTAACACTAAGATCTGCTACAGATATTTTACACCTTTTCCCCTTAAGCTCCTGTACTGTTCTTCCCCTCTGGTGCCTGCTATTTGTCTTTCTATGAGGTTAACTTTACTTTTCTCTGTCTCTTCTCCTAACTTTGCCCTCCTCTTACTTATAAGCTCTCCACTCACACTGTTTGTATTCCCCGTATTAATGAACCCTTAAGCTGTCACCCACTTAAGTGTTCTACATCTGGACAGCTAAGGACAGTTTAATCTAAAATAAACAAATAACACTTTACTACCTTATCTTCTCCTACAGCCCCTTGTGCCTGATCGGCATCTTAACGCTGGCCGCTTACCTGCGCACTGCTGAGCCTTCCCCTTTTACTGCTTTTTTTCCTTTTCCTAAGGAATCGCTGATACTACGACACGGTTATTTACTTACAAATGCTGATATCAGTTACTGCTGCTTTCTACCCTGCCTCCTCGATGCTAATTCAAATACAGATAACAAGAACAGTTAAAGGTACAAGTACAAGTAACTTTTCCAAGCGCACCTCCAAACGCCCAGCTACTTTTGCTCTTGTGTGGGTGAAAAAAAGCAAAAAAAACCCTTCTAAAGGGAAAAAAGCTTTACAAATTTCCACACAGCTCCTTAGCGGAAACCAAAACCCAAGTTTTTAAGAGCAAAATGTATTTTTTTAATTTAAATCTCACACAACGAACAGACCAAAAACTCTCAACAGCCTCTAGCATTTGCAAAGCACATGTCAGCCATGTGACCAAATGGGAGCAGCTGCGAATGGGTAACTGGAGAAAAAAAAAAAAAAATAAATCTTAGACTTAGCACTTAGACTTCAACCAGTTTTTAAATCCAACGATTAAATTTACTTTCTCCACATCATACTGTGAAAGTTTGAATTTTTTTTCCAATAAAGGCATGCAATATTATATTTGATTATATGTCACTACCTTAAGTAAATTGTGTCTGCCTATACAGTCGACCCTCGATATACGACCGGCCTGACATGCGAATAACTTGGTTTACGACCAAAATTTTTGTTTTGAATTATGACCAACGTCTTAAGTTATGACCCGGATGCGGTCACGTGTATCCGCTTGTGCGATTGCAAACAAACATCCGAGAGCATTTGTAAGCATCAGTTGGAGCCCAGAAACGTGTGTTTGTGGATGTAATTTCAGTCAGTGCAGTGATTTTTATAATTTATTTCGATAATTGCTATTAAAATGGCCCCAAAAAAGCTAGAAAAGAAGTTAAGGAAGGAAGAGAAGGTAACGAATGTAAAGAAAGTGATCACAATTGAAACAAAGAAGGAAATTGTGCGGAAATATGAGAGTGGCGTTCGTGTGATTGATCTCGCTAATATGTACAGCAAGTGTTGCTGTGGGAGGTTCAGAACGCATTATGGGTAGTTCCATTAGTTCTTATGGGAAAAATAGTCTTGACTTACAATCAACTTGAGTTACTACCAGCCCTCCTGAACAAATTGAGTTTGTAAGTCAAGGGTCCACTGTACTTGCGACTTATATGAAGATCAGATCATATTTAATGACCAATTAATGTAAAAAAAACAGGTCATTTGTTTTCTTGCCACTGTACCTGGGTATTATTTTGACCTGAGGTGGAAAAGATTCATCTGAAAGTAGACAAAAATCTGTTTGTAACTGCAAAGCAAAGATCTGAGATGCAAAACTAAAAGAAATGTTATTAATTTATGCTAGTGTCAAAGTCAAAATGTTAAAAAGCCAAGGGAAAAAAATTAAGAGAAAAAATTGAGTATCAAGGGCAGAAAAACAACCAGGACATAAGTTAATTAAATATCCTTATCCTAAATAAGTTAGAAAGTGGGATTCTTCTAGAGGAGTTTTCTTTATTGAGGATACAGCACAACTGGCACATCCATCTTAAATATGACTAATGCCAATTGCAGCTCTACTTTGAGTCACAAATTTGGCAAGCAGAGAACCGCTCAAGGCAACATGGCCATGTAATATCGCCCAAAACGGGATCATTAGTAAACAGTAAACAATAAAAAAGTAGGAAACCACCATAATGTTATGAATAACAAAATAATATATAAAAAAATTTAATTCATATTCTACAAATTGTCACACATGCATGCCAGAGGGTCACCTTCCAGGCTTATCTAAGGTATGTGGTACCACCCCGAGATGAGAGGGGGCACTTTTGCTATCTGTCTTGCCTCCTTTTTCTCTTACAGTATCCAGAAACTACCCCTTAAGGGCAACAGAGCCAAAGAAGCCCCCGTATCTACCGTTCCAGCTGATATAAAAGGGAGTTGTCCCCAGAAGTCGGTGTCTCATTTGGACCAGAAAGCCCGAGTTTAAGGGATGAGTCCAGACCTGCAAAAAGCATATAACACTAGAGGACGATGAAAGGCTATTGCCTGCAATGTCTTGATAGTTATTTTTCTTTTGTTTTTTTTTTTAATTAAATATCCTGTTGGGACCCCAACTATTTTGGGACTCACTCTGCCTTCTCACTCGCAACCCCCCTAACAAGTGCTACTTCCAAAGACAAAATCACAGTAAACAGATGTTATCAAATACAAGATATTACACATAGCTTTAGGGAATATCTTTTTTTCCTTGTTTGGTGTTCCTTTGACATTAAGATAACAAAAGGGTTGAACTTGAAGCTCACCTGTAGGTAAACTGAAGACATTTGTTCTCTCAGTGAACTGGCAGATAAACGTTTTGAGAAAAATGACATAAAAGACAAAACAAAGCAAAAAAAAGAAAGCGTAATGAATTTGAAGCCCAATACAAGAGAAAGAATTGTATTTGAGAAAACAAAAGGGTGAAAATGAAAGTAAACGGAAGAAAGGAGCACAGTAATAAAGTTTTAATTCTTCAGAGTTTTGGTATCCGCAGATTGGATAAGGATTTGAACTCAGAGCCGTCCTTTTATCCTGTTGTGTCGATTATGTATGGGTCACAACCTCAGAGGCCATACCCCTGGCAATGCCAAAGCAATGGAACTAAACAATGGTGTAATTTGTGGACCCCAAATCATGACAAGATCTCATTAGCCAAGCCAAGGACAAAGCCACTTGATAACCTGAATAAAACCAGGCAAACTTTGGAGACCCGCTAAGGCATTGTGTGCTCTTCCATTGCTGTTCTTTTCTATTTTATCTTTTGGGGGAGTGTTAAACAGAATTAAAAAGCAAGCGAAATGAAGTCTTCTCTTAATGCTGCATTTTATTTGTCTTGATGTGGTGAAAATGATTTACTGCTTTCAGTAATTAATAAAAAAGCACATGTCTAGAGGGCACAATTTGGATACAATAAAAAGGGCACTATTATAAACTCACTCCTTCTTCTTCTTCTTTCGGCTGCTCCCGTTAGGGGTCGCCACAGCGGATCATCTTCTTCCATATCTTTCTGTCCTCTGCATCTTGTTCTGTTACATCCATCACCTGCATGTCCTCTCTCACCACATCCATAAACTTTCTTCTAGGTCTTCCTCTTCTCCTCTTACCTTGCAGCTCTATCCTTGGCATCCTTCTCCGAATATACCCAGCATCTCTCCTCTGCAAACCAACGCAATCTGGCCTCTCTGACTTTGTCTCCCAACCATTCAATCTGAGCTGACCCTTAATGTACTCATTTCTAATCCTGTCCATCCTCGTCACATCCAATGCAAATCTTAGCATCTTTAACTCTGCTACCTCCAGCTCTGTCTCCTGCTTTCTAGTCAGTGCCACCGTCTCCAACCCATATAACATAGCTGGTCTCACTACCGTCCTGTAGACCTTCCCTTTCACTCTTGCTGAAAGCCGTCTGTCACAAATCACTCCTGACACTCTTCTCTATCCATTCCACCCTGCCTGTACTCTCTTTTTCACTTCTCTTCCACAATCCCCATTATTCTGTACTGTTGATCCCAAGTATTTAAACTCATCCACCTTTGCCAACTCTACTCCCTGCATCCTCACAATTCCACTGACCTCCCCCTCATTTACACACATGTATTCTGTCTGGTGGTCCTACTGACCTTCATTCCTCTCCTCTCTAGAGCAGATCTCCACCTCTCCATGGTTTTCTCAACCTGCTCCCTATTATCACTACAGATCACAATGTCATCAGCAAACATCATAGTCCACGGAGACTCCTGTCTAATCACTAATGTAATCTAATCTAATCTGTCCATCACCATTGCAAATAAGAAGGAGCTCAGAGCCGATCCCTGATGTAATCCCACCTCCAACATGAATGCATCCGTCACTCCTACCGCAGACCACACCACAGTCACACTTCCCTCGTACATATCCTGTACAACTCTTACGTACTTCTCTGCCACTCCCGACTTCCTCATACAATATCACAGCTCCTCTCGAGGCCCCCTGTCATATGCTTTCTCCAAGTCCACAAAGACGTAATGCAACTCCTTCTGGCCTTCTCTAAACTTCTCCATCAACATTCTCAGAGCAAACATTGTATCTGTGGTGCTCTTTCTTGGCATGAAACCATCCTGCTGCTCACTAATTATCACCTCACTTCTTAACCGAGCTTTCACCACTCTTTCCCATAACTTCATGGTGTGGCTCATCAATTTTATTCCCCTGTAGTTACTGCAGTCCTGCACATCCCCCTTATTCTTAAATATCGGTGCCAGTACACTTCTTCTCCACTCCTCAGGCATCCTCTCATTTTCCAAGATTCCATTAAACAATCTGGTTAAAAACTCCACTGCTATCTCTTCTAAACACCTCCATGCTTCCACAGGTATGTCATCTGGACCAACGGCCTTTCCATTTTTCATTCTCTTCAAAGCTGTCTTTACTTCCTCCTTGCTAATCCATTGCACTTCCTGATTCACTATCTCCACATCATCCAACCTCTTCTGTCTCTCGTTCTCTTCATTCATCAGCCTCTCAAAGTACTCTTTCCATCTGCTCAACACACTCTCCTCGCTTGTGAGTACGTTTCCATCTTTATCCTTTATCACCCTAACCTGCTGCACATCTTTCCCAGCTCAGTCCCTTTGTCTAGCCAATCGGTACAGGTCCTTTTCTCCCTCCTTAGTGTCCACCCTCTCATACAACTCATCATACACCTTTTCTTTAGCCTTCACCACCTCTCTTTTCACCTTGCATCTTATCTCCTTGTCTACTTTCTGCATCTCTCTGACAGTCCCACTTCTTCTTTGCCATCCTCTTCCTCTGTATACTCTCCTGTATTTCCTCATTCCACCACCAAGTTTCATTTTCCTCCTTCCTCTTTCCAGATGTCACGCCAAGCACCCTTCTTGCTATCACCCTTACTACATCTGCTGTAGTTTCCTAGCTGTCTGGTAACTCTTCACTGCCACCCAGTGCCTGTCTGACCTCCTCCTTAAATTCAACCTTGCAGTCTTACTTTTTCAACTTCCACCATTTGATCCTTGGCTCTGCCCTCACTCTCTTCCTCTTCTTGATCTCCAACGTCATCCTACAGACCACCATCCTATGCTGCTTAACTACAGTTTCCCCTGCCACCACTTTGCAGTCTTCAATCTCCTTCAGATCAACTATTCTGCATAGGATGTAATCGACCTGTGTGCATCTTCCTCCACTCTTGTACATAACCCTATGTTCCTCCCTCTTCTTAAAATACGTATTAACCACAGCCATGTCCATCCTTTTGGCAAAATCCACTATCCTCTGACCTTCTTTATTCCTCTCGTTGACACCATACCTACCCATCACCTCCTCATCTCCTCTGTTCCCTTCACCAACTTGCCCATTGAAATCCGCTCCAATCACCACTTTCTGTCCCTTGGGTACACTGTTCATCATTTCATCCAACTCACTCCAAAAATCTTCTTTCTCACCCATTGTACACCCAACTTGTGGTGCGCATATGCACTAACAACATTCATCATCACACCTCCAATTTCCAGCTTCATAATCATTACTCTGCCTGACACTCTTTTCACCTCCAAAACACTCTTGACACACTGTTCCTTCAGAATAACTCCTACCCCATTTCTCCTCCCATCCACATCATGATTGAACAATTTGAATCCACCTCCAATCCACCTGGCCTTACTCCCCTTCCATTTAGTCTCTTGCACACACAATATATCAACCTTCCTTCTATCCATCATATCTGCTAACTCTCTCCCCTTACCAGTCATACTGCCAACATTCAAAGCTCCTACCCTCAGTTCCACTCTCTTTACTTTCCTCCTCTCCTCCTGCCTCCAGACACGACTCCCCCTTCTTCTTCTCATTCTTCTTCTTCGGCCAACAGTAGCCCAATTTCCGCCAGCACCCTGTTGACTAACAGTACTGGTAGCGGTCGTTGTTAACCCAGGGCTCGACTGATCCGGTATGGAAATTTGTATTGTTGACCGCATATTGATTTGGCAAAATTTTACACCGGATGCCCTTCCTGACGTAACTCTCCCCATTTATCAGGGCTTGGGACCGGTACAAAAAAACACACTGGTTTCTGCATCCCCTGTGGCTGGGTTACTATTATAAACTCACTCCATTTAGTACATTTTAAGGCTGTGGAGGATCACAGCATCAGGAGTAGTGTTATTTGTCGATATTCACCAAAGTGTTTCTCAGAGCAAATTTGTTGAGTGTGCCGCTGATCTTGATCGCCACATTTTTCCCTGGAAATTCACCTTACAACTGGCTTACACAAGCTTTTATTTCCTACACCCCAGGATGCTTGGCAAGACCACTGTAACATTATGGAGGTGTAGCAGCCAATATGAATGGGAATATCATTGCCTGATCTGTGGTATCTTCCCAATTTGTGTCTCACATTAACATAACTTTCAAGCATATGAATTGCAAGTGTATTCCACCTCACAATTCAAGGCGCTACATTTGAGTGAATAACTTATGGCATAAACACACATGTGTGATGTCACTAAATGATCAGTACTCCAGCCAGATTTGCACACCACATGTGTTTGAAAAAAACAAAATGATCTTGCAAGACTCTTCACTTCAGGATGGATTGGCTGACCATAATGAGAATAGTAAGAAAATACTCTGCATAGATTTGTTGTACATTGTATCTTAACTGCTGGAATATACATGTTACGCTCTTTTGCTATGTAGCGCAGATCAGGTAGTGACAGGGACATGCACCCCCCCAACCACACACACACACACACCCCAATGTAATTTACGCTAATACATTACATGAAAGACTCTGTGGGTTATGGTCGAGTGAAGGAACTGCAAGTCAACACTGGAAACAGTGGAACACCAATCCAGTCAGCCCTGTTTAATTCCAACAAAAGTATTCACTTTAAAATACACAAAAATTAGGTCAGCTAGGCGCACCAACAAAAAGCTTTCTGTCAGTCAGTGTAATAAGAAAATTCTCAGGGAGGAACTTCATCCTGTCTTGGGTTCGGTCCAAGACTGAACACCTTCTCCCGTCAGCAATGGGATTTATACCTTGGGGGCCTAAAATGGGCTGAATTCAGTTGCCCTCACTAGACGTCTTCCATGTGCTGCAGTGGGAACAAGAGAGGAAAATGTTTGCCCTGAAGCAGTATTACATACCTGTGATGAACCTGGAGGGCGGTCCATAGATGCTCATGCATGACAGGGTGTTAGATAGTCATAGGAATTTAAATATAGCAGACCTGGAGGAGACAGAGACAGAGTTGGTATGGCAGCTGGCTTGCTGGTAGTTCAGGGTCAGATTGTTCTTTGATACAAGCAGAGGAGATCAAAGGTGAAGCTCGAATGTCACATTCAGTTCCTTCACCATTTCCTTTTAGGCCAATCTTTGTAAAGATCATGCCAGACCATACATGTGCAGCTGTTATATTATGTGCATATTCTGATCATATATGGCCTGTCATGTGGGAATTTTAGATAGATAGATAGATTAATCCACAATTTTTGCAAGCATTCTTTTTTCCTTCATATTTCATGATGTCAGCTAAGTTCTATTTTCTTGCAGTCTTTTTTCTTTGATAGGTGCTGCCATGTTTAATAGAGAGTGTCTATTGTATTTTGCTTCTAATGTTACCACACTTGATATCATTCCACTATCATTATTTAAGATGGCGGCACGCATATCCCACCATCCTCACTTTGGGTCAGCTTCCTGTTGCTCTTGTCTCTCACTCTCTTTAGTGCCAGAATGGACTGCAAATAAGAATTCAATATTAGCAGTTTTTGTGTTGCTTTCTTGATGTTTGTGCAATTGGTTTTATTGATTGGTTCAGTTTGTCCTTTTATTCTGTGTTTAGGACTATTTCCTGGCCCTTGATCGAGATTTTGCCTGTTCCCACTACCAGGAAAGACAAAGAGAAATGGGTTTGGACTGACAAAGCTAAAAGCGGTTTTAACTCTATCAGGGTGAATGTCGGCTTTTGTCAAAATTCAGGAGTAGAGGACAGTAATTGTCCCTAAACTGTGACAAACCTCACCGTTACATTTTAGTTCAACCCTCTTTGCTAGGAGGAAAGTTAGTTTCATTGATTTGACCTCAATTTCCTGCGCATGTATGAGTAACGAAGAGCAAACGACCTCTAAAATGGCATTGACATCTGATGAGAGACCAAAGCAAAATAAGGGTGAGGTTTTCGTATTATTGCTGAATTGGACACTGATTTTGAAGTAAATGATCTGGAAAAAGAGATCGAAAACAAAAGTGAGGTACTAGCATCAGCTGATCGCTCCCCAGCTGATCGTGGTACTGAACACATTTGTGTAACTGAAGTGCCTATTGCAACGTTCACCTGGGAGGACCACCACTTATGATGACAGGAGGTGCAAAGCAGATTGTGTCACATTTCGGCTTCCACCAACACCCACCTGCCGTTTGACGACAGCCAAGCAGCCTGCCCGCCGTACATTCCTGCCCACCGTCAAGCCAACCCCATGCAGCTGCCACAATTGTTTTGAAAAAAATATTCAGCCGTCAAGGAGTTAATATTTTAATAAAACTAATTTGTAAAAATTATTCATAGCATTATTTCTAAAAGCATTCCCACACAAGAGCATTTTTCTCAAGCGCCTAAGACCTTTGCATAGCACTCTAAATATTATTTATACACCATACCAGTAACGGCGTACTGAACGATAACGTACAGTGAATACACTTGACTTATAGTTTTCATCCTCTTTCTCTGTACGTTTAGCATTCGTTTGCTCAGAGGTTGATGTGCTTGCTGCTTCCTGAGCAGCTCTTCTTTTCTCCACCCTATCGGCCCGCTTCTTCTTTTCTTCCATTGGCATCTTTTCACCATAAAACTGATTAAGTCAGTTTTTGTGTTGCATTTACTTAGTACGTTTTTCTTAATTTTTCACTTAAGCTGGCACTTAAGTCTTCAATCTGCCTCAAGAATGATTTAAGATTTGAAGAGGTAGAGGAAGTGACAGCAAAGGCGGTAGGAATGAGAATGGCGCCCGTACACATACACCGCACAACTGTCCTGCTGGCCACTGCCAAGAGTTTATTCTACAAAACAAATAAAATAAAAATAAAAACAGGAATAACCTTGGAGGTCAATCGGATAGTAAACATCATGTAGTATATGTGTACCAAATTTTAGGTCAATAGGTCAAACAATTTGCGAGCTACAGGTGATTTAAAATCCTCGACAGACAAACAGACAGCCACGGTAGTGTATTATATAAGAAGATATACTTTATATGACATATGGATATACATCATCCACGTTATGACAGACACCATATTCACAAACGAATGGCAGTCCATTGCAGGGGACGCTGACTTACACACATTTACACCCCTTAAACAACAGGACAGCTCACAGCGGCTGCAGCACATAATAATGTCGATAATATAAAAACATTTAAGTCTAAACTCGGTCACTTCTGTCTGCTACCATTCTGCTCAGAGCAATTAAAAATGTTATAGGCTTCAATACAACCAGGAATAATAAAGCTGATGGGTACCTGTGTGTCATTACCTGTGTCCCAAGACACCTCCCCTTGAAAATGCAATGGAGACTCAAAGGAGAACAAGACACAAAATAAAAATGGACGAGACAGAAAACACACACTGGGGCCTGACACGTTCCTAATGAGAGCTGATGTTGTGCCCACCCTATAAATTTAGAGGCACCTTCACTCTGTAAAGCTTTCTTGTAAAGTATTCTGTTGTGTTAGTTGGACTGCAGAAGGTAAAAAGTAGGAATACATTTTATATACCTGATGAAATATTGCATGCATGTATAACATTAGAATTGCTAAGACGAAAAAGCATTACAGCATGAAGCTACAGAGGGGTTCTGCATATCACTGAAGACATACGTAAAGGTAACAAATAGAATTTATTTATTTCGATGTGCCAATAATGTGCAATGCAATGTACTGCTTGTTGCATGATTTCATTTACATTGTATTATTATTACCATTTTATTTATACATTTTGTGTCAAGTCTGACTTATGTTGTTCTAGACTAGTTTAGAAATCATTCTGTTTAGCAACACTAATGGTATGAATCAAAGTATAAAATGCTATAGTAAAATAAAAAGCCCCCTCAGTCAAGATGTGTTCAAGTTGCCTGTTGTGAAGACTGCAGAGTGCATTCTGTCAGGCAGAACTCAGCACCACATTCACAAGGCAGCTAGCATCGCCAACTCATCAATTTATAATTCAGGTGCTGCCATCAAGCCAAAGGTTCAGGGGTCTGAGGAGAAAAGGCATAGGGTTAAAATAATCCAACTGCTATTAATCTTTTATACAATAATTAACAACACATTGGAGATTAATTGAATTGTTCTATGTACTCGGTATAATCTAATGATGTAACATAAGTATTACGTGTACTACTTTTTGTTTGTACTTTGTTGTACTAGTTTTTGATTGATGGCTAATTACTTTGCTATTGTGGTTTTAATGTCTTGTCTTGGTCTCTTTTTAAAAACCTGCTCAGAGATTCAATTTTACTCAAAATGAATTGAATTAACTTGAGTAAATTAATATGTGAAAGAGTGCTTTTTGTTATGATTTGAACAATTTCTGAAATATCGGGCAGTGCCATGTCGGTGCTGTGGTTATCCCTGCCTTCTCACAGGCGCACATCTGATGTTTGATTCTTAAATTGTTGAGGCGCCTTACGCTTTCTTCTCATCTGAATGTGAAGATCTGAGTGTGAGGAGCTGGGCATTTTATACGTCAGCCATTAGTACAGTAATGATTATGTTTCATAACATTAGAGCAGCAGCAAGATAAATGATGTGCAATTACACATTTGTGAAATATGAACAAATATTTATTATGTTGTCTAAGTAGTTCTAAAAGGCTTCAATATGTTTGTTCATAAGCTTGTCTACCAATCATATTTTATATGGAAAACATAAAGCAAGTATAATAATGAAATTTATCATTCCATCTGCACCCAAGTAAGAATTCTATG
>JANRMT010028174.1:24233815-24269727 GCA_026402145.1 Polypterus bichir lapradei
TCTATCTATCTATCTATCTATCTATCTATCTATCTATCTATCTATCTATCTATTATATAGTGCCTGTCTATCTATCTTTCTATCTATCTCTGTCTAGTATTCTATAGTACTAATTGCATCCACCTGTCTAGTGCTTTTAAAGTCTGAAATTGCAATATGCATATTTGAGTAATACTCTAAGACCTGTAAAATTAAAGTAGAAACACTTTTACAACATAGAAATAGTAGCTTCCTACTAGAACATAACTGTTTAGAGCAATTTCTTATTGAATGACATCCTGCATCACTAAAGTCACTTATTCATTATTTATTTTATTATTTTGGCTCAGGCATCCAAAAAGCATTTATTTTTCTTGTGAAGGGACGCTTCAAGGGTGCTTCTTGCAAACAGAGCAGATCCATTTCAGTTTCAGAAATGAATTTTTTTATCCCTAAGTTCTAAAATTGCAAATCTGGGTGATTTTTATTTTGATCTCATGCATTTGTGACCAAGACTACTTTGTACACTGTAAGTTGTCTAATGCCTTGTTCGGACAGGGTTAGTTTTACACAAGGAGTTAAGGTAACGTCAGCACTTGAAGTGGGCTTCGTACACACTGGTATTCTGTACCGTTGTTTCCCTGTTCTTGCCTTATGAGTACCGGTAGTTAATGTTTGTGTAACGGTGTGTGTCATCAGTTCAGAACAAATCAACTTACTTTACATATAACAACATATCCATTCGCACCTCAAAGATGGACCTACACCTGTATTTCAAAATAAATTGTGCATATCGGCCCACCATTAGACCTACGATGGGATACACCATCCCCACATTATTCATCACTTTCAACAAGAAGTACTGGCAGCTTATTTATTCCACTTCATGAACTGGATAAATAAATTACTACCAGTGGACCTCTGTGATGTTGGTCCTGTTTGAATCGCTCAAATGAGATGACATGTCGATTTGCATGGGACTAATTTTTACAGACTTTTTATGGAAAGTAAGGCCCCCTAATCTTTCCTGAAACATAAATTCATAGACTGTAAAAAGTTACTGACTGTGATGATAGCAGAGAGCCAGAAGGACCAGTGGTGTCCACTAATTAGACAAATAAATCATAACGTGCACTTAGAAGGTGCAGTATTGAAAAAATAAAAGTTGCTTTAAATGAATCCACACGAGGCACTTTTCTTTTAATGGTTATTTCCAACGAGAACCAGCTTTATAAATTGGCTAAGACACCTTCATTTACTGTACCTGCTCAGCGAAGCCCTCGCCTTTAGCAGACATGCTGCTGTTGCAGTCAGTTGATGGGCAGTTTTTCATCCTGCACACGCGCATCTTCCTGCTCCATTTATGCTGTAAAAAGCTCGTAAGCAGCTGAATTTGAACGTACAAGAGTGGCAAAACTGGAAAGGAGGAGAGGAGTCGCAGTGAAGGAGTTGGTAGAAGTTTTAATTTAGTTGTTCTTGAATTTTGCGTTTTTCTTCTTTTGTTGTTTAAGGGTTTGGATGTAATCCCTGGGGATGTATGAAATATGGTTAAGTTAATTTATGTGTAGGCATAAAGTGATCATAAGGGAATGGATTCCTCTTTGTTTCAGAGTGGTATGAGTCCATTGCCTTTAAGCATATGTGGCGGAAGTAGTTAAGAAGCCTCTGTGCCCTTAGTTCAGGGCTGTCTGTGGAGAGGATAGGTGTCGCCGTTGAGCACAGTGCTACGTTTTGCTTGTTCATGCCTTTAGCTGTTTAAAAGGTGTATTTCAGTCTTGTTAAGCCTCCTAGTGTGAAGTATAATTTTTTGGTTGCTACAGACCCATTTGATCATTTATTGGATATTTTTGTCCATTAGTTTTTTTATTTGACAGCTTTGGACTATCTGAATTTTCAGAGACCTTACCATTAACTACGGTGATTGAAAGTTTTAATTAATTATTAAATTTTTCCTGTCCTGCGGTGGGTTGGCACCCTGCCCAGGATTGGTTCCTGCCTTGTGCCCTGTGTTGGCTGGGATTGGCTCCAGCAGACCCCCGTGACCCTGTTCGGATTCAGCGGGTTGGATAATGGATGGATGGATAAATTTTTCCTTTTTTCTCTAATATAACTACAGTGGTACCTCGGTATACATACATAATCCGTTCCAGATCCTTTGACTTATACCAAACAAGACGTATACCAAACAAATTTTTCCCATAAGAAATAAAGGGAAAATGATTAATTTGTTCCCATGAAAAAATATCCTATTGTTATTGGCATATTATACATTGATGGGGTTGTATAAAATAATGTAAACACTGCTTAATACTAAAATACATAAATACAAAAGCAATTAGATGAAATAAATGAAAATTTAGCGTTACTTTACTTTTTCATAACGTCTTTGTTTTTCACAATCGTAGATACCGTCATTCTCGGCATACGGTATGCAGCAGCCAAGTCCTGGATACGCATGCCACCTTCATACCTTTCAACAATCAATTCAAAATCATGCGAAAAAACACAAAATCACGTGAAAATTCACATAGAGTTATAACGCGGGTTGTTCACTGAATGCTAGCAACTTGCGTACTGACGCTCATGGGGGAGGTGTTCTAGCACGCGAGTCGTATTCCAAACAAAGGTCGTATACCAAGCAAAATTTTTCGCGTCCAAACAGGATGTATACCAAGTTGGACTTATGCCAAAATGGACGTATACCGAGGTACCATTGTATTTTGGTTTTACTGGATTTCTGCATATTATTTCTATGGTTTGTTTCCTTTATATTGCACCTTTTCTTATTGATCTTTATTTTTTATTTGTTTCTCACCAACTAATACTGGATTGTGACTCTCCATGCAATAAACATCTATGGCTTTGGTTTCTAAGTATTTTGTGCATCATTTGTGTTTTTGGGCATCTTGAGTAGCGGGTGCTAACACATGCCAGTGTACTGTGACACTGACATGAACGATTTGGATAGAACTAAAATGACAAAGTTCTTCTGTTAACATTTACATTCCTTCACCTTTTAGTATAAAACTAATCCTGTCTGAATAGGAGTAAGTCTGATAATAATGTTTCAGCAGATACCAGTATAAACTCAAGTATCTGAACGCTGCTTCATTGTGTTTCTTTTAGGAGAGATGAAACTCTGGGCATGAATCAGACCTTGGTATCCGTGTCAGAGTTTGTGCTGTACTGTTCAGTCGACTATCAGAAGAAAATCTACACTATTGCCATCCTCACTATGGTCTACTTGGTGACTCTCTTTGGGAACTTCCTGGTAATTCTGGTCATAGCAATGAATCCTCAGTTGCAAAGGCCCATGTATGTTGGCATTGCCACTTTAGCAGTAATTGATTTGGTTGGCAGCACAAACATTATACCCAAACTGATTGCTGTCCTTCTAGACTGGACGACTATTCCCTATGGACCTTGCTTACTTCAGATGCTCTTAGTATTACATTTAGAGGCGGTAGAATCCTTTCTCTTGGCTTTTATGGCGTGTGACCGCTATGTGGCAGTCGTTTATCCACTTCGATATTCTACACTTGTTACAAAAAAAACACTCTGGGCTGCTGGTACATTATTAAATCTTGTTCCAGCTGCTTTTGTTTTCACTGATTTGATATTCATCACAGAGTTTTCTTATTGTAACACCAACGTTCTAAATTACTGTTTCTGTGATTATTCAGCACTCATTAAAATAGCCTGCAGTGAGAATCCTAAATACTTTATTGTTTTCTCAACTGCTTCTGTTGTATTTGGTATCTGTCCTTTCGGATTCATTCTACTTTCTTACGCAAGGATTGCTTACGCTGCTCTGAAGATCTCATCTATTGATGGAAAAAGGAAGACATTTAATACTTTAACCACACATCTACTGGTGGTGGCACTGTTTAATATTCCACTTTTAATCTCATATATGTTAACAGGAAGCGGAGTGAAGCTGTCTACTGAATCGTACAACACCATGATAATTGTGGCAAATATTGTGCCGCCGATGTTGAACCCCATAATATACAGCTTCAGAAACAAGGCGATTAGAAACAGCATCCAGAAACTTTTTAAAAGTGCATAAAATATGCCACACACTCTGAAAACTTGTGACTTACCAAAGGTGAAATTCACGTACAGTTCGTAATATCTCTGGTAAACTGATCAATAACTTGAATAAAATACATGCAACACTGGCTTGTTTGGTATATTTTAAGAATTTTCACTTTCATTCAGTGCATTATTATTTACTGTTATGCTCCTCGCTCACATTAAGATCATTTTTAATTGATAAACATAAATTTCAAGGTAAACAAAATCAATCTCAGACATGGTTCTTGGTTAGAAATATCTACCATAGCTTTAATCACTGCTGCTCACTGTATATGTTCTTAAGCAGGCCCATATTTTATCTTCTTTTACGTCATCCTTCAGATCCAAGACTGAAGCTTAACAGCATTAACAGAACTTGTAAGGCCATATCACATTTAATGGCTTTTCCAGCAATCTTTTAGTCGTAGCCTTCATTTACATAATCTTATCGAGTTGTCAGCAAACTCCCGTGAAGCCTATTGCCTAGTGTTACCTACCCAGCAACTCATTCCAACTAGTCTGCAACTCGTCCTGACAAAACATTAGAATATTACAACACTCTAGGCAAGAACAGGTCATTCAGCCTAACAAAGCTCGCCAGTCCTATCCACTTATTTCTTCCAAAAAAACATTAAGTTGAGTTTTGAAAGTCCCTAATGTCTTACTGTCCACCACACTACTTGGTAGCTTATTCCAAGTGTCTATCATTCTGTGTAAAGAAAAACTTCCTAATGTTTGTGCGAAATTGACCCTTAACAAGTTTCCAACTGTGCTCACATGTTCTTGAAGAACTAATTTTAAAATAACAGTCTCAGTCCACTGTACTAATTCCCTTCAGAATTTTAAACACTTCAGTCATGTCACCTCTTAATCTTCTTTTGCTTAAACTGTAAAGGCTCAGCTCTTTTAATCCTTCATCATAACTCATCCCCTTTAGCCCTGAACTCAGCCTTGTTGCTCTTCTCTGGACCTTTTCTGGTGCTGCTATGTCCTTTTTGTAGCCTGAAGACCAGAACCGCACACAGTACTCTAGATGAGGCCTCACCAGTATGTTATAAAGCTTGAGCAGAGCCTCCTGTGACTTGTACTCCACACATCAAGGTGCTATATAACCTGACATTCTGTAGCCTTCTTAATGGCTTCTGAACACTGTTGGGAAGTTAATAGCTTAGAGCCTACTATGACTCCTAAATTCTTCTCATAAGGTGTACTCTCGATTTTTAGACCTCCATTGTGTATTCAAACCTAAAATTTTTACTTCCTATGTGTAATTCTTTATATTTACTGACATTTAATTTCATCTGTCACAAATCTGAAAGTCAAGATAAATAATATCATCTGCTCCACTTTGATCGTATCCTTTTGTTGCCTCCTCATAGAATTCCAGCATGTTAATAAAACACGACCTCCCTCTTCTGACCCCAAGCTGACTGTTCAGTTAAACTCCTGTCCTTGCCAGATGTTGCTCAATCTTATCCTTAATAATCCCTTCCATTAACACTAGAATTACCAGAGCCTACGAAAAAACTTGTAGATCCGTCCCACCTTAAATCGCTTCTTAAAACCGCTCTCACCTCTCCGCCAGCCTCCTTTGTCCTGTAAATGTGCCGATAAAAACAAACTGCAAGCAGCCGGCTATTCCATCCCCCCACTGACTCAGAACATGAACGAACTTCTCCGAGCACATGCCTCGATTATCTGGGAGTGAAGTGGAGTTTTAGAGTGGAAATAGATTGTTATTTGGAACACACGCATTTCATGTGTGTTCCGTTTCTACAGTAATCTGTGTAAACACAATGTTAAAACAGAAACTTTTTCATATTTTAGTAATAAATGTCACAAAATGTAGACATAAACTATAAAATGTGTGAAGCCTGACAGCCAAAGAGCAAATACACTTTCATAAAAGGTTCACAACTTTTACAACAGTTTCCATGGCGTACTAGTAAGATTTTGTCACTTAGAACGCAGCAGACTTGCTGTACCTCAAGGGATCCGAGTTCGAATCTCCGCTAGGGAGAAAATTTATTTATTTTTAACCTTCGCCGTTCTGCCTGCCTGAACTCCCTGTCTATCTATATAGTAATAACAGTAATTTTATTATTATATAGGAGCTTCCCTGTCTGCCTATCATATAGTGCCTTTCCTTCCTACCTATCTATATATCTATCCCCTTAGCTGTTTTTATATATCTATTATACAGTGCCTTCCCTGTTTATTTATATATCTAATGCCTTCTCTGCCTGTCTGATTGCATATAGCGCTGAACTTACTGCTCTGTACTATTCTGTCTTCTGCATGTCCTGGAGTACAAAAGAAACACCACCATACAGCAACATGTGCGAACTGGCAAGATCGGGGGAAAAAACACGCGGTCACTGATTACAAACCGCAAGATGAATGAAAGAGACAATATATGTAAAAACATCATCGCACTAATGCAATATTATTTGAAAACAAACAGCGTCAGATCGGGTTTGAATATGCGCCCGATCTGACGCTGTTTGTTTTCAAATAATATTGCATGTACTGTGCGTTGAAACTGCTGCACTGAATAAGCAGACTCCTTCTGTAACAGCGTCAGCGTGTATTCAAACCCGATCTGACGCTCTTCTTTTTCAAATAATATTGCATGTATTGAACTATTTTAGAATAAAAACATAATTTGATTTCAGTCACTCTGTAAGAGCCAGTGTAAATGCATGATAATTATAAAGGTTAGCTTTTTTTTTAATTCAGTTCCATTCTCTCAGTCGCGTCCATGATCCCCCCCCCCCACCATCAGACACAGCTTTTTTTCACATAAAGACGCGCTATAACTCGAATGTGATTTATTTGGAGACGTGCTATACTCGAATGTTATTTGTATAGGGAAGAAAGTACAATGTCAGGTGCTCATTCAGTGTAATAGGAACCATAGCACAGAGAGATGTGTACACTGCAACAAGTACACATGTCGTGAATGTAGGAAGGGTGTGTGGGAATTGTTAATATTTGAATGTGATGATTTTATATAGCACGGATCGGAAATCAGCAGTTCTTAGCATTGCACCACGCAAGCTGTCGTATCAACCGCCTACTGCAACTTGCTTTATTTTTTCTTCATGTATAGTCTAGAATAAAAGTGCACTTGTTTTGTTATTCTTGTACACCAACATATCATCCTGTGTTTGAGCAACACGGGCATGCTCAAAAAAATAGACGTGTAATGCCACGAAAAGTGCACGCAGGCTCTTCAGTTCGCAAGCATCGGTACGAGAATGCAGTCACAAATACGCTGCAGAGCTATAGCGCATCTTTATGTGAAAACAGCATTCTCAATTTGGGGGGGGGGTGTAGGGAAGGATCCTGAACACGACTGAGAGAATGAAAAGTGAATAAAAAAAAACTAACCTTTACAAGTATCATAAATTACACCGGCTGTTACACACTGAAATCAAATGTATGTTTTTATTATAAAATAGTAAGAATAACAGCAGTTTACGTCTCAAAACTGAATCGCGCGGGATCGAACTCATGACCTTTTGAATACTAGTCAACGGCTGATACCATTATGCTACCGTAGCAATTGTAGTAAGTATGTGTCAATGTGGCATGCTAAGGTGGCTTTTTTCTGCAGTTATATTTTTGAATAAAAGCATACTTGTTCTGTTATATTTGTACCTTTTGTAAATGTGTTTGATATTTGGACTTCAGGCTTCATACAATATATAGTTTATGCTTACATTTTGTCATTTACTACTACAATATGAAAAATGTTTCTGTTTTAAAAATGTGTTTACACGGATTACTGTAGAAACAGAACACAAGTGAAATGCGTGTATTCCAAATAATGATCTATTATTTCCACTCTAAAACTCCACTTCACTCCCAGATAATCAAGGCATGAGCTGGGAGAAGTTTGTGCACGTTCTAAGTCGTTGGGGGAATGGAATAGCCGGCTACTTGCAGCTTTTCTTTTATCAGCACATTTAGATTAACAAAAGACGCTGGTGGAGAGGTGAGAACGGTTTTAAGAAGCGATTTAAGGTGGGACGGACCTACGAGTTTTTTCGTAGGCTCTGGTAATTCTAGTGTTAATTTCCCTGTGATGCATGTTAAGCTTACTGGCCTATAATTGCTTGGATCTGCCCTGTCACCCTTTTTATATAATGGGAGGATATTTGCCATTTTCCAGTCCTTCGGAATCTCTCTAGTGTGCAGTGACTTCCTAAAAATATGTGTCAAAACCAAAATAAAAATCAAACAGAATTTACTTTGTCTTTAAACACAGGGTAGGTTTTGGGTGCATGAAAGCTGACAATCAATGAATGATCATTCAATATAACAATGCATATAACGCAGCTATGAGGAATAAGGAATGTAAGAGTTTTGGTCCTTACAAATAGACAAAACTTGCCTGTCTGATGTTTTGTGTTTTACATACTATGATAGAATTGAAAAAAGGAAAAAAAGGCAGAAATTGAGGTTGAACTCACAGTACCTGTCAACACTTCGTACAACACCAGATCCGTCAGGCAGCTCCTTATGGGCTGTCACAAAAAGGGGCGAGTATGACTGTACTGGATGGTCAGCACGTCAACTGCTAAATTTGATATGCCCAGCTATTTTTACCAGTCGTGTAAACTATTTGCTTACTGTGGCATCGGCTTTAGCAGGCTGTCATTGGCCTCCTTGCACTGGCTTCCAGTCATTTATAGAAATATTTTATTATTGTCTTCACATTTTTACTATCAATCCAGCACCATTAACAATGATTACTTTTATGGCATTGCAAATATATTTTAAATCTTTTAATCATGTATGCTGCAGCCGAACCATTCAGATCTGATAGCAATGTACTTCAGGCAGACGTGGCTGATATTAAAACTGTTAACTCAATGACATCATTTATATTTGTATGCAAGTGTACCCAAAACATATGAGTAATAATAATAAATACATTATCATGGTTTGTAAGACTTGTTGCCTTTCTCTACGTACTGCACTAGACTTTAAATGTCAACTACATAACACAGTGGCGCTTTGGTGCTAGGTTTACCAAAGTAGATGGAAGTGCTGATAGTGTAGAATCAGTTAAATTGTTAGAGTGGGCCTTGGATAGCATACAGGCTTGGACAGATTAGTGGCAGATAAAGGTTTATGTAATTAAAAGTAAAGAATGACACATAGGAAGTAAAAATGTTTATTTTGAATGCATAATGGGAGATTTGAAACCTGAAAGTACAACTGATGAAAGTACTGTGGAACTGTAGCGGACTCATCACTACCTACATCCAGACAGTAGACAAAAGCTGTTAAAAAGATTAATGAGATGTAAAGTTTTATATCACAATATGCAGAAGAGCAAGTCAAGGGAGTCATGCTTAAATTTTATCATGGCATAGTGAAACCTCAACTGGTTTAGTGTGGAGTTGGTTCTAATAATGCTTAAAAAAAAATGCTGAAAATGGCTGTCATCACCTTCCAAGCCAAAGCACTTGGTTATACACTGTAATAAGAATAAATCACGCAGAAAACTGCAAAAAGAGTTGGGGAATTGCCCCGTGTAATATCCATTGGAAAAGCAGAAAAATGGGTCAATATTTGATGAAAATGCAAAACATCTGACAGAATATAGAGGTGGATTGATGGCTTATATATAAAATGGCTGCAGGAAATGAGTTGTGAGGAAATGAAGATAAAACTGGAAGTGGCATCATCACAGACGGACCAGAAATGAAGTCATTAAAGATAGACCAAAAGTGGCGTCATCACAGATGGACCGGAAGTGACATCGTCCTGAGGAGCCGGAAGTGACATCATCACAGATGGACCGGAAAAGTGACGTCATCCTGAGGAGACGGAAGTGACGTCACCACAGATGGAGTTGTCTGGGGGGAGCCATTTTCAGAGACCAGAAGTGTTGTTGGACTATGCTTACATGGTGATACTGACTGAATTGTTTTGACCAGCAGGCATGTAAAATAAAAACAAACAAATTGTCTGCTGGGTCACCATTTTTTTTAAAGTTAACAATGTAGGAATAACACCCCAACAATACAAAACAGAAACGTATAAAGAAAACAAACAAACATGAAATGCACTCACCTGGGGGATACACCTGATAATAATAATAATGGGACAGTCTTTAACAAACCCAATAAACTCTGTCATGCACTCCTAAGAGAACGAAAAAAAAAGTAAAAATAAATAAATATTATTCTGGATAGCTGTTCAACTAATATGAACACAGGACTCGAGTTGTGGGAGCAAACATATTTAATAAGAATGACATGGAGAGATTAATAAACTCTGTAATAAATAAAAATACTGAGTAACGCAAAATAATATGTGATAAGTCATTACAACGTGAAAATCTTAGTCTCTGTGAATTAAGCAGAAATCTTCGAAACGAAAAAAAAAACAAAACAATGAAAACCTTTCAAAGAGAACAAGAAAATGTGTTTAAAGCTGATCTGATTAATGGTACTTCAGAAACTTTGTGACCGAATAGACAAAAGTATATCATTATATAAAATTAAATGAATAAATACGCAAATAAATAAAGGTAATGTGAACTACAACAATAAATAAATAATAATAAATTGAAATGTAAGTATAAATAATTCAATGTCTTTCAAAATATATGGTTTTTGTAGGTCAAAATGTTTGTAGCTTTTTCTTTATGTATTCATTTAATTATTTCTTTATTTATGTATCTGTTTATTTTAATTAGAATGCATGCAACATGAAATATGGCTTTAATTTAAATTGGTCACTTTCACATATCGAAGCTGAGACGTTGGGCTCTAGCTAGTTCCGTATTCTAATTTGTGAATTGTCGGTGCACTGGACTTAAACCTTCAGCAATCTAATGCCACATTTACAGCAGGCACTTCAGATGCAGGCTAGTAATGAGGAATTCAGAGTTTATAGAATTAAAGGTGCCACTTTGCACAGGATTCTTTGCACTCGTAGTGGATGAGCACAGTCATAATTTGAGCATGCACACAAGCCATAGGAGTCCCAAGCTAAGCAAAACATATTCATTGTAACACGCGTGCACTTGGGAGTCAACCAAAAGGACCAGGAAACGCCAATTCCATGCCAGGCCAGGGGGCGGCGGGGTGCACTAAACCTCTCTCTTTTCTCTCCACAGACCAACCACGAGAAATCCCTCCTGTCCCAACCCCGAGGATGTCACTTCCTGTCCTGGCCCCCTAAGGATGTCACTTCCTGTCCCGGCCCCGAGGACATCACTTCCTGTGAACCACCTATAAAAACCCCTCATCCTCCATACTTAAACATTTCTGTTTTGAACTCTAACCAGTACACATTGTATGCAAATTTAAGCCTTTTGTAGCCAGGGAAACTATATGGGTGGCTACCCCAAAACCTTTGTTGTTTGTCCAGGTATTTCTTTCACAACATCCACCCAGTGATAATTTTATATTCAAGGTGTATTTCATTTTGTGTCTGGAGAAATATTACAGACAATAGTAAATAAATAAATAAATAAATAAGCAGCAAAAATCATTTTGTGACACGTTTATTATTTTTATGCTTAAATTTCATGATCTTTTTCTTTATTTACTGTCACATTTCACAATACTGATTGATTTGCATATTTATTCATTCATTTTACTTTGTCCAAAAAATATTCCTCCATATATCATCAGGTTTAACAATAACGTGATATAATAAAAATAACAATTGATGACCGAACACACATCTTAATGTGGAACAGGCAAAACAAATATAAATATTTTTTTGTTTTTTCTAAGATTGTTTGTGAGAGAAGGTTTTAAATTTTCATTTTATGAACCTATTAGCTTAGCATTAATGAAGGGGGAGGTTGCAGCGTAGCTAGATGCTTCACCCTATCATAGGGCACACTCGTTGTCATCATACCAGGCTAGTAACCCTGATGTCATTAGAATTTAGCACCTTGTGCACGGGAAAGACACTATATAAGTAAAATGTATTATTATTATTATTATTATTTGGATGGAAACCAGAGTACCAGAGAAAATACATAAGGGATGAAATTCATCCATCCATCCATCCATTATCCAACCCGCTGAATCCGAACAGGGTCACGGGGGTCTGCTGGAGCCAATCCCAGCCAACACAGGGCACAAGGCAGGAACCAATCCTGGGCAGGGTGCCAACCCACCGCAGGACAAGGGATGAAATTATTACTGTTAAAATGAAAGGATAAATTTTACAATTTTAGTTATTTATTTAACTACTTTGACTTCATACGTCTCCTTATTGATAAAATAGTCACAAACAACAGCTGCCGCACCTAATACATAGTACACCTGACAGCTACATGTGTTATTTTTCATCTCCCAAGACAATTCCACTGGCACGTTCATAAAAGCCTCAAAGGAGAATATGACTTAAATAACAGACCACGAGAGCAAAGAGCATCTGCGACTGAACTGAAGACACAAATCACATTACCTGTCTCAGATATGATGTTACACCAATTTCACAAATTTATATATAAATGCACACTTGTTGGTTAAAAACCTGTTTTTTTTACAGTTTTTGACAAAAACATTGTCACTCTGATAGGCACATACTTGAACTACACTGGTAGCACATTTCACACTTATGATTAAGTATAGATTAAAACGTATTTCTTTAATATTAAACATTTGAGGCAAAATATTATTACAGCATGAAGTTCTGGAGTGGCTCAGAGTATCACTGAAGACATTGTGAAGGTAATTGGTATTTTGTTTTTTCGTTTTTTTGTGAGAGTGAGAGAGATTATATGACAAATTTTGCAAATTTGCTACAGGAACTATGCAATGTTTTTGTCAATATCAAGTAAGCATTTAGTACTTTAAGTATGAATGTATATATCAGATGTGTGGCATTATATTTCCAATGACTAATTAACATGTCATGGTTTTGCCTTGACTCTTGAAATAGCAAACGCCTTACTGGCCTGCATTTGACTTTGACATAAATGGCTTAAATTGAGCTTGACCAGGGAATGTCTTTTCTCCCACAGTTTTTGCTTCTCACTCTCTAAAATGTTCATAGGTTTTTGAGCTTGACAAAAAGTTCAGTACTAGAGCAACAAATGATATGAGGCTGAGAATAAGTGACTGAAGAATAATTCTATTTAGTATTAGTTGAGATGGTTGCTCCTACTCTGTTCAGTGCTTGTATTGACTGGGTGTTGGGCAAGATCATGGGGTCCAGCGGCTGTGGGGCATCTGTTGGTGAAGAAAGATTCACGGATTTTGACTTTGCTGAGAATGCTGTGATCTTCACAGAGTCAATGGAGGCTCTGATCAGGGTGCTCGAGAGACTAAGCGAGGTGTCTGAATGTCTGGGCTTGTGAGTGTCCTGATAAAAACAAACATCCAGACCTTTAATGACCTCTTGAGCACGGCCATCAGCAGTGTGTCTGTCTGTGGAGAGAGTGTCAACCTTGTCGAGAGGTTTACTTACCTTGGCAGTGACATTCATGTCTGTGAAGTCAGTAGACAGATTGATAGAGCATGGGGAGTCATGAGGTCACTTGACTTGACTTGGAATGGTGTCTTTGATAAGGAGTCAAAATGATAAGATTAGTGAAATGTTTTGCTATACGCTTAGTGAGTTCTTTAATTCTGACAGCTCATTCGTGTTCCCCCAAAATGATCTGTGAGTTATATATTTCAGAAATTGTCTAGTTGGATTAATCTACTTTAGATTAGATTAGTTTAGATAAAAAATATTAATTGCAAGGGGAAATTTAGATGCATACATCAGCAGAAACATAAAAAAACAAGCATACCAACTCACAGAACAAACAATACAGCCAATCAATCAATCAATTGAACTAAACAGATATATATATATACAGTGTATATATATATATATATATATATATATATATATAAATTATTAGATAAATTATAATCAGAACTAGTTCAGTTTCTCCATCCCCATTGCATTTCACTGAGTTTGAGAAATTGCCCAACATTTCCAAGTTTCCATGAAACTCAAGGCAAAACAAATTCAGTGCGACTCACTCATCACTGCATCCCAGACAGGAAAATATTCCAAGAAATAACTATTGGGGCAGTGGCTTAAGTAATCACTCACCCCACTCAAGTAGTGGATGCTAACCTTATTATGCAGCTGTATTACAAAATATGGCAGGACTGTCTGGGAATTGTAGTCTGGACAAACCTGCCTGCAGAGAAACCTATGGCCACTAGTGAGAGCTTTGGCGGGATGATCTCAGAGCTTGAGCAGACATGGGAACTCACACAGAAATGCTTTCGAGTTATTAGACTGTCACAACAAGTGCACCTGGACCATCCTTTAAAAAAAGACATCTTGCTTTTGCCTAGGGGATTCTGGAATTGGGACCAAGGTGGAGACAAGGCCTCCCCCATCAAAGGTGAGATGGGTATGTGTTCTTCATAAAAGTGTTTTTGAGACAAGAAGTAGGTATATTAAGTTTATATTGAATTAAGGAAGAACCAACTGTTCAATACTTTGTTAGATATATTTGTCACTCTTGATTATTTTGTTAATCCTTCCCTTTCTTTTCTATTAATAAAACCCCTATATTTTATACTGTTTGTGTTTTTTTTTATCTTTATTCTGGGTTTGAGGCAGCTAAACAGCACCCCTAGCAGCCACAGCCATCATACGGTTGGTGGTAATAACAGCTTAACTTGATTGCAGGTTATCTGTATAAACTAAAGTTAACTGAATGTTGCATGTTTTTCTTTCTTTTAGGAGAAGTGTCACTCTGGGCATGAACCAAACCTCAATATCTGTGTCAGAGTTTGTTTTGCTTTGTACAGTCGACTCCCAGAAGATAAGCTACACCATTGCTGTCCTCACTATGGTCTACTTGGTGACGATGTTTGGGAACTTCCTGGTGATTCTGGTCATAGCAATGAATCCTCAGTTGCAAAGGCCCATGTACATTTGTATTGCTACTTTAGCAGTTATTGACTTGGTAGGCAGCACAAATATTATTCCTAAACTAATTGCTGTTCTTTTAGATTGGACGTCTATTCCCTATGGACTGTGCTTACTTCAGATGCTCTTAGTTTTATATTCAGAAGCAGCAGAATCCTTACTCTTGGCTTTCATGGCGTGTGACCGCTATGTAGCAGTCATTCTTCCACTTCAGTATTCTACACTTATCACAGATAAGATTCTTGTATCTGCCATTACAGTATTAAATATTGTTCCTGCCGCTTTTCTTCTGCCAAATTTGATTTTTATCATTGAGTTTTCTTTTTGTAATACTAATGTTTTAAATTACTGTTTTTGTGATTATTCTGCATTAGTGAAAATAGCTTGCAATGAAGATCCTAAATATTTTGTCATTTTATCATCTGCTTCTTTTGTGTTTGGTGCTTGTCCATTTGGATTCATTTTACTTTCCTATATCAGGATTGCTTATGCTGCACTGAAGATCTCATCTATTGAAGGAAAAAGGAAGACATTTAATACTTTAACCACACATCTACTGGTGGTGGGACTGTTCAATATTCCACTTTTAACTTCTTATGTGCTGACAGGAGTAGGAGTGAAGTTGTCCACTGAAGCCTACAACACGATGGTAATTGTGGCCAATACTGTACCACCAATGCTTAACCCCCTAATATACAGCTTTAGAAATAAGGAAATAAAAATCAACATTCAGAAACTTTTCAAAAGTACATGAAATATGCTATATAGCCTCATATGAAGTTCATTGAGCTTTGGTAAACATGAAGCAATATGTTTGATAAATTTGCTATGTCCTTCATTGGAATTCCTAGAATAAGCTGAACATCCTAACCATTTTAAATCTTTTTGTTATATCGATATAGCCAATGTCACATTATTCATTCCTATTCACAGTATATATGTCTGAATGACCACATGCTTTTTTATTACCTTCACTAAGCTCCAAACTGTGCAAAACTCCAGCTCTAGAAGAGTACATGAACTGCAGTTACACCAGTGCTGGCTTGCAATTGTGTCCAGCCAGTGTATCGAATCTTTGCAAAATTGTTTGCTGTTTAGCTCATACTGTATGTCTTTATAACTGACAAGTTCACACATTACTCTTTGTTCAGCCATATCAGACCATTTTCCTGTAGCATACATTCCAATATTTGGTCTATATAACTTTCGTAAACTCCTCTTTCCTTGATGAACTTTACAGGCTTCTGCTGGTTGCTGAATGGAGACAGGATGCTGTGGTCAATGGCCCACTGTACGTAGTCATATGGGACAATGTAGATGATTTTGATTGTGATTCTCAAGCAAAGGGCAATCCTTTTTTTTCAAATTGTACCCTACCTGTATGTAGAGTTATTTGAGTTTCATTTCTTGCTCATTATCAGTTTTTTTTTTATTTTGACTGTACCTATATAATGCCCAATACAGTAATATGTAACTTCAGTGAATATGCATCTTCTCTTTTGTAATTCACTTTGTTGGACCATCTTTGTGTACACATGTGTTTAGTCAGTGCCATTTATGGTGTATTACAATAAATGCATGAAACAACAATTGTGCTATTCAAGTTACCATGGTTTTTCCTCAGCCTCAGTGATATATGTATGTTGAGTGGATTATGCAGCATGTATTTCTTGCTTTGATCGGAGTAGTGAGTTTTGCAAAGCATGTTATTGTTTCGTAGTTTTTGCTGATTGCTAAGAGAATGTGGTTACCACTATGGTAAAGCATCTGAGAAAAATTGAAATTACTTTTAAGGCACTGCATGTATATCTTGAGCAGGTCAGGTCAGGTCAGGTCAGGTAGCATGCACTGGTACAGCGTGTTGCCACACCCACCACACGACGAAATAGCTCAGTTCCTGGCCGGCATCCCCCCTGGCAGACATGCAGTCCAACCCCACCCTCCGGAAATGACCCACTATCTGCTGTCATCCCCTTGGCCTGGTCCAGCCAATCAGGTCCTAAACAATTCAGGTCTCTTCAGTCAGATCACCCTCAGTGAGTCGCATCACATGGCTGTAGTGCCATAAGTGACGCTCCCTTACAATGCAGGTAATGTGCCTCATTTGGGACACCATGAGCAACCACTCATTTGACACAAAGTCAAAGTAGTGGTACCCATGAATTCTCCAAAAAGTCACAGCACCAAAGGAGTCCAGTCTTCATCTCAGGTCACTGGTTAGCATCCATGTCTCGCAACCACAGGAAGCACCAGGACTCTAAAAACTTGAACCTTTATAATCAGAACTAGTTCTATTTATACTTTTGCATAAATATCGGGAGTGCCACACACCCCTTTCCAGCGACCTCATGACCCCCCCCCCCCCCACCACCACCTATCCCAATCCATCTACTGACTTCATAGGAAGAGTCACCAGAGACATGAATGTCACTGCCAAGGTAAGTAAACTTCTTGACAAGGTTGACACTCTCCGCAGACAGACAGACACTGCTGATGGTTCTGCCTAACAGGTCATTAAAGGCCTGGATCTTGGCTTATATCAAGACACTTGGAAGCCCAGACACTCAGACTCCTCACACAGTCTCTCAAGAGCCCTGATCAGAGCCTCTGTTGACATATCTTGATGGTAAACGCATATACCGCAGCTTGATCACTCCGCTATGATAACAAAACAATACAATACAATACAATACAGTTTATTTTTGTATAGCCCAAAATCACACAGGAAGTGCCGCAATGGGCTTTAACAGGCCCTGCCTCTTGACAGCCCCCCAGCCTTGACTCTCTAAGAAGACAAGGAAAAACTCCCAAAAAACAACCTTGTAGGGAAAAATGGAAGAAACCTTTGGAAAGGCAGTTCAAAGAGAGACCCCTTTCCAGGTAGGTTGGGCGTGCAGTGGGTGTCAAAAGAAGGGGGTCAATACAATACAATACACAGAACAGAACAAATCCTTAATATCGCATAATAATACAAATTTTAGAAGCACGGAGCAGAATTTAACTGTAGATGATATCACATAATAAGATTTGGATATTTTTAGTGTCCTGGAGACCTCATCCATCAAGCTGCCTCCCCATTTGGCCATTTCACGGCTGAAACGTTGCTCGGCCAGCCAATCCGATGAAAGGACCCCTTTTCCCATGATTCCTGTGATCCTCCATCAGGGGTGACTTTACCATAGGCAGGCAAACAACTTGGCAGGTGGGCCGTGGCACCAATTGCCACATTTGAGTACCGAGAACAGAAACAGAATAGGTGAGGGTTAGTAACAAATTATAACAATCATGTTACTTATGTTTTAGTGTTAATGACTAACAACAGAGATGCAGTATGTACAGTTAATCAGCAGCTCTAGTCAGAATATGCTAAACTGAAGTAGTGAGTCTTCAGCTGAGATTTAAAGGCTGAGACCGAGGGGGCATCTCTTATAGAAGCAGGAAGACCATTCTACAATTTAGGGGCCCTGTAACTAAAAGCTCGACATCCCACTGTTATTTTATTAATCCTTGGAATCATAAGCAGACTGGCATCTTGAGATCTTAATGTGAGCTCAGGTTTGTAAGTCATGATAAGTTCAGACAAGTAAGCTGGACCTTGGCCATTTAATGCTTTATATGTTAAAAGGAGGATTTTGAAATCTGCCCTAAATTTAACCGGGAGCCAGTGTAAGGATTTAAGAACTGGAGTTATGTGTTCATATCTTCTTGTTCTTGTAATAATTCTTGCAGCCGCATTTTGGATTAACTGGAGGCTGTATAAAGAACAGTTTGAGCAGCCAGTGAACACCGCATTGCAGTAGTCAATCCTACTAGAGATAAATGCATGAATTAATTTCTCACAATCCTGTTTATTTAGAAAGCGCCTTAATTTCCTAACATTTTTATAATGGAAGAAACATGTTTTGGACAACTTTGTAATATGTGCTTTAAATGACATGCTAGAGTCAAAGATAACTCCTAGATTGCGGGCTGCTTCAGTAAAATTAATTGGGATTCCAACTGAGTTAAATGATGACAGAATATTGCTGTGATCAGCGTCATTCCCTCCAACAATTAACATCTCTGTTTTATCTGTATTTAAAGACAAGTAGTTCTCATTCATCCACTCCTTTAATTCACTAACTCAACTAATTAAAGACAACATCGGAGAAACTTCATTTGATTTAAATGAAAGGTATAACTGGGTGTCATCTGCATACGAGTGAAAATTAACATTATGTTTCCTAATGAGCGATCCCAGTGGAAGCATGTAAAGCGAAAAGAGTAAAGGTCCCAGTACTGAGCCCTGCGGGACACCATATTGAACTTCTGTGTATAATGATGGAGTACTGTCAGCACATTTCTGTACATATTGGAATCGATTTGATAAATAAGAACTAAACCAAGCGAGCACGGGCCTGTAAGCCCAACATCGTTTTCTAGCCTGTGCAGTAAAATAGAATGGTCAATGGTGTCAAATGCTGCACTTAAGTCTAACAACATAATTACAGTGGAGTTTCCTTCATCAGAAGATATCAGAATGTCATTTACAACCCGTGTTAGTGCAGTTTCTATATTATGACCAGTGCGAAAACCAGACTGGAATTTCTCAAATAAATTGTAATGCGTAAGGTGTGACTGAAGCTGACTGGCGACTACTTTTTCTAGTACTTTAGAGAGAAATGGTAAATTTGAAACAGGCCTATAATTATTTAATATGTGTGGGTCTAGGTCTGACATTTTAAGTAAAGGTTTAATGACTGACACTTTTAGTGCATCAGGTACGGTGCCATGCAGTAATGAACTATTGATAATGGTTAAAATAGGCGCTGCAAGAACATCCATGGCACTTTTTACTAGTTTTGTTGGCACTGGATCTAGGGAACAAGTAGTGGGCTTCATTTTAGTAATTAAAGTTAAGACTTCCTGCTCAGTTACAGGATTAAAATTACTAAAGTGCTGAATGCAATGTGCGGCAGGGTCTGCTAAGCTAGTATTTGGTTTGTACTGTGATGCTGAGATCTGGGATCTTATATTTTTAATTTTCTCATTGAAGAAGTTCATAAAGTCTGTACTGCTAATATCTGTTGGTATTTTGCACTGTTGATCTGAATTCCCATTTGTTAATTTAGCCACTGTTCTAAACAGTACCCAAGGATTTTTATTATTGCTATCTATTAATGTAGAATAGTATTCTGAGCGAGCTTTAAAGAGGGCTTTTTTATATTTATTAACACTCTCTGTCCATGCAATTTGAAAGACATGTAGCTTTGTTGTTCTCCATCTGCGCTCCAGTATTCGACACTCTAATTTAAGAGCTCGAGTATTTTCATTAAACCAGGGAGAGTTTCTATGTGCTTTGAAACCTGATCCAATTGTTAAACTGATTATACATGTTTGTATAAAAAACACTTTCATAAACATTTTCAAAACTTTGTCCAACTTTTTCCATTTACAGTCCATTTTAGACTGAAAAATAAATGATGATTGCAGATTCCATTGTGACATTTATAGTAACCCACCCAGGATGATACTAAGGTTATGTCCTGGATGGGATGCTATTTAACTAAGCAATTAGGACACTATGGGCCTAATGTACATATAAACAGTGCATACGCATCTGCCCCCTTGTAATTTTGGTGATTTGAATGCATGTCACTGCTCAATGCTGATTACTGGCAACACCAAATTGGTTGAATGAGCTCATTAATCCTTGAACTTCATAGACAGGTGTGTCCAATCATGAGAAAAGGTATTTAATGAGGTCAATTGCAAGTTGTGCTTCCTTTTGACTCTCCTCTGAAGAGTGACAGACAGCATGGGATCCTCAAAGCAACTCTCCAAAGATCTGAAAACAACGATTGTTCAGTCTCATTTTTTAGGGGAAGTCTACAAAAAGCTATCTCAGAAGTTTAAACTGTCAGTTTCAACTGTAAGGAATGGAATCAGGAAATGGAAGGCCACAGGCACAGTTGCTGTTAAACCCAGCAGGTCTGGCAGGCCAAGAAAAATACAGGAGCGGCATATGCGCAGGATTGTGAGAATTGTTACAGACAACCCACAGATCACCTCCAAAGACCTTCAAGAACATCTTGCTGCAGATGGTGTATCTGTACATTGTTCTACAATTCAGAGCAATTTGCACAAAGAACATCTGTATGGCAGGGTGATGAGAAAGAAGCCCTTTTTGCACTCCCACCACAAACAGAGTCGTTGTTGTATACAATTGTTCATTTAGTCAAGCCAGATTCATTTTGGAACAAATTGCTTTGGACTGACAAAAATGGAGTTATTTGGTCATAACAAAAAGCGCTTTGCATGGCGGAAGAAGAACACCGCATTCCAAGACAAACACCTGCTACCTCCTGTCAAATTTGGTGGAGGTCCCATCATGCTGTGTGGCTAGTTCAGAGACTGAGGCCTTTGTTAAAGTCGAGGGTTGGATGAATTCAAACCAATATCAACAAATTCTTCAGGATAATGTTCAAGCATCAGTCACAAAGTTGAAGTTACGCAGGGGTTGGATATTCCAACAAGACAACAACCCAAAATACAGTTCAAAATCCACAAAGGCATTCATGCAGAGGGAAAAGTACAATATTCTGCAATAGCCGTCACAGTCCCCTTACTTAAATATCATCGAAAATCTATGGGATGATTTGAAGCAGGCTGTCCATGCTCGGCCGCCATTAAATTTAACTGAACTGGAGAGATTTTGTATGGAAGAATGGTCAAAAATACCTCCATTCAGAATCCAGACACTCATCAAAGGCTATAGGAGGCGTCTAGAGGCTGTTATATTTGCAAAAGGAGGCTCAACTAAGTATTGATGTCATATCTCTGTTGGGGTGCCCAAATTTATGCACCTGTCTAATTTTGTTATGATGCATATTGCATATTTTCTGTTAATCCAATAAACGTAATATCACTGCTGAAATACTACTGTTTCCATAAGGTATGTCAGATATTAAAAGGAAGTTGCTACTTTGAAAGCTCAGCCAATGATAAACAAAAATCCAAAGAATTAAGAGGGGCTCCCAAACTTTTTCATATGCCTGTATGTTTTATAAGCTAGCTTGAGAGCCTTACTAGTGCTCAGTCAGGCAAAGGCCCAAAATGCAGTTTCTTTTGTCTTCTGTCAGTGAGAAGCTCCGCACGTGTGCTTCCAAAATAAAATCTGCCTGCTTGCTTCTTCAGAGAACATAACGTCTTTGACTCGCAGAAGTTTAAAACAAAATAAGCAAAAAGGCAGGCAAGCAAGGGCCTTTCTGCCAAATACTATAAATGTTGTCCTTGTTTCAGGCGTAGAGTTTTCATAGCTAATATCATTAAAACTAATATATGAAGCATATTGATCCTTGATCAAAATTCTCAACAAAACATGTGGTCAGATATGAGTGCCTGCCTACAAAGTTAGCTCCAAAAGAGCTTCAGACATCAATGTGCTGGCAAAAAGTTTCAAACAAAAGAAACTATGAAAAAAGTAGATAGATGTAGCAAAAAATGAAAATATGCACATGTAAAAGAATAAAATGACTAGTAAATAAAGAGACAAATACAAATAACTGACAGAGACATGGATTCTAATAATGCTCAGAAAAAAATGTCTGCCCTCACCTCCCAAGCCAGAGCACTTGGTTATACCTGCAATATGAAGTCATACCACATTTATCAAGTTTTGATAAACAATACAAGGGACCAAAACACAAAAAGGTTTTAAGAAATAAATGGCACAATGTACTGGCAGTGAGGCTGTCAGCGAAAGAAAGGACAGAACAAAGAAAGCATGTCATTAGAAAAACAGGCATGAGAGAAACACTAAAGTCAAATCAAGAACTGAATATTCTTAGGCAAAGGTGTGCAAAGTCATAAACAGAGAATGTCAAGTTATTAGAGTTGTGTGGAAGTGTTTGCTTTTTGAAATTTGGGGGGTTAAGTACCATTTCGATTAATGACATCAGATTGGCATGACTTTTGGTACGCATTCTCTAGCCACCCATGACTGCATCTTGATGACAAGAGTTTGTAATATTGGAGTAAAATGGTGATTAGTAGTTAAATAATTGCTAAATATTTATAGAACTTCATAAAGAAATGATGATGAAATAATGCTCTTTGTTTAATATGATAAATCTTTCTTAATTCACTATTATATCACAAAACACCCAACAGTGCAAAAATGTTCCTAAATAAAACTTCACTGAGACCCACCCCTGAAGACTACGCTGACCCAGTGAAATTGACACAGGACAGTCCTGTTCAGCAGGTATGTAAAACTAAAAAATAGGTACTGCTGGCTCACCATAGTTTTAACATATTTAACAATATAGGAATACAACCCAACAATACAAAACAGAAAAATACAAATAAAACAAACAAGATAAAGCTAACAAACAACATGAAATGCACTCACCTGGGGGATACACTTGATAACAACAATAACAAGACATGCATACATTTTTTAGTCCATACCACACCCAATGAATTAGGTCATGCACACCTAAGTGAAATAAAAAATAAAAACAAAAATTAATTTTATTCTGCAAAGATGTTCACCTAATATGAACATGGGACACCAGTTGTGGGAGAGAATATATAATGAGAATGACATGGAGAGATTGATAAACTCTGAAAATACTGAGTAACACAAAATAGTATGTGATGATTCCCTACAACATGAAAATCTGTGATTTTGTGAAATAATCGGAAATCTTCAAAATGTAAAAAAAAAAACAAAGAAAATATATTTAAAGCTAATCTGATTCATGGTACTTCAGAAACTTTGTGACCCAAAAGACAAAGGAATATCACTATGGAGGAATATTTTAGACAAAATAAAATACATAAATAAATAGTACTATGGAATGTGACACATAACAAATAATAACAAAATGAACTGTGAGTAAAAATAATTAAATGTGTTTTGGAATATATTTTTTGTAGGTCAAGATTAATGTTTTGCAGCTTTCTTCTTTATGTATTAATTTCTTTATTTATGTATCTATTTCAGTGACACCATACGCAACATAAAATAAAGCTTGATTTTAAAACTGTCAGTTTCACTCGTCAAAGCTGAGAGGGCGGGCTCTAGTGTGTGCTGTAATTTATTGGTAATAATATTTATTGGTAATAATATTAATATTGGTGAATCATCGAACTTAAATCTTCAGCTGTCAAATTTACAAATTTACGGCAGACACTTCAGTGAAAATGCTACCCTAATGATGAATTTAGAGTTTATAGAATTAAAGTTGCCACTTTGCACGGGATTTCTCTTGTTGACGTGCACATTCACCATGTTGTGGCACACAAGCCACAGGATTCCCATATCAAGTAAAACACATATGTCCAGCCTGAACTCAATTCACCTATCAAAAACCAGCACTCACTAGAGACCACGCTTTCAGCCTTTGATGAGTGACAGTGACAGTTTTAAATTCAAGATGTATGGAGAAATATTAATGAACAAAATTAAACAAACAAATAAATAAATAAGCAACAAAAATGGTTTCTTTATTTATTGATACTCTGATAAATAACCAAACCTTGACACAAAAAGAGGTTTGGGGGAGCCTCCTGTATACAAGTAGTCCCCAAGTTTCGGACATCCAACCTACGACTTACGAACGGGGCCGCAGCTGCACCTTCATCTGTAAGGGGGATGCGACGTATGCACCTCAGTAACTGCCGCTCCGTCATCTTTGGCCTGGGGACGCTGCAAGCGGTGGCTGGACAGAGGCTGGAGGGGGAGGATTTCGCTGCTCATGCAGTGCAGTGTCCCTCGGGTGGCTCCCGCCGGCCAGCGGTGACCCGTGGTCCATAGGCACCGGGGCCACAGCTTTCGCGGAGGCTTGATGGGGCGGTTTGCTGCCCGCCCACCACGCCACCACAGCTACTGCTCCTGACTGGATGCAGGCTGGATGCAGCAGACGGGGCCGTTTCACTGCCCACCCACCACACACGGCTGCCCCGTTCATTCTCAGTGGGTGGCTGTTAATGCTGCAAGCGGTGACCCAGTTGTGGCTGAACAGAGGCCATTGAGGGTGAACGGGGTGGCATTGCAGTGTGCCTGTTGAATGGGGCGGTGGTGGGCGATTCACTACCTGCCTTTGGCCACACCGTGTTCATTTTCGGTGGGTGGACGCTGCAGGCAGCATACTGTAGTGGAGGTGACTGTGTGGTGGGTGGGTGGTGAACTGCCCCTCGCTGCCCCCATTCATTCTCAATAGCAAGCCTGCTTGTACAGTTACGCACATAGCAGGAAGTTGTCTCTCATTCAGTACATCAGACGTGTTGACGATGGGTGCCTTCCTGCTGTGATAGCGTGTACAGTGCTGTGCAGAAGAGCTCATCTTAACCTTTTGTCTTCACCCTTCAAGAATGTCTCTGAAACACAAATCTGATGCAAGTGCTGGTGATACAGAAAAGAAGAGAAAAACCATCAACATGGAAAATAAATTAGAAATAATAAAATGGTCAGAGAGAGGTGAAACTCCATCATTCATTGGCAGAGCACTTGGTTACAGTCGGTCAACAATAGCATTTATTAAAATAATGTACCTGTTCTGACTTACATACAAATTCAATTTAAGAACAAACCTACAGTCTCTATCTCGCACGTAACCCGGGGACTGCCTGTACTTGGAAATGGCTGCAAAATTGAAGAAAGATAGTGAAAAAAATGCTTGTTACAGACAAGAGTCCAAAGCAGAACTGAGGTTTGGTACAGACAGGGTGGGTTTTAAAGTCATAAAGGAGGAAGTGACGTCTTCAGGAGAGGAACCGGAAGTGACATTAAAGGGCCCGGACGGAATTTCCAGCATTTGGTCTGCGGGGTAAAAAAAGAAAGGGTCAGTGCACTCTGCCACCCACGAGTCCGACCGAGAATTACCTTCTTTTGAGCCCTTTAGCTACCTTCCAGGCACACGTGTGTGACAATGCATTTCTTTTCACAACACTTTTGTTTTTACAATATTTCACAATACTTTTTATTGGTTTGCATATTTATTTATTTTATTCCTCCATATATCACCATCTTTAAAAATAACATTATATAATAAAATGGATGACCGGAATTACATCTTAAAATGAAACAGGCTAAACAAATATAAATTTTTTTTGTTTTTTTTCCAAGATTGTTTGTGAGAGAATATTTTTAATTTTCACTGTTTTTTATTTTACAAACCTATTAGCTTAGCTCTAATGACAGCCGAGGTAGCAGTGTAGGAAGACGCTTCATTCTATCACAGGGAACACTCATTGCCATCATACTAGGCTATTAACAGGGGTGTCGAACTCCAGGCCTGGAGGGCCGCAGTGGCTGCAGGTTTTCAATCTAACCCTTTTCCTAATCAGCGAGCAGTTTTCACTGCTAATTCACTTCTTAATTTTAATAGCCCTGTTATGGAGGATTCAGTCCTCTGAATTGATTTCTTTCTTCATTAAATGACAGCCATACAGAAATGACACGTGAAAAGAGCCAACAGATGACTAGCTAAACTGGGATTTCAAACTCCCACCAATCTCTTGATGAGAAGCTGATTCTTGCTGTTAATTAAACCCGTTATTTAATTCCGTGGCTTGTTGCTGCTCTCGTTCTGCCACTGCAGACATTTCCAAAACTGTTGATTTTTCTGTTTTTTCTAAGAACACCGTTCAAATGTTTTGGTGACCTGAGAGATCAACTTTACCGGGACCTTCACCCTTCTTTATTTTTAGATATTGTGTGATAGGCACAGGTGAGCTGGTCATGTGGTGGCTCGTTTTGTGTCTCATTATTGTTTGGCTGCTAATTAAGGAAAAAAGAGACAACTAAGGGGCCTGAGTCAAGTTAATTAAAACTAAGACAAAAGAAGTTAATTGGCAGCCAAAACTGGTCACTAATGAGGAAGATGGCCAGAATGAAAACCTGCAGCCAGGACTGGAGTTCGACACCTGTGCTTTAGAATTTGGATGTTTTTACCAGAGTACCAGAGATAATCCAACTCCATAAGGGCTGAATTATAACTTTCAAAATGAAAGGATCAATTTCACAATTTTAGTAATTTATTTAACTACTTTATTTTTTTACTCTATTAATCATTTCTGTTTCAGGTAACTACACACTTCTCTTAATTAACAAAATATTCACAAGCAACAGCTGCCGCACTCTAACACATAGAATTCCTGACAGCTACTTGTGTCGTTTTTCATCTCCCAAGACATTTCCACTGGAAAGTTCAAGAGAACCTCAAAGGAGAATATGACTTAAATAACAGACCACGAGAACAAAGAGCATCTGCGACTGAACTGAAGACACAAATCCCATTGCCTGTCTCAGATCTGATATTGCACAAATTTATATATAAATACACATTATTTGGTTACAAACCTGTTTTTTTTTTTACCGTCACTTGGATTCTGTAAGGGACATTTATTGGTAACACTCTTGACACTTTTGATTAAATATAGAATACAACATATCATCTCTTTAATATTTAACTCCTGAGGTAATATATTATTCCAACATGAAGCTGTTGAGTGGGTCAAAGTATCACTGAAGACATTGTGAAGGTAAATGGAATTTTGTTTTTTGTCTGCTAAACATTACATGACCTATGCAATATTTTTGTCAACATGAAGTAAGTATTTATCACATTAAGTATAAATGTATATACTGTATCAGATGTGTGGGCTTATATTTCTAATGACTAATTAACCTGATAACTTATGCCTTGACTCATGAAATAGCAAAAGCTTAGGTGTCCTGCATTTGGCTTTAACAGAAATGGCTTAAATTGAGCTTGACCAGGGAATGTTTTTTCTTCACAGTTTTTGCTTCTAACTCTCTAAAATGTTCGTAGTTTTTCACACTAGTCAACAGTTCAGTACCAGAGCTAGAACTGAGCTGACTTTGAGAATAACTAATTGAAGAATAATGGTAATTTTTATTAGAATGGTATCTTGGATAAGAGTCAAAATGGTAAAAAAGTGAAATGTTTTGCTATAGGCTTAGCAAGGTCTTCACTTCTGACAGCTCATTCATGTTCCCCCAAAATGTAAATTGTAAACTTCAGAAATATATCTGGTTGGATTAAGCTATTTTAAATTAGATTGGATTAGGTAAACTTTATTCATCTCCTGGGGATATTTAGATGCATACAGCAGCAGAAACAAAATAAAAGAATACCAACTCACAGGACAAATAATAAAGCCAAGAAATTCATAAATAGAAATAAATACATGTATTTTATGGAGAAACTTCAAAATGAACTTTCAAGGTATGCTTGGAGGAAGCAATGAATTGCCTGATAGAGAGTGGACAGAAAAGACCCCCAGATGCACTTCTTAGCACACTGTGGTGGACTGAGCCTGTGGCTAAAAGTGCTCTAAGGCTTGGGGATGGAGGGGATTTTTCATGAGGGCATCCAATTTTGTCACCATCCTCTTTTTCACAATAGCTTCCAGTGTGTCCAGGGTTCACCCTGTGATGGTGCAGGCTTTCCTAATAAATTTGTTCAGGCATTTGCTTCTTTTGGGCTCAAGTTGCTCCCCCAGGAGACCACAGTACAGAACACTAAAATGGCTACTATGGCCTGACATAACATTTACACATCAAAAGACCTGAGTCTCCTTAGGAAGTCCAGTCTGCTCTGACCCTTCTTGTCCAACGCCACTGTGTTGTCAGACCAGTCCAGTTCGCTGGTTCTTGTAGCTTTGCACCACTTCACACATCCTCCCCGTGGATGGTGACTGGTCTCAGAAGCTCCTTGGCATGCAGGAAGTCCACCACAAGCTCTTTGTCTTGCTGATGTTGAGTTGCAGGTGGTTCTCCCTGCACTATAAGACAAATTTTCAAACTGGATAAGTGGGTAGAAAAAAAAAGGTGTTAAGAAGGAAATGGTGGATGAGATTATGATGCTCTTTTGGTTTCTGGTCAGGGCAATCGTGTGGGGTGAGGTGTCGAGGCAGTTGTCTCAGGTGGCACTTTGACAAGGATGGCATTTCCACAGAATGAAATGATATTAAAAATGAAATGATGTAAGAAAAAAATTAGAGCTAAGTATGAGCTTTAAGAATTACACTCACATGCAGTGTTTTGTTTTTTATACTACCTTTTAATAGTTTCAGATTGCACATAACACAGTAACCACACTACATCAGAAGCTTCTGATATTTAAAATGACACTCGCGCATTTTAAAATTAAAGGTCAGGGCATGATATTGTCATTCGTGATTTTCACATATTGTATTGTTTATGTATTGATTTGTCATTTAGTACAATTTTGGAACGTTTTTAAGGTGCTAAATGATTCTTAACTTTGCACAGCTTAACTTTTGGAGGAACCTTCTAGCTTGCAGGACAGCATTTGAAACTGCTAAGGTAAGTAAAGAAGTGTGCTGGAGGAGCAATACAACCGCATTTGGTTTTGTATTCAAATTTGGAATCGCAAAACTCAATATCCTTTTTTCAAAGAATTTATGTTTTATTTTTTTAATGCCTATTTAGTGTGTTTGATTTAAAGCTATTTTTTTTACATTTTTCCCAACTAACATACAGTATTTATATTATTGTATTTATTATTTTGTTACTTGTTCCAAGCATGTGCTATATATTACAAAGCAGTCTGTATGTAATATCAATATGTATGTGTATTAACTGTATTATTTCATGTGTGTTAAGGATGGGGGTGATGGTGGCAAAAATGTGTCTCACCTCAGGCAGAATTACAGTTGGCCCTTTGCAAATCATTGGGATTTGGACTCACATGAATTAGAAAATCTGCAAATGTGTTAAACAACGTAGGATAACATGCACAGAGAGAAGAGAGAAGTCATACACGTAGAACACAATTACGATGCACGGTATTGACACGGTACATGGTACCATATTCAGATAACAGCACAGCACAAAACTCAAATTTGTACTGTATACAAGGCTGCCAAATGTGTGATTATCATGCCAAATTGGGGCATCTTTGAAAGTGTTGAGCAGGGAAATTTTTTTAGTTTGGTGGTTTGGTGATATTATCAAAGGTGACATGTGGCTTCCTAAACCCCCAAAATCCGTCGACTCCAAGGGATAGGGAAGGCGACAGCATCATTCATTGGGCTGGTCCAACAGTTTTCATTTGTTTGTGGACTGGCAACTTTTTCAGGATCTGACACCGCCCTATAAATAGAAAGAAAAACCATTAATATCCAACAATAATAATGAGATATCAAAAGTTGCAAGAAACATGAGATAGAATGATCACTGTGCCAGCAAATAATGTGTATGAGGATGGCTGCCAAAACAAAGATGCATGGCGTCCGCCAAACAAATTATGGATTTCCGCACCTCTTTACTGAACTGTAATTTTTAACCTAATTTAGTTTATAATAAACAGCCAAAAATAAGCTACAACAACAACAACATTTATTTCTATAGCTCATTTTCATACAAATGATGTAGCTCAAAGTGCTTTACAGAATAATGAAAGAGAAAAAAGGCAAAATGTAAAAAAAATAAATTAGGCAATACTAATTAACACAGGATAAAAGTAAGGCCCTATGGCCAGGGAGGACAGGAAAAAAAAAATCTGCATGGGTTCCGTGGCCACGAGACCACCCAGCCCCCTCTAGGCATTCTACCTGACATAAATGACTTCACAATCAGTCCTCATGGTATTCAGGGTTCTCATGGAAGAACTTGATGATGACGGACATGTGGTCTTCTGGCCTTTAATCCATCAATGTAGGGACATCACAGTGCTTTGATTAGGTGGTGTTGGCGCAGATCGCCACCACAGAAAACCGGAAAAAGAATAGAAGAGAAAGTAGGGGTTAGTACGGATTGTGCAGGAATGATATTGATAATTAAATGCATATGCAGAGTATCAGGATTAAACTAAAATGAAAGTCAAGTTAAAATAATGAGTTTTTAGCAGTTTTTTTTTAAAGTGCTCCACTGTATTAGCCTGGCGAATTTCTATCGGTCAGCTATTCCAGATTTTAGGTGCATAACAGCAGAAGGCCGCCTCACCACTTCTTTTAAGTTCAGCTCTTGGAATTCTAAGCAGACTCTCATTTCAAGATCAAGGTTACGATTTGGAATGTAAGGTGAGAGGCATTCAGAGATATAGGACGGATCGAGATTATTAAAGGCTTTGTAAACCATAAGCAGTATTTTAAAGTCAATTCTAAATGACACGGGTAACCAATGTAGTGACATCAAAACTGGAGAGATGTGCATGGATTTTCGTTTCCGAGTTAAGATTGTTGGAACTGCATTCTGCAGTTGTTGCAATCAATTGATGTCTTTTTTGGGTGGTCCTGAGAAGAGTGCGTTGCAGTAATCTAGTCAACCGAAAACAAAAGCGTGAATTAATTAAGAGGTCTAACTTTTGCTATATTTCTTAAGTGAAAAAATGCTGTCCTAGTAATCTGATTAATATGCAATTTAAAATTCAAGTCAGAGTCAATACTTACCCCTAAATTCTTTACCTCCGTCTTGACTTTTAATCCTAATGCATCAAGATTATTTCTAATACCCTCATTATATCCATTTTTGGCAAACATTATAATAAATATAGATGTGTGTGCAAATTAATGGTAGTAAAAAAATTAATATTACAGATGTTAGACCTTTTTAGTTTTCTTTACTTTTTATAGACTACGCACTTCATCTGCGGTTTTCGCAGTAGGTCGCAAAACTCACACAATTTGTTCCATTTAATTATTGATAAGAAACCCGCGAATAGGTGAATCCATGAATCATAAACCCTGCAAATCACAAAGGCCGATTGCATTTAACCTGCCGGCCATGTTCTGCAGCAGTGTCCCTGGTTTGGTTAAGAACTCTATCCATAATATGAGAAAGATATCCTGCGTCCATGCAAAAAACTCCACATTCCACATTTTCACGGAGCTTCATCAATATAGTCATGCGGGTGTCTCAGAAACTGTCAAAGGTGTCCAAGATGGAAAAAGCTGTATAATTTTCTAGGTTTGCAATAAACAGATTTTAAGTGCTGGACATTCAATGAAGAGGATTTTTCAGAAAAACAAGTGAGTCATGGAAGGTATATTGAGGGTAAAACTGTGGAATGAGTGGAAAGAAGTAGAAGTGTTTAATGAATTCTAGACGATGATTTCTGTCTTTCAGACGCAAGTCAGGAACAAGACTTTGTGGGGGAGAAGAAGAAAACATCCAGCTTACACAGGTAATACCATAGCTAGGGCCCATCTTAGTACCCACATTAACCTTGTGATAAAAACTATGGTAAAATGTGTAGACACAGAAAATGACAGTATGGGAAAGTCCTGAATGTGCCAGCTGTTAAAAGTATACACCCAATCTTGCAGGTAGGAAACATTCACATAATCCAATAAATGATTAGCATACTAAAAACAAATTGGAGATGCTCAGAAACAGAGTTGTGAAGAAATTGATACCATTGCGAATAGACTTAAGTGAAGGTTGGCAGGAGCTGGCTGGGGCTCCATTCCAGGCCTGTCCTTTTTTGATTTGATTTGATATACTTTGTTAATCCCAAAGGGGAAATTATCCTTTCCCGTGATCTTTTGGTGTCAGAGCACAGGATCAGCCATTGTACAGCACCCCTGAAGCAATTTTCAGGTTAAGGGCCAACAGAGAGGGATCCTTAACGGGATTTGAATCAGTAACTTTCCAGATACCAGCACAGATCCTTAGCCACAAAGCCACCACTCCACCCATTTCACCAATTATTTGTGATTAGAAACAATCACATTTTAAACAGAATAGTAAGAAATCGGACATGTCGATGGAAAATTTTTATGAAATGCTTTGGATAAATAAAAGATAAAATGCACACACTGAAACAAATGTTGCACTTCTGGCAGTCTTCTATAACTCTTTAGATAGCCAAGAACTAGCTGGACATTGAGACGCCTGTCTTCGTTTTTTTGTCACAATTTCATACGTTTGAAATTGTTAGCTGCGGTGTATCATAAGTACCATTTGCATTCTGGACTTTTTTGCCATTCATATCATGACTACCTTTATATGCGTTTCCTATTTAATATTCTTAAAGTAAATATACTGTCATTTCTTTTAAGTGTTTACTAGCCATCCCCCGCAGCTTCTCCCGTGTAGTAGTGAAACAGGACAGTGAGGAGGGCCCCACCTGGCTCTCTACTCCTGACTCCACACTTCCCCCTCCCCTCAGCCCGTAGCCTCTGTCTCAGATTAGTGCGACTATATCACTCCTGCAAGCAAACTATGATTCTTAGCGCAATGAGACAAGTCGCAAAATCAACCGGAATGTTCAAGCAAATTATAGAAAAAAAAAAGATCTAAATCCGTTAAGTAGTTCTCTTGTTTGCTAAATAAGTGGAGTTAAGGTTACGCCCCAAGGCAGACGCATGAGTGAGGAGAGCCCCGCATCCCGATGAGTCTCTCTTGGATTCGTGCTAATATATCGATACTGCAAGCAAACTCTGATACTTAGCACGATGAGAAAGTCGCAAAATCAACAGAATGTTCAAGCAAATTATAGAAAAAAACCCAATCTAAATCCATTAAGTAGTTCTCTCGTGAAAAGCGGACAGACATACAAACAGGTCTAAAAAACTATAAGAAATTTCGCACTTGGACCACGAAATTTTCAAAACCGTTTCTTAGCGAGCACCTATGGGCCAATGGTAACCTACATTCCAAATTTCCAGTCCCAAGTCCTCATGGTTCAGGAGATTTTGTGATGAGTGAGTCAGTGATGTTTCTTTTTTATATATAAATTTGCTGTCTATATTTTAGATCATGTGTAACATATATTTTATATATTATATATTATGTTTAACGGTCTGTGACCCAATTTATATAGCAGTTAAAAAGACAAAACAAAAATTTGGTAAGCTGCTTTGATGAGGACTTCTATTCAAATAAATAATTCAATCTTTTTTAACTAGTCATGCAAAGGGCAATCTAGTGATGCTGTGTTGAATATCCCATCCTGAATGCCAGTATGTCTATTACTTGGCCAGAATCCTGAAGCCCAATCAGGGGGAGAAACAGTCTTACTTCCTGGTGGTATTGATTGCCGAAATATACCAAAGCATTTTCCATAGTAAATTTGTTTTGTTCACCATTGATGATTTTTTTTCCTGAAAATCTGCCATGAGGGCGGCTTAGCCAAAGTTTTTCTTCCCAGCACCTCATGATGCTTTCTGAAGCCAGCGTGACATTATAGAGCTGTAGCAGCCATGTCAGATTGGAATGGCATTACCCAGTCGGTAACTTGTAAGTACAAACTTTCACGCATGTGTACTGTAGCCTTACTCCACCTCACACTTTAAGGAAATTGCCCGATCTGCTTTGTGCATACGTGAATAATTTACGGCATATATATACATGCATGATATCTCTGTCCAAATGGTATTCAAGATGGATTTGCACACCGCATGCATAAAAAAAAAGAAATTTGCCTCAATGTTAAATTTTATGTTATGGCTCGATCCCTAACCCTAAGCTACAAAACTCACTGTATTTTCATTTGAGTTGTAGATGAACTGACCATAATGAGAATATAATGAAATTACTTTTTACAAACAAATTTGTTGTTTTTCATAGATTCATTGTACATCGCCTCTGTAGGTCTAAGTTAGTTGTAATGATAAGAGCTTAAGAGACACAGAAAGAGATAAAGGACGTGGGATACTGTGGACTGATTTTATCTTAGGGAGGTACAGAGGTGCAAAGTTTAGCACTGCTACCTCACAACATCTCAGGTTTTTGGCCAAAATAATCATTCCAATATAGTTGGCAGACACTTCCTTAGCTCTCAAAGACACTTAAAAGGCCATTGTATAATTATAATCTGCTCAACACTAGTTCAGTTTTTCCATCCCCACTGCATTTCACAGAGTTCAAGAAATTCCCAATCATTTCTGCATTTTTACCAAACTTGAGACAAAGCAAATTCAGCAGGGTTTACTCATCTCTACTTCGCAAACAGAAAAATATTCTAAGAATATTGGAGACTGGGATACTTGGTTTAGTAATCATTTAATCCTCCCAGGAAGTGGACAGCAACCTTTTTCTTAAGCTGCTGTACTACAGACTCCTGGGGAGCTGGCTGGGTATTGTAGTCTAGACAACTCTGTTATGCAGAGAAACCTAACACCACTTTTAGAAGCTTTGCTGGGATGAACTTTGAACTTGATCAGACTTGGGAGCTTCTGAGTTATGAGGCTGTAACAACAAGTACACCTGGGCTATCACTTAAAAGATACTCCTCGCTTTTGCATAGGGGATCCTGGAAGTGGGAGGCAGGAGGAGAGTCAAAGGCCTCCTCAGACAAAGGTGAGGTGGGTATGCGCTCTTCAAAAAAGTGGTTGTGAGACAAGAAGAAGGTGTATGAACTAATGAATAATGAATTAAGGAAGAACTTTGTTAGGTATATTGGTCACTTTTGATTGTTCTGTTAAATCCTTCCCGTGCAACCATTCTTTTCTATTAATAAAACTTATCTTTATTCTGTATTTAGACAGCTGACCAGCAGCCCTAGTAGCTACAGTCATCATATGATTGGTGACCATGACAGCTTAGTTTGACTGCAGTCTATCTGTATACACTGAAATTAACTGAATGTTGCATGTTTTTCTTTCTTTTAGGAGAAGCGTCACTCTGCACATGAACCAAACCTCGATGTCCTTGTCAGAGTTTGTCCTATTTTGTACAATCGAATCCCAGAAGAAAAGCTACACAATTGCTATCCTCACCATGGTCTATTTGGTGACGCTGTTTGGGAACATCCTGGTAATTCTGGTCATAGCAATGAATCCTCAGTTGCAAAGGCCCATGTACATTTGTATTGCTACCTTAGCTGTTATTGACTTGGTTGGCAGCACAAATATTATTCCCAAACTAATCGCTGTTCTTCTAGACTGGACGACTATTCCCTATGGACCTTGCTTACTTCAGATGTTCTTAAAATTACATTTAGAGG
>JANRMT010028174.1:24305139-24339118 GCA_026402145.1 Polypterus bichir lapradei
AATCATGTCTTCTTGGTATCTTGTTGTCACTTGAATTTTTGTTATTCTGTTTAATTCTTGAAAAAAAACACAATTGTTTCGTTATACATTTGTGAAAGTGTTTATTTTACATTCCAGTAACCACCTGAATGACATGAAATCTGTCTCTGCCTCTCTCATGAATGCATACACGCATTCATACATGAAAACGTAACTATTTGAAAACGCTATGTCATTTGAACATGTTTTTTTTTCTGACCCTGTTCAATCTTAAAAGCCGAATGGTAGTTTGATAGCGGTCATGGGGCATCATAACTTTGATTGCTGGTACAACAAATAGCTCTGAGCAGGCATCAACCACAGCACAAACTGTGGTCATCACTGCAATTTGTTAAACGAATGGAGATAAACGCCATCAACTCAGAGAGGGAGACACAAGTTCGTTGTAACATGTGAATGTCACTGAAAGAATAAAACTGAATAAAAAAATGCTAACTTTTACAAGTAGCAAAAATTTACCACAGATGTTACAGACTCAAATCAAATGTATGTTTTTATTATATCATAGTAATAATGATAGCAGCTCACTACTCAGGATCTAACCTGCAACTTTTTGCTTTCATGGCAGCAGCACTTACCTCTACACCAGCCAAGTAGACAGTCGACTTTCAGTCAATTGATATTTGAGCTTTGGTTTTTACTTTTTTTGACAGGAACATGTAAATTGAATAATTTTTTCTTTGGTTATATTCTTGTATAAAAGTACACTTGCTTTGTTATACCTTTTTTATTTGTTTATTTGATATTTGGACTTCAGTTTTCTTACATTATATACTTCACATCAGCCTTTTACCAATTATTAGCAGAACACGAAAAAAGTTTCTGTTTTAGTTATGTTCAGCATTTCTTGTCTCGCATTTCCTGTCATTTTACATTTACCATGGTTGTTGTAAATATGGAACACACATGAAATGTATGTATTCCAAATATTATTTACCCTATACGATTCAAGGCATCTCACACCCAGATAAACAGACTTGAGCTGAGAGAACTTTGCGACTGACTTCAGCTGCGTCAGTGGGGGATATAATAGCAGGCTGCTTGCTGCTTTTGCTGATTGACACATTTGCAAAACAAAAGATGCTGATGAAGAGGTGTGACGGAATTTAATGTAGCCCAGGATTACGACTTATTTTGTAGGCTTCAGGGATTCTAGTGGTAATTTTCTGAGCCTGTCAGAGTACATGTCCTTAAGCCCTGGGATGCACTTGGTTGCTCTCCCCTGCACAGCTTCAGGTGCTGCTATGTCTTTTTTTAAGCATGGTGACCAGAACTGCACACAGTACTCCAAATGCAGTCTCACCAGGGCATTTTATAGTGTAAACATAATGTTCGTTAAATTATATGTCAAAGGCTACATTGAAATGGTTATTAGATCAGATATTGGGTAAAGGTTGCAATTGGGAGTAGCTCAGAAAACTTATTAAAAACCAAATAACATTTTCAATAGGACAGCAGCGACCTGTGACGGGAAATTTTGGGACAACAGTCAAAAAAGAAAGGCTAAATGAGTGAGGAGTATTTTTATTTACTATTTGTATTACCAACAGCACTCTGAGACTATGCTAAGTGACTAACACTTAGAAAAAGTAATTTAGTGAAGGAGATGAAATTACAGACCACACAAAATGTATGCTGACATATATGATAGATACCGTGTGTGACAGTGTACAGCAGAAGCTAAATAAAAAAGCATTGTTATTTGAAGCGTGTCACCTTCCTTTGTCAGAAGTAGAACGCCCACTCATTTATAGATAATGACTGTCCAGGTGGCCACTTAGAGTGACAATGATATGTCAGGAATGGGTAGTTGCCCCCCTCTCAGACATTTGCCTGCCTTTAGCTCCTGAACCTTCCCAACTGTATCTGGTATTTAGCAGATTTTATTATGAGGCCCCACATGATGATACGGGCATCACTCAAAAAAGGACAGTGTCTCCCACTTGTATTTGTAATTAACGTTCCCTTTGCCCTAATGCAACACGTGACACTTTTCTATATTAAAGTAGATTTTTCAACTCTTTGCACAGTTCTGAAAGTCATCTTTTCAAATTGTTTTGCTGCCTCCTTAGTGTCTGTCATCCCTCCAATTTTAGTGTCATTTGTGAATTTCACAAGTTTGCAAACTATACTGTAATTTATGTCCTTAATATAAATTAGATAAATGTAATGGTCCATGGACAGACCCCTGAGGGACTTCACTGATGACCTCACTCCATGCGAAGAATTCTTCTCTTTGTCTCCTGAAGGTTAACCAACTTGAGTTTTCTTCCTTAAACTGCACTTTAATGAATTAACAAGGGAACACATCGTCTCCACACAGATAGTAAGCAGGGCTGTGCATGTTTCCTTTTTTAGCTTATCTGTTTTTTTTATTCAAAATTTTGTAGTTCTAAAAATTCTGCCTGTTATTATTTTATGCATCAGTACTTGGTTATATTACATTTATCAGGAATGTGTATCATTGTATAGAATAATAATGCCGACTGGAATCATACTAATTTTGGAGGACTATTTGTGCAATAAATATTGTATTTTTAGTATTGCATTTTGACATTTTGCTTTCTGTTTTTCCTCATGAGCAATACAATATTTTAATGTCTAGTTATGAACACAGCAATAGTTTAATTGATAAGAGAACCTTTGCCCCTAACATAATGCTACAAACATGTAATGTCATTTTGGTGTATGATGCCCCATGCCTACAGCCATCTGGGCCTTTCCCCAGTGGGGGCATCTTGTAGTTCATAGACTGAGTTGGACCATGTAAAGTGAGAAGGCAGGCAAGGCTTTCTGTGTGAAAGTGAAATGTGTATTTAAAATCAAAAGTACTGAAGTGATACAGTGCATAGATTCAATGATTCAATAAATACATCTTAAAAATTGTGACTGTCAAATTCCCATATTGTTCTCAGGACTGCAATAATCAATACTTTTCAAATTCAAATTATCCAAATAAAACCCAACCGTGATGTTTACCTTTCCCACTGCCAGGACACTGTAATGAATCCTCCAAGCAAAAACCTCAACTTTACATTCTGCCACCCCCTTTGGTACCCATGGGACCCTTCCACAAAGGCCTCAGCAACTTCTACACAGACAGGGCACTGCAGCCGCATTGCCTTCCCTGGAAAAACCCTCCACAGCTTCCCCTCTGTTCATGTACCATAGCTCCAGTGCTGCCACATCCTGTATTTTCCCAATCTTTCCAGTTTCTACTTCTGTCCACTGACTCTCCACCATTCTCTTCTGCTCACTAAAAGTTACTGAGATGATTCAAATCCTGCCGCTTTATGGAACTTGCCATAAGATACTGGGCCTGCTCCATGGATAATCAATCATCAGAGACAATCTTGCCCATCATGCTCTTTCCTGAAAGGACCACACCCCCAAACTGATTCCTCTCACAAACAACCTCTTTTCTCCTTAATTCATCTTACTCCAATTTTGTTCTACCACCACACTAGCACTTACCCTGTCCACTTTTAAACGGTGGTAACACCTGGCTGATGCTTGTTAATTAATAGTGGTTCCTAAAATAACAACAACATTTATTTATATAGCATATTTTCATACAAATGATGTAGCTCAAAGTGCTTTACAGGATGAAGAAAGAGAAAAAAGACAAAATATATTAAAAAATAAAATTGGGCAATATAAATTAACATAGAATAAAAGTAAGGTCTGACGGCCAGGTAAGACTGAAAAAACAAGAAAAAACTACAGATTGCTGGAGAACAAAAATCTGCAGGAGTTCTGAGGCCACGAGACCGCCCAGCCCCCTCTAGGCATTCTACCTAACATAAATGACCTCAATCAGTCCTCATGGTATTCACGGTTCACATGAAGAACTTGATGATGATGGTCATGTGGACTTCTGGCCTTGTAGGGACAGCACGGTGCTTTGATTGGGTGGTGTTGGTGCAGATCTTCACCACAGAAAACTGGAAAAAGAACAGCAGAGAAAGTAGGGGTTAGTACGGATTTCAGACCCACCATGAATGATAATGATAATTCAATGCATATAAAGAGTATCAGGATTAAGCTAAAATGAAGCTATGAGAAAGCCATGTTAAAGTAATTTGTTTTCAGCAGTGTTTTAAAGTGATCCACTGTATTAGCCTGGTGAATTTCTATCGGTAAGCTATTCCAGATATGAGGTGCATAACAGCAGAAGGCCGCCTCACCACTTCTTTTTAGGTCAGCTCTTGGAACTCTTAGCAGACACTCATTTGAAGGTCTAAGGTTATAATTAGGAATGTAAGGTGAGAGGCATTCTGAAGTACAGGATGGAGCAGATTATTTAAAGCTTTGTAAACCATACGCAGTATTTTAAAGTCAATTCTAAATGACACAGGTAACCAATGTAGTGACATCAAAACTGGAGAGAAGTGTTTCTTTCACTAGTTAAGATTCTAGCAGCTGCATTCTGCACTTGTTGCAATCGGTTGATGTCTTTTTTGGGTGGTCCTGTGAGGAGTGCGTTACAGTAATCTAGCCGACTGAAAACAAAAGCTTGAACTAATTTCTCAGCATCTTGCAATGTTATAAGATGTCTAACTTTTGCTATATTTCTTAAGTGAAAAATTGCTGTCCTAGTAATCTGATTAATATGCGATTTAAAATTCAGGTCAGAGTCAATAATTACCCTCAAATTATTTATCTCCATCTTGACTTTTAATCCTAATGGATCAAGTTTATTTCTAATACTCTCATTATATCCATTTTTGCTTATCACTAAAATCTCTTTTTTCTCCTTATTTAGTTTGAGAAAATTACTACTCATCCATTCCAAAACACAAGTAAGACATTGTGTCAGTGAATTAAGAGAGTCGGGGTCATCAGGCGCCATTGATAAATACAGTTGTGTGTCATCAGCATAGCTGTGGTAGCTCACATTATGCCCCAAGATAATCTGATCTAATGGAAGCATGTAGATTGAAAAGAGCAGCAGACCCAGGATAGATCCTTGTGGAACACCATATAGAATATCACATGTCTTTGAAGTATAATTACCACAACTAAAAAAGAATTTTCTATGTGCCAGGTAGGACTCAAACCAATTTAAGACCTACAGCAATTAATTAAATACATCTAATGGCACACACTCACATGTAAGCTTCTTGTCAGTGGTGACTAAGTGTGCTGAACCGATAAAATCAATTAATCAATTAACCCATTAAAACATCCAGTGACACAACTTATTACAGTAGGATGCATTATTAGTTATCATGTATCCAAATCTTTGAATTCATTACAAAACAAAACTCTCGATTATTAATACCTAGAGAAGGAAAGGATTGTAGAGCAAAATTAAGAATGCTGTTTTGACTAACGACTTGTAAGCCTGGCACTATACATATGTGGCCTAGAATAGCTGCTGGTTCAGTCACTCATTGGAACAGTTTTTTACCTTCATGTGACCTCGAAGCAAATTTTGCAAACATATGTATTGAAGGTGAAGCTTTTTATGGAAAGATGGTGTATGCATTGTGATGATTTACAATTAATAGTGGTCTTGATGGAATGTCTACACTGTGAAAATTATGTCACACATGAAGAAAATATATAGATCATGCATAAAAGAAAGCCCACATGGGGCTGGGAAAGCAACAGGAATCCAAAAGATGTGGTACAATACCAAAAATGTATCATGGATTTAGAAAGTATTCAGATCCCTTCTCTTTCTGCATACTTTATCGTGTTGTGGATTTAGTTATTGTTGTACTGAAAGGTGGATTGTCACTCCAATTTGAGGTCAGGTGCACTCTGGACAAGATTTTCTTCTGTATTTGTTCCCATTTATCCCTCCTTCTTTTCTGATTAGTCTCCCTGTCATTAAACCCCCATAGCATGATGCTGCCGCCACAATGCTTCACTGTAGGGGAGTAATAGGATGAGCAGTAGATAGATAGATAGAGATAGATAGATACCTGATCTTCATCAGACATGGTACTTGTAGTTCTGTCCAAAGAGTTTCATTTTTGTCTCATCAGACAAGAGACTCTTTTTCCTCCTGCTCTCGGAGTCCTTGAAACTGTCATATACCATAAATGCATGATTGAAAAAGTGTTGCTGAGATGGTCATCTTTCCAACAGGTTTTCCCATCTTAGCAGAGGGTGTCTGAAGCTCTTTTAGTGTGACCACTGGGGTCTTTCTCATCCTCCTGACCAAAGCCGTTCTTACCCATTTATTCAGTTAGGCCTGATGGCCACCTCCAGGAAGAGCCCTGGTGGTTCCAATCTTCTTCCATTTCACACTTCTTGAGGCCACAGTGCTCCTGGGAACACCCAAAGCTTTAGAAATAGTTTAGTCACCTCACCCTGAACTATGTCTCACTACAATTTGATTACAGGGGTCTATGGGGAGTTCCTTGGATTTCAGGGCTTCGTTTTTGTCATAACATGCAGTGTGATTTGTGTGACTTTATATACAGAGGTAGATGTATGCCTTTCTGAACAATGTCCAATCAATTACGTTGACCACAGGTAGACTTCAATGAAATTCTAGACACATCTCAAGGAGAAGTAAAGCTAACAGGATGCACCTGAGGCATGATTTGCCATGCCATAGCAAAGGGTCGGAATACTTATAGGAATAAGTTCATTTTGACATTATGGGTTACTGGTGTAGATGGATAAATGTTGAAGATATAAGTATCAGAGAGGAATATTTTTTGAATTACTCTGCATTGCATCTGATAACAAGAAAAAATGTTAGACCTTCGAACAACAACAATTTTCTTTTTTTTCTGCAGAGTTGAAATTCTGGCTATGAATCACACATTGGTGTCCGTATCAGAGTTTGTGCTGAACTGTGAAATCAACTCTCAGCAGAAGAGCTACACAACTCCAATCCTCACAATGGTCTACTTAGTGACGCTCTTTGGAAATTTCCTAGTAATTGTAGTCATAAAAATGAATCGTCAGTTGCAGACGCCCATGTATGTTTTTATTGCTACCTTAGCAGTCATTGACCTACTGAACAGCACCAACATCACTCCCACCATCATTGCTGTTCTTCAGGATTCCTCTCCTGTTCAGCATGGGCTTTGTTTTTTTCAAATGATCTTTGTATTGTATTTAGAGGCCATGGAATCCCTACTCTTGGCACTCATGGCATGTGATCGTTATGTAGCAATTGTCTATCCTCTTCACTATCCTTCAATCATCACAAATAAAACTGTATTATTAATTATTATAATATTGAATATTATTATAGCGTTAGTTCATTTTCCTCATATGCTTTTTATCACAGAGTTTTCATTTTGTAAAACCAATGTTCTCAACTATTGTTTCTGTGATTATATTTCAATGGTTAAAATAGCATGTAATGTGGAGGCAAAGCATCTAAATATTTTTGTACCCACTTCCATTGTGTTTGGTGCGTGTCCATTTGCATTGATCATACTCTCCTACTTTAGGATTGCTTATGCTGCCCTAAAGATCTCATCTGCTGATGGAAAAAACAAAGTTTTCAACATTCTGTCGACCCACCTGCTCGTGGTGGCCCTCTTCAATGTCCCACTTTTAACATCTTACGGTTTGACAGGATTTGGAGTGAAGCTGTCTAATGAAGCCTACAGCACCATGATCATTGTAGGGAACATCGTGCCTCCAATGCTCAACCCCATTATATACAGCTTCAGAAACAGGAAGATCAAAAGTAGCATTCATAAACTTTTTAAAGGCACAAAAACATTTCCAGAAATGTGAATTGCGCCTCTTACTCCTAGCATCAGGCTTATCTGGTTATCTGACATTCATTTAAAGGTTTCTATTGGAATAAGAATGTAAATATTGGTGAAAGCAGTATAAAACCCAATAAAAAGATAAAAGTAAACCTTAATATACTGTATTTATTACTCAGAATTAATGATTTTTTAATTTAAAACTGGCAGGTAGTGTAGCAGTTAAGTCTTTGGACTTCAAACCGTCAGGTTGCAGGGTGTAATCCCACTACTGACACCTAATGACTATGACCAAGTCAGTTCAACTGCTTGTGGTACTGCTTTGCGGAGAAAAAAATAAAAATAAAACAGAAATTTTATCTCAAATGTTGTGAGTCACCTTGGACAAAGTTATCAGACAAATAATAAGTTATAATAAAAACCCTGATCATCATTACCTAGTTGAGATTCAGCATCTGTCTTGTATGTGGCTTCCACCTAATTTCTGCTTTCTCTTTTTTCATTTATTCTGATGTCTACTGTATTCTTACAAAGTGTACCGCACTAAAATAATGATTTCTCATTATGTTTTCTGCAGGTTTCCTGCTTGTATCTTTGTTTTTTTAAATTTAATTATCTACTATTTTGAGTGTTTTACGTTCTCATATATGAAGTATAGGGAAAGTATTGTAATAGTCCAAAGATTTGATGTCGACATTTTGATGAATCTCAATGTTTTAGACCTCCCTGACTTTCTAGTATACGAAGTATGGGGAAAGGATTGGAACCCTCCAAAAATTCCATTTCGAGATTTTGATGAATGTTGATGTTCAAGACCTCCCTGAGTATGAAGCACTATTTTTGGAATTATGTCTGTGTGTCTGTCTGTGTGTATGTAAAAACGATAACTTGAGTATGCTTTCACTTAGGTCAGCTAAATTTTGCATACAAGTATCAGGTACAAAACGTAGATTTCTATCAACCATTGGGCTATTTCTATTAACTGGAAGTGGTACTTACCCTTTTATTCATGCAGCTGCAGAGTCCAGTTTATTCAACTTTACTTTTATAACAATTGTTCAATATATTATTAATTTAATTTGATTTGTTGTTGATGGATCTTTAATGTACATAATATAAAAATATAATCATTGTCTAGAGGTTTACTCCCCAAATATCCATCCCCATATCTGAGTATACGAGAAGGTCTAGGGGAGACCATTCCCCATTATTGCAATATGCATTTAAATAAAGTTCAGTGAAGCAAAAGGCGCAGGGAGTGACAGACACTGGACAACAGAAAACAATGTCAAAATTTCCTTTGTAATGGATGGCACACATTGGCTGGCATCCTGGCCAGGGTTGAATAGGGACCCTTACGAGGCCGGAAGGCCAATGTAATGGAAGGACTGGAAGAGATGATATCTGATGAATATTTCCTTCCCCAATACACTAGGATGGCAGCATCCCTGGGTTTCGCTACCCATTCAGATACCCACAGGGCATGCTGGCAACTGGAGTCCCAGAGTACAGTCCTGTTGGGTTCCACGGGTGCCACCAGGGTGTGCTTCAGGGGATTTACAGTCCCAACTTTGTGGGACTCCCGCCTGATCCTGATCTTCGAATGTAACACATCCTAGCACCAGATGTACTCCCAGGTCACCTCACCTCAACGAGTCAGTGTTGGGAGGCAGCTGGCAACACTCATCTGAAGGACAGAAGGAGGAAGAGAATCTTTAATTATACTTGTGTGTTTTGGCTGGTGCTTATTTGGAAAAGCATTGGTAGCAAATAAGAGCCAATAATTTGAACCAGGAATTGTACTGGATAACATTCTGACTGTGGTTTGGAGCTCAGTGATTTGCCACAACATGAAAAATAATCTCATGTTGCTCGTGTTGCATAATCCATATCAAGATATCAAGTCTTACCAATAAATGCATTTTTAGCTGTTAACCTTCTTCCTCCGGTAAAACAAAATTAGCCACAACCTTACAAGCCTTTTCACATGATGTTACGCTTTTGAATTGAACAACAGATGTTTTGGCTAATGTATTAGGTAGATAGGTGGATCTTTAATTCAAAAGTGCTTTAGCCACAGCCAGTTTCCATTAAAGCATAAACATGTCTGGTGAAAATTTTTTTTGGCCATCACCACAAACCTCATGGGGTAAGTAACATGTGAAAAAATACACAATACATAATTTTTGGGTGGATTAATTCTTTAAGTCACAACAAAACACAGCTAATGTCAACTGAAGCAAGGAAGAATAATGCCTTTCGCATGCTACAAGTGGGCATGTCCTCCGCCAGAGTTGGCAGGCACTATGGATGTAGCTGTTCCACTGTATATCAATTACAGACAAGGACTACGATAATATGATATTTATAAACTGCTACTAACCCTCGCCTATCAAGTTACTCTTCTTGGTATCCTCATGTGGCACTTGGTGCCACTGCCCCACTGCCAAGTTGCTTGCCTGCCTATGGAAATGAGATTTAAGAAATACTCAGATTTAAGAAATACTGGAATCATTGGGTAGGAGGGTCCTTTACATCGGATTGGCCGGCCCAGCACTGACTCAGCTGTTAAATGGCCAGTAGGGGAGTGGCAGCTTCTTGACCGAGGTTTCCGGGACTCTGACTCTGTTTGGCTGTCTGACTCCTTCTCTACAATCTGGCCATTGGTTCTACAATGTGCTGATGGAATGATGTTGTTGTTTTTTCATTTATGTTCATGAGTTTCTGTTTTGTTTTTGATGTATTTGAACAAATCTATATCCTCATATGTTATAATTCTGTATTTACTGAGTGGCATCATCTATTCTTGCATTCTGCTTTAAGAGTTGTTGGCGTACTGTGCAAGAACAAAGTCGTTTGTACTGTCAGATTGTATCTAGCATCTTGCATCTAGCTCTGTGAAGAGGATTAGTTGTGTTTTACCCCCATTTTTTGACACCCATCACACGCACAACATATCTGGAAGGGGGTTTCTCTCTAAATTGCCCTTCTCAAGATTTCTTCCATTTTTTTGTCCCTACAAGGTTTTTTATTTTTGGTCAAGGCTGGGGGGCCATAAAGAAACAATTCAATTAAAGCCCACCGATGCATTCCTTGTGTGATTTTGAGTTAGGAAGAATGGCAGTGTAAATGACCACTCACGACCAGATCACTTTTCTAGGAGGACCACCAGATTACGATTAACATGTCAGACTGGTGTATCTGAGAGATAGTTTCAGGTCTGCCACTTGTAGTGCTAGTGTAACCGCCAACAGACATAATGTCTGCATCAGTGATGGGATAGTGAGTGACAATTGAATTATTACATTGAGAAAACTTTCATCATCATCGCTCTCAAAAAAAAATCAGGATTGGTCTCCTCTAGACTTTCTGATGTACTCAGATATAGGGATGGATATTTGAGGAGTAAACCACAAGACAATGATTTTATTTTTATATCATGTACATTAAAGAACCATGAACAACAAATCAAATCAAATTAATAATATATTGAGCAATTATTATAAAAGTAAAGTTCAATAAATCACATTTTGCAGCTGCATTAACAAAAGGTAAAGTACCACCTCCACTAAGCGGAAATAGCCCAAAAATTCATAGAAATCTACATTTTGTACCTAATACTTGTATGCAAGATTTGGTTAACCTAAGTAAAAGAGTACTCAAGTTACCATGTTTACATACACACACAGAGAGACAGACAGACACACAGACATAATTCCAAAAATGGTATTTTCGGACTCAGGGAGGTCTAAAACATCGAGATTCATCAAAATCTCGAAATTAAATTTTTGGAGGATTCCAATGCTTTGCCTATACTTTGTATACGAGAAAGTAAAAAAACAAATAAAACCACTGAAAGGGAAATGTAATGCTTTCTTAAAATAGAAAAGGGAAATGACCAATATTATAAGTAAATATGTTTTTCTATAATTTCCATAAATTAAAAAGCACATTCAAACAGTACAAATACATTACACATTAATAATCTGGATGTAAATTGACTTATTTTGCTCTGCCAGTCCAGACCCTCATCACTTCCATATAGGGCCACAGTCTTGACATTAGTGTTAAAACACTCTCAGTGTGGTATCACACTGTGCACTTGGCAAGTGCACCATACGTGAATATTTTGTAGCTCGAAACCAACCAGGACTAACGGTAGTGAGATGCAATAACAAAAAATGTTACAATCAAAGTGCCATGTTTTATTGCAGCAAAACTTCTTCTTCTTCTTTCGGCTGTTTGAGGGGTCGCCACAGCAGATCATCTTCTTCCATATCTTTCTGTCCTCGTCATCTTGTTCTGTCACACCCACCACCTGCATGTCCTCTCTCACCACATCCATAAACCTTCTCTTAGGCCTTCCTCTTTTCCTCTTCCCTGGCAGCTCTATCCTTAGCATCCTTCTCCCAATATACCCAGCATCTCTCCACTGCACATGTCCAAATCAACGCAATCTCGCCTCTCTGACTTTGTCTCAAAACCTTCCTAACTGAGCTGACCCTCAAATGTCCTCATTTCTAATCCTATCCATCCTCGTCACACCCAATGCAAATCTTAACATCTTTAACTCTGCCACCTCCAGCTCTGTCTCCTGTTTTGCAGCAAAAATAAATACACAAAACACAAAAGCCGTGTCAAGAACACCTCAGATAAATAGTCCATGTACTGACACTTAACGGTAAAAGAAAATTAAAAGTGCAAAGAGATAAACTATATAATTAAAAAAAATCCCTTACAGTGACATAAAAAGAAAAAACAAACAAACAAACAAACAATTGTTCTTCTTTAGGAGGAGATAAATCAAGAAAGAATGAACAGCTATGTTCAAAAGAACAAAAGAAAAATGTCTTCACTTCCCACCCTCCCCTATGGGTGTGATGTTTGTTACATCAACTTCTGATTGGCAATCGAGTGATTAGTTATAATTGCTAATAGTTGTTTCCAAACGTTTACATTACAAGCTCTAGAAGGTGACCCACTCAGGACACAGAAGCTTTCCATTTTCGAGATTTTTACATGGTTCTTTACAGTTTTAGTACTGATTGTTCCAAGAGGTAATGACTGGAATGATAAAATGACCGAAACGTCTGCTGTGTGCATTACAGTTTATCATCTTATGCCTTCATGTTTAATGAGCAGCAATCATGTGGAGAATTTCTAAAATCTAAAAATATTTGTAATCAAAAACACATCAAGAACCAAGGAATAACATCTAACATCAACATGAATTTAAGAACTCAATCTATTAAAAAGTAAAAGGCTACAGTGTCATGGGAAAAAAAATCATTCAAAAAAATAGATTATATACAGTAAATAAACAAACCAGCCAAAGAGTTGCTTCCTCTTAAAATTCAAAGGTATTAAATCCCATTAATATGTGGTCATGCTGCTTCAGTACCACTCTTTATTTCTCGCTTTTTAAATGTACAGTGAGACTGTCCCTTTTGAACTTTAGCCAAGTCATTTATTTTCTTTCTTTTTTGTTAGTAATTCTGGTGTATTTGTGAGGGAGTAGTTCTTTGTTATAATATTTATTTATTTATTTATTGAACTTCTGTAAAAATCTAAATTTCCACTTGGGACAAATAAGTATTGTCCAGCACTGTCTTTCTAGAAAAGGACACCTGCTACATGTAAGCCATTTTGGTTAAAGCTATTTGCTAAATATGAAATATAATTAGTGCAGTCATGCTGCAAGGCTTATCCCATGGCATTGTTTTTTTCTTCAGGGTCATTAATACACAAAGAAAGACTAATTGCTCTGATGTTCTCATCTCCCAGTGGTGCATGCAAACACACTTCTCCTGAGTCTCTATCACTACCACCTGAAGTGAGGAAGATAGTTGAAATAGAAGAGCGTCGGTAGAGGGGTCATCACTGGCACTAGACTACATTTGCAGCAGTTGGATTTTATTTTATTGCGCCATTTTTTAGAATGTCCTTGATAGAAGGAAAGATATGCTGTTATTAAAACATAACTACCTATTCCAAAAAATCACATATTAAACTGACAAACTGGACTGACAGAAAATCTTAGAACCAAATGTCATTCTGAGTACGGCTCATCCGGAGGACGGCTTATTATTGGCAGCTCTCTGAAGGTAAAATGCTTCATCTGCTTGTTTTTGGAATGTCAGGAAAAAAGACAGGAAATTTAAATTATATGTGATATTTACATAAGATATTTATATATTTGTAAATATATAATGTAAAAGGGCTACTGGTTCAGTTCTCAGGATTTATAAGCAAGGGGATTTAAAAGAGATGTTCAGAAAGATTCACACTTTTTTCAACTCTAAGTTTCGCAGACATCTTCACCACAGGGTGACAACTCATATGCTAAAGTGCAAGTGCAGCCGGTTTGCCAGTCAGAACTAGCCACAGGACACTTTTGGACATAGCCAATTACTCCTTACTCCCACCTTCACTGTTTCCAACGAGTGCATAAACTTTATGAACGTCCCTCGTGTTTATACTGTATATATATTAGGGCTGGGAATTGATTAAAAACTAATTAATTGCATAAATGTATGTAATTATCCATCCATCCATTACCCAACCCGCTATATCCTAACTACAGGGTCACGGGGGTCTGCTGGAGCCAATCGCAGCCAACACAGGTCTAAAGGCAGGAAACAAACCCTGGGCAGGGCGCCAGCCCACTGCAGGGTGCGCACACACCAAGCACACACTAGGGACAATTTAGGATCGCCAATGCACTTAACCTGCATGTCTTTGGACTGTGGGAGGAAACCCACGCAGACTCGGGGAGAACATGCAACCTCCACACAGGGAGGCAGCAGTGCTACCAACTGCACCACCGTGCCGCCCCTGTATGTAATTAATTGCGTCTACCATTAAAATAGCATTAATATAAAATTATAAAATTAATACATAAATCACGAAGTAAATACACATTGAATCACAATATTAATGTAAAATCAACACAAATAATGGCATACTTTAAACTTAAACAATGAAATTAAACCTGAATTTATAACAAAACACTACCTGAGCAAGTACAGTACAACCTAAATTTCAATGCCTTCCTATAAGGCAAGTTGACAAGAAAGCAATAAGAAATCATACCAATGTATTAATTGTCAGATTGGCATAGAATATGAGACATAGACATTTCAAAGTAAAAAATAAACGATCGAAACGACTGTTGTATTTGAATGCACGTTACAATGCACATCTCTTAAATGGGCACTATCTTGAATTGTTCATCACCATCAACAATTTGATAATTATACTCTACACAAGTGTTTTTTCCACTGGTGCACCATGGAGCTAACAGTCTAGTGCCCCTGGGTCGAGACCTAAAAAAGACACACTCCTCAGGTGGTCGATACCTATCCGAGGAGGTCAAGACTACCTGGAGAGGCCAACATAAAAGCAGCACTCTGTGATCGCCGTTTTGTAGACATACTGTAGCAGTTAGAGAGCATTTTAGCAGCCAGGAGATGTATCGGGGGTCGATCTGCCTTGTTTGCCAGCTACTTTCGCAGAGCCAAGAGCCAGTGGGCATATGAGTTGCCTCTGACCCCGGATCAGTGGAGTGAGGCAGAGAGAGGACCATCTGTATGACTTGGCAAAGGGACAAAGCAGCTGTGAAATGTGTCCAAACTGCTTACTAAATGCTGTGTCTGCAAATGCCAGTCTTTGAGCTGCTTTTTTGCCGCCCCTTGCCCCACTCCTTTGGACAGTTTAGCACGTCTAAGAGATTTAGTGTCTTTTTGATTGGAATGATTGTATGCCAGGGGATTTTTTGGGTTACAAAAAGTGTGCCACCACAGAAAATGGGTTGGAAAACACTGCTCTACCTACTGTTTTGCTCCTGGCACACTATGAAAGATCTCCATAGCTGCTATCTCACTAAAAAACTGACACCTTGCATTACTTGAATGGTTATGTTGCATTCTCACATTTGTGGTATGATTCAGATCCCTATATACTATATACTTACTGCAGTATTTCAACAATATTTATTTCCAATTTTAAGTATGGACTTTAAACATGTGGTCACTTTGAATTTAATTGGCCTTGTATTTGTATGGAATACAAATGGCTATTTTTAACAAAACATATCAAACAAACAACTTTATTTAATGAAAGAATAGGCCTTTCACATTCACGTTTTAAGTAAAAGAAAACAGAAACATCTGTATATAACATCAGTTACCCACTGCCTGAAAAGAGGTGGGCTAGGGTTCTTCCAGTTGAGCAAGATAAGTCTACATGCCAATAGTGTAGTAAAGGCAATTGAAGTTTGTTTATCCTTCTCCACTTTAAGCCACTCTGTGAGCCCACCAAACACAGCTGTTAATGGATTAGGAGGGATTGTGACACCAAGGCTGTCTGAATGGCTTTTAAAAATTTTGGTTCCAAATGATGTTAATTTGGTGCAGGCCCAAAACATGTGACCCAGTGAGGCTGGAGCTCGATTGCAACATTCACAGGTTGGATCTTGCCCTGGAAACACAGAGAGATAGATGTGCTCAATAAAAGATTTTAAGTTTAATAATTGTATGCTTTGCGCATATGGGGCTCGAGAGAATTCTGTGTGTGGCTTCCTTCCACTCCTTTTTTGAAATGTTGAGTAAGAGACCCCTTTCCCACTGTACTCTGGGAACTATGAAAGGAACTGACTTTAAAATGTTTTTATATATTATAGAAATGCTGTCTGATTCGGCAAAACTAATATTTCTTCTCAAACAGAAGAAGGTTCCATTTAGCAAAGTTTATAATTTGAAAGTAGTGTAAAAATTGTGTTGACGGGAACTTAAATTTGAAGTGTAATTGTTCATAGGATGCAAAGACATTATCTATATACAATTCTCTAAATGATTTAATTCTGTTTAAGTTTGAAAGGGTGGGAAAAAGTGGTTATCATGTAGACGTGCAACAGGTAAAAGCTTCTCTGTCTTGAAGTGCTTCCTACTTTGGTTCCATATTTTGAATGAATAAAGGGCAATTGGGCTGTTAGTATATTGACAATGCCTTGTATTTACTGGGGTACAAAGCAAGGAATATAAAGAAGTACTGCAGGATTTTATATCTATTGCGGACCAAGCTTGTGTGTGTTCATTAATTTGTGTCAATGTCCAGGTTTTCATAGCTTGTATATTTGCCAACCAGGAATAAAATGGAAAGTTAGGTAGTGCCATGCCGCCTTCTGCTTTAGGTTGTTAGAGGGTCACAGTTTGGAGGAGCAGACGTTATCAAATAAATTAGGTTATGATTAAATCCAATTTCTTAAAAAATGATTTGTTAATATGTATGAGGATACTATGAAATAGAAAAAGAAGCTTGGGAAGGATATTCATCTTGACAGTGTCGATTAATCCTGCTAAAGTAAAATGGAGGGTAGACCATCTATTCATGTCTTGATTAAGTTTTTCCATGCCGACAGCAAAGTTTTGTTGAAAAAGAGCTTTATATATACTTGTGATGTTTACCCCTAGGTATTTAAATTGATCTGCGATGATAAATGGGAATTTATCCAAACTAAAATTGTGTGCTAGAGAGTTCACTGGGATGATGTTTTTCCCCTAATGCTTTCCTGTAGATGCCGGAGCAGTTCAATGTGCAAGCATTGCATCTCAAGGAGAGTATTTTGGAGGTGACCAAAAGAGCATCGCTATACTTTATTGCTTTGTTTTTTTTTAACAATTCCCAGAAATTTTTGTACCCCCCCCCACCACAGTTCCATTCCTCAATGTAACTACTCTTGAAAAAAAAATTGCACTCAGATTTACATCATTCATCAGCATGCATTATTTAAGGAATACATTTCTTAACACTTTCCTTCTTTTTACTTTGAATTCATAAAGCAAAATTACTGATGTTGACTTGACATTATTTTGGAAGAATTAGGTTGATAGGACTGCTCAGCTTGTCAGGCTAAATGGCCTGTTTTTTTCACACCAATCTAAGACAGTTTTATGTCACACAAAGAACTACTGATGTATGGCATAAATCTCAAAGTAAATTGGAAGACAGTAGGAGTTTGGGGACCTTCAAATCTCAATGCTATTTGGGATAATCTAGGTGAATAGGATTGGAAAACTCATTGGGGCGAATGGTCAGTTCTTTTCAAAACTGTTCTAGTGGTAAGTATTAAAATAATTTTTATTTTTACTTTAATCTGTGTTCCATCTAATGTTGGAACTTAAAACGAGAAAACAATTGACTTTTCTTTTTTATTTTTGCAGAAGTGGAATTGTGGGCATGAATTACACATCACTGCCTGTGTTGGAGTTTGTGCTGAACTGTGAAATCAACTCTCAGCAGAAGAGCTACACGACTCCAGTCCTCACAATGGTCTATTTAGCCACACTCTTCGGGAACTTCCTGGTAATTTTAGTCATAAAAATTAATCGCCACTTGCAGACGCCCATGTACATTTGTATTGCAACCTTAGCGGTCATTGACCTACTGAACAGCACCAACATCACTCCCACCATCATTGCTGTTCTTCTGGATGCCCCTGCTATTCGGCACGGGCTTTGCTATTTTCAGATGGTTTTAGTCTTGTATTTGGAGGCCATGGAATCCCTTCTATTGGCACTCATGGCATGCGATCGCTATGTGGCAGTTGTCCATCCACTTCGCTATCCTGCACTGATCACAAATAAAACTGTTTTATTAATTATTCTAATGTTCAATATCATTGCAGCAGCCGCCCATGTGCCTTTCATGTTTTTTATCGCAGAGTTTTCTTTTTGTAATACTAATATTCTCAATTATTGTTTCTGTGATTATATTTCAATGGTTAAAATCACTTGTAATATCGATCCAAAGTACTTCAATATTTTTGTCCCCACCACCATTGCTTTTGGTGCATGCCCCTTTGCATTGATCTTACTGTCCTATTTCAGAATTGTTCACGCTGCCCTAAAGATCTCATCCACTGAGGGAAAAAGCAAAGTTTTCAATACTCTGACTACCCACCTGCTGGTAGTCGCAGTCTTAATTGTTCCACTTTTAACATCTTACGCTTTGACCGGAATGGGAGTGAAGCTGTCTAACGAGGCCTACAGCACCATGGTCATCATTGGGAATATCGTTCCTCCAATGCTAAACCCCATAATATACAGCTTCAGGAACAGGAAGATCAAAAGCAGCATCTATAAACTTTTTAAAGGCACAAAGACGTCCCCAGAAGTGCAAAATATGCGTATTGGCCCTATGCTTATCTGTTTTTCCTCGCACAGATCAGAAACAAGCTCCGAGGTCGGTCGACATTAATACAGCTTTTGGTGATGACAACTGTAATTGAAATAAGAAAATCAATGTTTGTGCAAGCAGGACAGAATATATAGTAGTAAATAATTAATAACATTTTCGTTATTTTAAACTATAACTGCTTATTTTTATATTCTTATGGAGGTAAATGATCCCTTTCGCTCCTCCTTCTTCTTCTTCCTCTTCACCTTTTCCCACATCCATGTGGGGTCGACGTGCTTGACCATCCTTCTTGAAACAACTTGGTTCTGCACCTTCTCCTTAGTCAAGCTCTTTTCCATCATATCTTATTTTACTTTATTCATCCACCTCCACTTTCTCTCCCCTTGTACTTCCATTCTCATCACTCTTTTGCCAACATATTCATCATCTCTCCTCATCACACGTCTATACCACTTCAGCCTATGTTCATGTACTTTCTTTGATATCTCTCCCACTTTTGTTGTACTTCTGATTGTCTCATTTCTTATTCTGTATTTTTTTTGTAACTCCGCACATTTCTACCATATCCAACTTCTTCTGCTGTGCTCCCTTTATTGTCCATGTCTCAGCTCCATACCTCATTGCTGGTCTTACCACTGTCTTAAAAACCTTACCTTTAACCTTCTCCCTAATTCTTCAATCACACACAATCCTCCCAATACCTTCTTTCAATTGTTCTTTCCACACTACACTCTGTTAGTTATCTTCGCATTTAATTCTCCATCTTGGACTACCACCGATCCTAGATATTTAAATTTATCCACTCTTTTTTGTCACTCTCTCTGCAGGCTAACGTCTGAATCCTGATCATCATTAAACCTCACATACTCTGTATTCTTGATTTATCTTCAAACCTCTATCTTCCAAAGCCCTTCTCCATTCTTCCAACTTCCTCTCCACTTCCTTTTTTCTGGGGCTACACAATGTCTTTAGCAAAAAGCCTGAAAACCACCATTTTCCTTGATTTGACCCACACTGATGGATTTAATACTTATCTCAATAGATATGGGTCAAATTTGACCCAGATCAGCCTCAATGTACAAAAATTTGCAGCACCTGTACAACAGTATTTTCATTTTTGTTTATTTTGGGTCACTTTGGGAAAAGTCATCAATTTTCAGGCTAAAACAATCACATTTAGGGTACTTTTACTGCTATCAAATGTCAAAACAGGTCAAATTTAAACCAAACATAATGCAAGTGTTATCCCAATTCCTCACTCCCTCATACATATCCTGGACAATTTTCATACACCTCCTTTCTCTCTAATGCACCTCCAAACCTCTTGACCTAGCACTTTATCATAAGCCTTCTCGAAATCAATAAATACCATTTGCAATCCTTTCTGTGTTTCTCGATGCTTCTCTATGAGGCGTCTCAATGCAAAGACCACTTCACTTGTTCCTCTCCTTGGCATAAAACCAAACTACTCCTTCCCTATGGTGGTCTCTTCCCTAAGCCTTCTCTCTATAACCCTTTCTTCAAATTTTCATTGTGTGTGATATCAGCTTTATCCTTCTCTAGTTTCCACAATCCTGAATATTGCCCTTCTCCTTATGCGTGGGTACAATCCCACTGTTCATCCACTCCTCTGCTATTCTCTCTTGTTCATAGATCTTCTGTATTAGATCCCACAACACATTTATTTCATTTCTCCTAAACTCGTGTACACTTTTGCTGGTATTTCATCAGATCTTGTCTTTCCATTTTTCATTCTTTTTTAGGACCTTCTTTACTTCCTTTCTCCTTATTCTTGGTACTAACCATTCATTTGGTACTCCATCCCCAAATACTTACTACCCTAGGATGTTCTTCATTCAACAGTTTTTATAAGTACTTCTTCCATCTATTCTTCATCCTATCATAGTACCTCACCTTGCCACACCTTGCTCAAATTTCATCTGCTTTATCTAATTACAATCCTTTCCAGCCTTGTTCCTAGTCTTCTCTGTTCTAAAAATCTTTCTCTCTCTCTTTTCTCTCCAATTTTTCATACATCTGCTATAAGGTCGTCCTATACCTCTTACCACTGTCCACTTTGCCTCCTTGTTTGTCTGCCTAGACAAGCCTCTATCTTTCATCTTCCCTGATTGGTAACATTATTTCTTTGCCTCCTTCTTAGCCTTTATCACATCATGTACCTCTCTGTTTCACCAGCATATCTCTCCTGTCGTGAACTCTTTAGCAATGTAAGAAAAATAAGCATTTGTGGAAGCAAGATAAAAAAAAATGCTGCAAAATGGAAGAGCTCAATAAATCTACATATAAAATGTTCAAATAATAAAGGCTTTTTTCTTTTAACTCCAGGTTTCCTAAACTATGAGTCTTGAGTTGGCCACCATTGGGTTGTGAGTCATTTTTATATTTAACTAGCCATGTGCGCCCAACTACGTTGCGTGTGTTAAAGTTGTCTGTGAAGGGCTCCCTGTTTAAACGCGGCTGCCAGTCGTGAACTGGGCCCTTCGTCGCACAGCATTATTATTTTTTATAAGGGAAACAAAATTACAAAAGAAAACCCTTGGACATTGATTCGATAGGAACGGTCTACTCGGAATCACTGTCCGAATAGTAATTATGTGGTGGTGTAGGAGCATTTCTGCTTCTGTCCGTTCACAGTCCGTCTCGTTTTCATGACGCTGTTGTTTCCTCTCACGATCTCTTCTCAACCTTTCTCCAATCTTGCAGGTTGCTTTGTGGCAATCCAAAGAGTAAGGCAATATACACAGAGCAATGGTCATAAAAGGGGGACACATAGGTATCCAGGCTTTTTAAAGCATAAATAGGGATCACTTCACTGACATGTGAGCAAGCCACAGTACAACTGTGAGACGCACAGCACTCGCCGGCTACAACGTAACAATAATAATTTCTGGAACATGCTGTTACGTTGTCATTCATTTTACCCACTGTCTTTCTTTCATTCATATGTTACGTAGGCACGTACCTTTTATCTTCGGCAATCTCATTCTCTAACCAGGCCTCAGGAGCTAACCAGCGTAACACTGTCCACCATCCCTTTCGTTATTCCGGCACATTGTTGACATCCGTGAGTAACAACAATGTACTAAACTGAAAGGTGGTCTACGCATGCGTGGAATTCGCGGACAAACAAAGATCAAGATCTAAACGAAGATCTCTTTAGATAATTTAAAGCACAACAATTTGTTTAGTTTGAATGTCTGTGTTTTGAGGTGTGACTGGCGTACTACAGTCTTCAGTAGTATAAGCCTGGAGGAGATTCTTAATGCAATGCCTATGTTTTAGCTGTCTCTCTACTGCCATCTAGTGCTTCTTCTTCTAATTCATTTGCGGACAAACAAAGATCAAGATCCAAATGAAGATTATATATAGAGATGGTAATGGGTCACGGTGGGCCACCGCAGGCTGATTTAACAATCAACATTTCACAGATAATTGTCCTCGATAACCTAACCCCCCGCCGCCCCATAACCCGTCAATGGTCCACGATTCTCCTCTCACTGGCAATCATCAAAGGAATGGGTCTCGGAGACATTAAAAAGGACAAGACTGTCCTTTAAACAATAAAGTTTAATTTTTGACCATCATTTTTACAGCTTACTGAGACATCTCCTTCAGTGGTCCACTGGCTTACGTTCAGCAGTAAAATATCAAATTAATGTCTATGTCTATTATGAAAGATGGCATGCTGAGACTGGCATCTTGGCCGGAGCAGAAATGGGATCCTTCCCTGGCAGGGATGCCAATAGTGTGGAAAGACAGGGGAAAATGAACTATTCAGGACATTGTCTCTCCCAATACCTTAGGTGTCAGCTCTCTCAGCACCCCCTGGCAGTATCCACGGGATCCAACAGGGCTGCCCATAAGAATTACAATCCCCATTATGGGTCTTCGCAGTGGTTAGGGTGACCAGACGTCCTCCAAAAGGAGGACATGTCCTCTTTTTTAACATGGTTTCCTCCGTCCTCCAGGCATTCCAAAAATTCATTAAAATGTCCTCCTTTCAGAGAATCACGAACAGAGTTGACTGTTTTGGACTAATTGCATATGATATATACCGAGAATAAGCATCCTTCGGCCATTCTCCATTCATCCGCGTGACATTACGTTATGTTATCACATTATCAATAATTGTAACATCAAGTAGCGGCAACACTGTTTTATATTCTATATTCTGTTTTATATTATATTTCCGCCCGACCGCGCAACGGACAGCGCTTAGCGGTTGATTGGAATTTGGAAAATATATCTGGTAATTTTTGTCCTCCTTTTTGACTGTCGGTGTCCTCCTTTATAGCCGAACCCATCTGGTCTCCCTAGTAGTGGTACCGAAATCCAGGAGGACTTCCACCTAAGATATTGGTGGAGACAATGTCCTGAATACCTGTCCTTCCACGATATTGGCATCCACACAAAGTAAGGATCCCAGTTCTGCTCCAGCCAGGATGTCTTAGTGTGCCATCTCTCATATATCTATTTATATAATATCTATTTACCTCTTGTTGATTTATTCAGATGTGTCCATTTCCTTTTTTCTTCTTCTTCATTTATGAAAACTGTAATACTGTATTATTTCAAAGAGAATGAACAAGGACATATGTACAAAATTTTGAAAATTGGAACAGATCTTGAAAATAAAGAGTGAATTTAAATAACACCATTAGCGTATCTGTCAGTTTGACTATCTATCAATTATAAAGTGGGTTTCCATATCTGTCTAGCTATTATACAGTGGTATTCCACTTTACATATCCGTTATATAGCAACTTTCATTTATGTCAGTTTTCTGTCAATGTCACATTGTCCCTTTCATCTAGCTGTTTTTAGTGTTTTTACTATCTACCTTTCTGTTATAAAGTACCTTTCATCTATTTTCTATAATGTCTTTCTTATCTATATCTTATATTAAGCCTTTACTATGCATCTATTTAAGCCTTATATTGTAAGTAGCACATATTTTCATTAAAGGCCTAATTTAATCATTATTTCTCTTTCTTTACTTAGACATGAACTTTAAAGTTTTCAGTTAAATTAATCTGACAGCTATCTGTGAAAGTCAAATAAACCTGGCATTCCTTTCCCGGACTTTGCTTGTGGTAAAGCAAATTTAGGGGTTTGTGGCAGTGTGCAGGTATTTTTTAGTAAAACCAGTGCGCTCAGGCTCAAGGGAATGTGCATATGTGAACGCAGTAGTGTAACTGAGCAGCTCCGGGGTGTTGATGAGGAAATTGTCTGATTGGACATTCATGTGCAGATGAAGTCAGCCCAGTCGGTTTCCTCATCAGTGCTCTAGTGATCGTAATCTAGGCCCTCACACCCATGTTGGTATAAACAAGACTGAGCAGGATAGACAGGGGAATGAGAAAGAAAAAGAAGAAATGAAAGAGGAAAGAAAGACCAGAGGTTAAATCAAAAGCAAGGAAAGAGAAAAGAAAAGATGGGATTGTGGTAGAGCTGGTGCTGCAGTGAGGAGACATGCAGTCGGGAATGACTGGTGGAGTGAGCAGACAGCGTTCATGACGCAGGTCCTCTCAACCGATCCAACTCCTGAAGAATTCTAAGGTACAGCAGTGGGAGAAAGGAGCAGGGCTTCGCAAGGTTATCCCGCTAAATTCTTTACAGGAGCCAAAAAGAAGGAAGACCGTGCTTGCTGGTGGACGCCCTCCTTTACTGTGGAGACCTTAAAGGATGAGCAAAGGAGACATCGGTTTGAAAGGGATGTACTCACAAATCATGACGATTTTAATGGACAGAGCTTGACTGTGTTTTAACCCTTAAATCGATGTAACCGGCTATATTTGGTTCCCAATGCAATTCGCCAGCGCACCTGAGCCAAGTATATTTGGCGACATACAGTACATTCGTTGAATGCTGCAGCCGGCTATAGTCGGTTCCCAGTGCATTTTGCCAGCACGCCGGAGCTGATCAGTCTGTGCCGTACATTCGTTGAGCAGCCAGCTCGTGACCACTGCCATCCCCTTGCGAATCAGCATTGCTGTCCCTAGGATTCAGTTGCTGCACTAGACTAGCCTATAAGCATCAACATTGCCTTCTGTGTGCTTGTGCGCAGCCAGTTCAAGCACAGTTGGCTCGGTGATTTACTGAATTTCATCAATGCCGTCAGTTGCACCTTGTACATATAATAAGAGATTGTTGCAGTAGTTTATTTTAGTAGTTTTTACAGTTCATTGGCAGTGTGTAAAATGATCAGTGTTGCAGTAATTGTGATGCTCTTTGCATGAAAAGAATTTTACTTGGTGAATTGAGATGTTTCCTTAAAAAGTGCAGCAAAAAAGTATTTAGCGTCCGGGGGTGTATTAACCCCCCAAGTATGTGGTAGTTTAAGGATTAACATAAAGGACTGCACTGCACCTTATTCATTGTTGAACACTGTTTGAATAAAAAGCACAAAGCACTTTTAGGCCATCCATGTTATGTGTCCTCATTGCCAAGTCCATCTTGGTTTCATGATTGTCGATGTCCCAGATTCAAGGATGAGTATGTCAGCTGCGGGCAACACAGATATCACAATGCTCATTTTTGTTTCTATCTGTCGAAGAACTACTCTACCCAAAAATGATATTGCTTTCAATGTCACTTACTGTAAGTAGTGGTGGGCGAGAAAAAAAATGTAATCTTATGTTTTCATGGAGGATGAACATAAAAAAGTTTCTGATAGAATGGGACCCAATACTGACAAATGCTGGACAACAACAAACAATATCAAAAACATCCATGAAGATATCTCACACTACTCATGTCTCATGTCCTACATATCAAGTTATTCAATCATATGCTCAAAATGTGCAAAATGCTAATATTTTTTGCTAAAATACTGTTAGATAAACAACTCTGGAAAGTGAAAGTAGTTCACAAATAAGATGCCCTTCTACAGAGTTTTGTAATAACAAATTATAATTGTAAAATAACTAATTTATTTTTCAGGCATTGTCTAAGAGGTTCATCAGCTCTCTAATCACCTGCCCCCAATCATAGGAAGAAAGTCTATCTGCCTCCTCTAACCTCTAACTTCTACTAAAACTTAGTTCTGTGCCACAAAAAAACTGAATATGATTTCAAATGCAATGCAGACCTTTGCTCCAAAGATCAGTGGCTGGGAGCAAATGAGATTAAGAGCTCTACAGAACAACTAAATATATGGTCAGGTCAGGTCAGGTCAGGTTGGGGAGCCATGCACTGGTAAACCACATGATGAAACAGCTCAGAATCCTGGTTGGCAACCCCCCAGGCAGACACACGGTCCAGTCCCACCTATCTATCTGCCGCAGCCAGGTGTTACGTGGGTGTCCCCCTGGCCTGGTCCAGCCACTCTGGTCCTCAACAATGAGGATCCTGCAAGCCGGATCACCCTCGGGAAATTGTGCTACATGGCCGTAGTGCCATAACTGACGCTCCCTCACAATGCAGGTAATGTGCCTCATTCGGGACTCTGTGAGCAGCCGCTCATTTGACACAAAGTCAAACCAGCAGTACCCAAGATTTTCCCGAGAGACACAGTACCAATGGAGTCCAGTCTTCGTCTCAGGTCACTGGATACCGTCCATGTCTCACAACCATATAGCAAGACAGGAAGCACGAGGACTCTAAAGACTTGGACCTTTATCCTTTCACAGAGATATCGAGAGCGCCACACACCCCTTTCTAACGACCTCATGACCCCCCAATCCGTCTACTGACTTCATAGGAAGAGCCACCAGAGACATGAATGTCACTGCCGAGGTAAGTAAACCTCTCGACATACAGTATAGAAGAAGCAATAAAAAAATCGATTTAAGACCCAAAAGCATGAAAGGGAACTATACAGGATTTCAGAGGTCAGGTAAAACAAATACTGAATGTTTTGGGTGAAAACATAGAAAGAACTTTTATAAAGCTAGCACCTCCCATGTTAAAGACACACCATCCCTGTTGTGAATTATAGTGACAGCAGCATCAGCGTGTTTAAATGAACATACAAAACAAGGATAAAGTGAATAAACTGGGTAATGACAGAAACCTGGATCCTTCAAAACCTCCACTTTCTTCTGCAAGTCCACTTATGGAGTTCTCTTTGGGCAAAATGCACCAATGTCATTAAATTAAGCAGAAACAGTTAAGTGTCATCCTTGGCTGCCATGAATCTGAAAACAAGCAGGGAACTTGTTACAATTTTCTTGTGTTTTATAAATATGTTTACTCCTTCGTATGCTGTGAATTAAATAACATTCACCCCTTTTTACATCCACAACCTGAGCCTGTGAAGATTCAACGTATAGACACTGGCCGCTGTGTCACCCAATCACATTACTTCAACTTATCTATAGCAAAAAGTCAGATTAAAATTAAACAGACACTTTATTAATAGGTTTCTCTTACTGGATTGCATGCAGCGCACTCTATTCTACATGGTGGTGTGATTGAGTCCTGCAAAGGAGTATCATACCAGTACATGTGCTTCTTGCCTTACACACTTCTGGGATAATACTAATAAACGGTATTTTTACTTCAATAAAATAACTATTGCATTAGGTTACTTGCTACTTTAAAAAGTAAATGGACAATGCAACGCATGTTATTTTTAACGTGTTATTCCAAACACTACTGGTCCTGAGATTGTGCTACTGAGCTTAGTGTTGTACATTCATCTCATCATTCATAAATTAAACAGTTTCTGAAATACTGAGACAGCTCATTCCTACCAGGCGTAGGAATAAAACAATCACCCAACCATTTGCCTCAGGAAATTTATCTTTGTGGAATCTTCTACCAAGATGTGTGTTCTAAGCAAGGGTTGTTTTTAAAGAGCTTACCAACAATGAATTGAGTGAAAACTTCAGAATTTAAGAAGTGCATTAGTACAATTATACAGTACGTTGAGCGATGTAAGAGCCTGGATCCAGAGACTGTGCGGGCTATCGTGTGCTTTCTACAAAATCCTTGGTTATGTGCAGAGAAATTTATGTGTGCGAACCTGGTTTCTGGTTTCTCAGACACCAATATCCCTGCTTCTCTAACTGGAATAAGGGTACACAAGGCTTTTTTAAAAAGAGGTTTTTGTGAATAACTCAGCTTTTACAACTCAAGTAAATGCTCTCAGTATTACAACACATCAAGAGCTTAGTATGAAATATACAATTCATAAGCACTGTCATATAAAAATCAAGTACTTGCACAAATTACAAACAAGGACAGTCTCTCCAATCCCAAATGACAGAAGTTCTTGAAATTCAATTTATACTGAATTTAAAATTCATACACTGAGGTAATCAAAGAGGAAACAGAAACATTGGAACTCGGTCAACTTAGGAGGCACCTGAAGATGTTTGTTTGCTAGTGTCCTGCTCTGTAAAATGAAAAGACATCAATGTGTATAAAATAAAAATGAAAATAGATGCGAAACATCACTAGATTTTTTTCCCCACAGTTGATTACCAAAATAACTCTTATCAGTATTTGAAAACTGAAAAGAAGTCAACTCGTTTTGCATATGAAACATGGCAAATCAAATTGTATGCCATCTCAATAATTATAAATGAGTGGTTGTTTATATTATATTGGTATTGTATGAGGAAGTCAGGAGTGGCAGAGAAGTACATAAGAGTTGTACAGCATATGTACGAGGGAAGTGTGACCGTGGTGAGGTCTGCAGTAGGAGTGACGGAGGTGGGATTACATCAGTGATCGGCTCTGAGCTCTTTCTTATTTGCAATGGTGATGGACAGGCTGACAGATGAGATTAGACAGGAGTCCCTGTGGACTATGATGTTTGATGATGACATTGTGATCTGTAGCAAGAGTAGGGAGCAGGTTGAGGAGACCCTGGAGAGGTGGAGATATGCTCTAGAGAGGAGAACAATGAAGGTCAGTAGGAACAAGACAAAGTACATGTGTGTAAATGAGAGGGAGGTCAGTGGAATGGTGAGGATGCAGGGAGTAGAGTTGGCGAAGGTGGATGAGTTTAAATACTTGGGATCAACAGTACAGAGTAGTGGGGATTGTGGAAGAGAGGTGAAGAAGAGAGTGCAGGCAGGGCGGAATGGGTGGAGAAGAGTGACAGACAGGTATCAGCAAGAGTGAAAGGGAAGGTCTACAGGACGGTAGTGAGACCAGCTGTGTTAGATGGGTTGGAGACGGTGGCACTGACCAGAAAGCAGGAGACAGAGCTGGAGGTGGCAGAGTTACAAATGCTAATATTTGCACTGGGTGTGACGAGGATGGACAGGATTAGAAATGAGGGCATTAGAGGGTCAGCTCAGGTTGGACGGTTGGGAGACAAAGTCAGACAGGCGAGATTGCGTTGGTTTGGACATGTGCAGAGGAGAGATGCTGGGTATATTGGGAGAAGGATGCTAAGGATAGAACTGCCAGGGAAGAGGAAAAGAGGAAGGCCTAAGAGAAGGTTTATGGATGTGATGAGAGGGGACATGCAGGTGATGGGGGTGACAAAACAAGATGAAGAGGACAGGAAGATATGGAAGAAGATGATCCGCTGTGGCGACCCCTAACGGGAGCAGCTAAAAGAAGAAGAAGAAGAGTGATTGTTTATATTCAGATTGTTTTAAACATGAAATATTTTGATATATTATTCTAACATTTTTATTCCATCAGATGAGTTATCACTATATATTGCAAATGAATATTTCAAGACTTACTTTGTAGAACGCTGAGATCTTTGAAATCCATTTCCACAGATCAAAAAGTAAGAAGGAAGCACTGAGCTACTGTTTCTCCAGTCAGTTTTAATATGAATACTTTTACCTATAGGAATATAGTTTAAAATTTAATTTTAGTCAAATAAAAGTGGAATTTAACTTCAAGATATCACAGAATGAAATCACAAAAGTTAATAGTCTATCAGTAATACAGTGGTGCGCATGGGCTCAGTGGCTCTCTGTTTCGGTGCTTTGCTCGCTTTGAGGCAAAGTTGTCTTACCCAGACACTCTGCCCCCGGCAACTCCTAGCTGTGACATATTCCCTTTTCAGGAACTTCAAGTGAGATGGGTGCTCAAGACAGTGAATCCGAGGAAGGTTGCTGGATCAGACGGCAGACCAGTTCGCAGGAGTCCTTACTAAGATATTTAATCTGACGCAGGCTACAGTTCCCCCATCTTAAGTCGGTTATTATCATACCTTTCCCTAAAAATTCATTCATTGATAACTATAATGACTACAGATCGATTGCATTGACATCAACAGTCATTAAATATTTTGAAAGGCTTATTGCTCAGCATTTTAAATCCAGCCTCCCTCCCACCTTCGACCCTCACCACTTTTCTTATACATCAAATAGATGCATGGAAGATGCCATAAATGCAGCCCTCCATACGGTTGATGAGCCATCTGGAACAATCAGGGTCCTATGTAAGGATATTGTTTGTTGATGATAGCTCGGCTTTTAATGCAATCATCCCTAACATGCTAATCGATAAGCTGCATAACCTGAACTTTTCCCCCCTCCTTCTGCACTTGCATAAAGGATTTCCTCACTGGTCACCCACAAACTGTTACAATTGGCCCCCAGAGCTCCTCCACCCTCACACATAGCACCAGCTCCCCTCAGGGCTGTGTACTGAGCCCATTTCTTTATGCCCTGTACACTTATGACTGGTCATCAAATTACTCCAGCAACACTATCATCAAGTTTGCTAATGACTCCTCAGTGGTACTTCTCTTAACCAGTGATGATGAGTCAGCATACTGGGATGAAGTGCTGAAGCTGTCAGTGTGGTGCTCCAGGAACAGTCTCTCACTCAACACCTACAAAACTAAAGAGGTGGCCATTGACTTCAGGAGGCCCCTCAATACATCAACAGGAACCTGATGTAGAGGGTCACCTCCTTTAACTTCCTGGGACCTTACATTTATGAGGACCTGTCCTGGACAGCAAACACTCTGGAGGTGGTCAAAAAGTACCAGCGCCGACTGCATTTCCTGAGGCTTTGCAAAAAAGTGGAAATAAAGGGGGAAGTTGATTTGACATTCTACTGCTCAACCATTGAGAGTGTTTTAGCGTACTGTATCTCAACATGGAATGTTGGCTGTACAGAAGCAGACAGGAGAGCTCAACAGAGGGTAATTTCCACAGCAAAGAAAATTATTGGCTGCTCTCTGCCCTCCCAGGAAGAGATCTCCAGTGCCCAATGCCTCCGCAGAAAGCCAGGAAAATCATTAACACTAGAATTACCAGAGTCTACGAAAAACTCGTAGAACCGGCCCACCTTAAAACCGTTCACACTTCTCCACCAGCTTCTTTTGTCCTGTAAATGTGCCGATTAAGATGAGCAACAAGCAGCCGGCTATTCCATCCCCCACCGTTGCAGAACGTTCACTAAGTTCTCCCAGCACATGCCTTGATTGATTATCTGGGAGTGAAGTGGAGTTTTAGAGTGGAAATAATAGATCGTTATTTGGAACACGCGCATTTCATGTGTGTTCCGTTTCTACAGTAATCTGTGTAAACACATTGTTAAAACAGAAACTTTGTCATATTTTACTAATAAATGTTATAAAATGTAGGCATAAACTATAGAATGTGTAAAAGCATGAAGTTCAAACATCAAATAAACACTTTCACAAAAGGCTCTAGAACAAAGCAAAAGATTTTGTAGCATAGTGGTAAGAGTCGCTGATTTTGAGTGCTGTGGGCTTGCTGTGACTCAGAGACCCGAGTTCAATTCCTCTCATGGAGAAAGTGTTATTTTTTTTTTTCTTTTTAACCTCAAACGGACATACAATTTATAAACTGGTATGCATTGTCAGTTAATGAGATCATTATATTTTCATGTGTGGTGCTCCTTTTAAAATATTTTTTTAACAATTGAGACTGCAATTAACATAAACAAGTGTCCTTATAACTGTTATTTTTAAGATCCATAACACACAGACAGACAGAGCACTGCGTAATAGAGAGACAGACAGGCAGGGAAGTCACTAGATATATAAATAAACAGGGAAGGCACATGTACTTAAAGAAAAAAAAGATCAACATGTGCGTTGTTCCTGCTTGCACTGAATAAGCTCACGTGCTCTAACCCCTCCCCTCCCCCGATCTGGCTCTAAATAACAGCGCAAGTACAGACGCAAACCAAGTGTATGTGTGTACTGTATAATATTAACACAAAGAGCAGCTTACTACTGAAAACGGCAAATTTAGGAGTGAGTGGGGATTGAACCGGGGACTCTTGATTACACTTGGTTTGCGTTTGTACTTGTGCTGTTACTTAGAGTCAGATCGGGGGAGGGGAGGGGTTAGAGCGCGTGAGCTTATTCAGTGTAGCAGGAACAACGCACATGTTGATCTTTTTTTTCTTTAAGTACATGTGCCTTCCCTGTTTATTTCTATATCTAGTTACTTCTCTGCTTGTCTGTCTCTCTACTACGCAGTGCTCTGTCTGTGTGTTGTGGATCTTAAAAATAACAGTTATAAGGACACTTGTTCATGTTAATTGCAGTCTCAATTGTTAAAAAATATTTTAAAAGGAGCATCCCACATGAAAATATAACGATCTCATTAACTGACAGTGCATACCAATTTATAAATTTTATGTCTGTTTGAGGTTAAAAAGAAAATACATTAAATCATATATCAATCGACACACGCTGCACGCAGGCAAGCGGGCAGTGAGAGTGGAGATAAAGACGCTAGATAGATCGTATACAACAGGCAAAAATAGCAACCACTTGATAACAGTATTAGCTATAATGAATGAAAGCATGAATTAATCAACAGAAATAACCGCAATCGACATTTTAAACTTAACGATTTACTTAAGAGAAAAAAAGAAAAATGCCCCAGCACGCAGAAAGCAGACGCTTGCAGGCAGGCAGCGGCTTGGCCAAGGTTAAAAAGAAAAAAAGAGTAACATTTTCTCCTTAGCGGGGAATCGAACTTGAGTGTTTGAGAAACAGTAAGCATGCTGCATGCTGGAAGACAAATCTTAGCACTACGCCACGGAAGCTGTTGTGCGGTTTTTCAACCTTTTGTGAAAGTGTTCATTTGATCTTTGGAAATCAGGCTTCACACATTCTATAGTTTATGCCTACATATTGTAACATTTATTACTAAAATATGGCAAAGTTTCTGTTTTAACAATGTGTTTACACAGATTACTGTAGAAACAGAACACACATGAAATGCATGAGTTCCAAATAACGATCTATTATTTCCACTCTAAAACTCCAGCAGTTGAGTCACTCCCAGATAATCAAACAAGGCATGTGCTGGGAGAACTTAGTGAACGTTCTGTGACGGTGGGGGATGGAATAGCCAGCTGCTTGTTGCTCGTCTTAATCGGCACATTTACAGGACAAAAGAAGCTGGCGGAGAAGTGTAAACAGTTTTAAGGTGGGCCGGATCTACGAGTTTTTTCGTAGACTCTGGTAATTCTAGTGTTAAAGACCCTTCCCACCCAGACCGCTCACTGTTAATACTACTGCTCTCTGGCAGGTGGTACAAGAGCATCAAAAGTAGAACAAAAAGATTTGTAGACAGTTTTTATCCTTGGGCCATCAGAATTTAAAATTTTAAAAACTCGAACTGTTAAGAGTTTTTCTCTTTTTCCAGTATGTATGGTGATTACTTTAGTGGATAATACATTTATTTATGTATGGCATTTATTTGTTATAGGATGTGTGCTTTTCATTTTCTAGTATACAAAGTATAGGGAAAGTATTGTAATCATCCAAAACTTTGACCTGGAGCTTTTGATGAATCTCAACGTTTTAGACCACCCTGAGTCCGAACATACCATTTTTGGAATTATGTCTGTGTGTCTGTGTGTGTGTGTAAATACAATAACTTGAGTACGCTTTCACTTAGGTCAACCAAAGTTTGCATACAAGCAGTAGGTAAAAAACGTAGATTTCTATGAACTTTTAAGCTATTTCCACTAACCAGAAGTGGTACTTTTTTTATTCATGCAGCTGCAGAGTCCGATTTATTCAACTTTACTTTTATAATAATTGCTCAATATATTAGTAATTTGATTTGTTGTTGATGGTTCTTTAATGTACATAATATAAAAATATAATTATT
>JANRMT010028174.1:24339128-24366218 GCA_026402145.1 Polypterus bichir lapradei
TGTTTGTTGTTGTTTATTGTACTTGCACCGTTTGCAAGTGTAGCTTTTACAATTTCATTGTTCTAGTACAATGACCAATAAAGCCTTTCTAATCTAATCTTTCTATTTCTAATATATTGCAAAACACAAAAAAATCTCAATATCATTATCATAATGAAACCCAAGTATCGGGATGACATTGTATCCACTAATCCCTTGCTCTGCATGCCTAGGTTGTCTGTCTGACAAAGGGTTGTTCTTTTGTGAGACACCTTTTTTTTTTCCTAAAAAAATTATACAAAAAGATCACGATAAAAAGTTTAAAGAAATGATAGTCACATTTAAAAATAAGCAGCATTGGATGCACTTTTGCTAAAGGGCAAGGCAAAAATTAATCCTCAACCTGGTCAATGTGTTGACCAGAGACTGTAGTGTTATTTATTTATTTTTTTTACTTAATTTTCCTTCAGTTGGTTAGACTTATTTTTCTCTTGATATTTCAAGTCACATAGTTATTCAAACTGTGTATATGTGGCAGTGTTGCTACTTCTGTTTTATGCTGTTATCAAGATTCTGTATTTAACACTTGGTTAAACTGAAACTTCTAGAGTCTTTAAAGTTACGTTGTCTCTGCTATCAAATTGCGGTGAGCTATTGATCAGTGCTAGGGGGCAAAAATCATGCAATTCTAAAACTCTGAGTGATTGCAGGACCACAAGAACAGTCAGAAACTTGTCCAAAGCCACTACAGCATTGTCTTGGCTGTATAATTCAAGTCATTGCCGTGCTAAAACTTGAATCTGAGGTGGTGTGCACTCTACTGTAGCTCAGGTTTTCCTCAAGGACCAGTGTGTATTTGGCTGCATTCATCCTTCCCTCAATTCTGACCAATCTTTCCATACCTGCAGCTGAGAAGCACACCATACTATGGTGCTGCCCCCATCATGTTTCACTGTAGGGATGGTTTTGGACAAGTGATGAACAGTGCCTGGTCTTTACCAGAGATAGTACTTTGAGTTCTGCCCAAAGAAATGAATTGTTGTCTTATCAGACCAGAGAATATTTTCCTCATGCTCTCAGGGTCCTTGAAATGTCGTCATATGCCATTTAATCAAGAGAGGCTTCTGTCAACTTGATGTTTTTTTGGAAGAAGTAAGTGGAGAGGACTGGCGAGCTTTGTTGGGTTGAATGGCCTGTTCTCATCTAGATTGTTCAAATGTTTTAGTCACTCTACAATAAACATCTAATTAATGGAGTTCTGCTGATATGCTTGTCCTTCTCACCAATTCTCCCATCTCAGAAGACGACTTCAGAAGGTCTATTAGAGTAAACATTGGGTTCTTGCTCACCTCCCTGACCATGCTCTTCTTGCCCAAGTTATTCAGTTTAGCAAAACTGTTAATTCTAGGAAAATTCCTGGAGGTTCCAAGCTTTTTCTGTTTTACAATTTTTAAGGCCACTATACTCCTGGAAACACTCAAAAATCGAGAAATGGTTTTATAGCCTTTCCCTGATTTATGCCTTGCCTCAGTCTGATCACGCAGGTCCAAATAGAGTTCCCTGAACTTCATGGCCTGTATTTTGTCCTGACTTGGCTTTGTGAAATGTGGGACCTTCTATACACAGGTACACATGTGCCTTTCTAATTGATGTCCCATTGGTTCAGTTTGTCACAGGTGCACTACAATCAAGTTGTAGACACATCTCAAGAAGAAATAAAGCAAAGAGGAAGCTCCTGAGCACAATCACAATCAACAGCAAAGAGTCTAAATACTGTTCTGAATGAGAAATTTCAGTTTTTGATTTTTAATAAATTTGCAAAGCTTTCTGAAAACACATTTTCATGTCATTATGAGTTATTGAGGGTAGACTGATGGGAGAAATGTCAGATTTATCCATTTAAAATTATACCTACAACACAATACAGTGTGCAGAAAGTTCAGGGGAACCACTTTGGGAAAAGATGTTTCCTAAATACACACACAATCATTATGATAATTACCACTGTGCCCTAATACTGCAGGTGCTATCCTTATTTGTTTTACATAGACATTGACTAATTCTCCTAGGAAGACACAGAAAAACTAATTTCCCATGTCGCTCTCACAGCAACCTCAGCTATGAAAATAGCTTAAATAGAGGAGGGACCACCACTGGCACTAGATGGCTAATTTGTAACAAGGCTGTTAGTTCATTTACTAAACTGTTTACCTTTTATAATGTCACTGTGTACAGGAAGGATATGCTAAAATTTAAACATAACTACATTTTCCATCGATTGCAGGATATTAAGTGCATGTTTTACAACATGAAACTGGAAAAAGTCGTGGCACAGTGTGACATCCCAAAACTGGCTCATTTATCACTAACAGCACACTGAAGGTAAAGTATTTGATCTCACTTATTGTAAGATGGAAATGAAATGAATCTATTGTTTGGTTTATAATATAAGATTATGATAATATCATGCAATTTATTATTTTATTAAAATTGGTCAAAGTGATGAATCTATTTACATACGGATCAACACATTCACCCAGAACCAAGATACTGTATTCAGTCAATATCTGAGCAGATCTTCTGAACATGAAGAAGTCTTTGTCCACGTCTTATGGGTCCTACTCAGGGAGTTGAGGTTTCCTTGCCACATGTGAAATCGGTGTATTCCAGATTGAATGGTGGCTTTAAATTATTCCATTAGGGGATATGTGTTCCTGCCTTGAACCAGTTCAACTTTGTGCCTTCCTAAAACTGGATTAGGCAAGTACAGGAAATGGATGGATGAATAGAGCTTCACATATTAATTGCTGTTGTTTATAAAATTTTTATTCACAAAGAGAGACCGCTTAAAAGTATCAGTGTTACCTTGAGTTCAAACTACCTTTTCTCCAAAAAATACAAGTGTAATATAGCTTGTAATCTTATTTCTAAAAATCACTGTGACAATATCTTTCCTAATCTTTGTCTGGTTTCAACAATGGATGTGACAGCTGGGCTTGGCAGTACTGGGATGAAATGGTACCATTTAGTGTATGTGCTGCACATATAATATTATGTAACAAGACATTCACTGAAGGTGTGAAACAACGTTTGTATAGAGCAGGAACTTAGGCCTATCCAGTCCTTGGCATTTCACATTAATTCACTTCATTGTGTTATAAAAGCAAACAACAGTTATTTTCCACATTATATATTTCCACATTCAAGTGAAACTCAAGACAGACACGGTAGAAAAACCGTGTGTTTCCACGGCCTTATCAATTCACAAAAAAACGTATAACTTCCTAGTTCCCAAAACTCCCCATTACCCAGCACCCTTTCTTAAAGTAACAATACGCTGTTAGAACTGAATAATTATCTAGCCCTATTCTTAATATATAAGCTAATTTTTAACTACAAAATAAACTTAACATATTTTCAAATTAACTGAGCATAAAAACGTTAATAGAGAACTTGGCTCATACATTCACAAATGTTTCTTTTGGTCTTAGTAGCAATTCCAAAGCCCAAATAAAGTGGTTATTAATCTCTGTTATGTGACCTACTAAAACAATTTCAGTTTTGGAGGATCCTGATATTTCATATGTCACTATGAGACTTGTACAATTTACAACATTTTTTTTGTGTAACGCTCTTCACTGAGTGCTGTGAACAATTCTCAGTTAAAATACAAATACAGATTATACTAATAACTCAAAAGAACTGGCACACATGTAAATGCAAATTTATTAAACACACACAACGAACAAGGTAGAAGCTGATTAAACATAAATAAAAAATGCAACAATATCATTACATTAATTAATGTATGAACTATGACCAGTATAAAATTGTAAATGGGAAAGTCAAAAATAAAGTCACAATCCTGGAGACACTGGCCGACTGGTCACCTACCCGCTCCTGGGTTTTTTATAGTGGAGTATGTGCTGGCCATCCAATCTGATGAGATAATCATTCAATCTAAAGCTTTCTTATTCAAGAGGATTTCCAGAAGAGCATCCTGGCAGTAAAGCAGTGACACCACCAATTGAGAAGAGAAACATAATAGTTGAGGATTAGTTACAGTTTAAAATATTGTGATACTTACATTTCTGTACAAATGAGTAACAAACATAAATGCAGTATACACAGCTAATCAGCAGCTCTAGTCAGGGTATGCTGGACTAAGGTAATATGTTTTCATCCTGGTTTAAAAGCTGAAACTGAAGGGGCATCTCTTATATTAGCATGGAAATCATTTCACAGCTTTGGGGTCCTGTGACTAAAAGCTCAACCTCCCACTGTTATTTTTTAGATCCTTTGAATCCTAAATAGGTCAGCATCTTGATATCTCAATGTGTGTTCTGGATTGCAAGCAGTGATAAGCTCAGATAAGTAAGCAGAGCCTTAGCCATTTAGGGTTTTATAAATTAAAAGGAGGATTTTGAAATCAGCCCTAAACTTATCCGGGAGCCAGCATAAGGACTTGAGAATGGGAGTTGTGTTCATATTTTCTGTTTCCTGTAATAATTCTTGCAGCAGCATTTTGAATTAACTGGAAGCCACATAAGGAACAATTTGAGCATCCAGTGAACAATGGATTGCAGTAGTCAATCATACTAAAAATAAATGCATGAATTAATTGACCTGTTAATCCTCCATAGTTAGATGAAATTTTACAGGCGTTTCAAAGTCTCCTAATAGCTGAGTCTAAAAGAAGCCTTTGTTAAGGTTGGGCATCAAACTAAAAGAAGTGGGAGTTCAGGGTATAGTTTGTAGATGGGTGCAGAACTGACTAAAACAGAGGAAGCAGAGGGTGGTAGTGCAAGGAACCTTATCACAATTAGTAAAGAGTGTTGTCCCTCAGGGGGTCAAGCTACAGTCATTGCTATTTTTAATATATATAAATAATTGGATAGGAATATAAATGACAAGCTGGTTAAGTTTGCAGATAATACTAAGCTATGTGGATTGGCAGATAATTGAGAATCCATTGAATCAGAGGGACTTGGACAGCATACAGACTTGGGCAGATTTGTAGCAGATGAAGTTTAATGTCAATAAATGTAAAGTATGACACATGGGAAGTAACAGTGTGAAGTTTGAATACACAATTGGAAGTGTGAAAATTGAAAATACACCTTATGAGAAGGATTTAGAAGTCAGTTTACTCGTCACTATCAACCTTCAGACAGTGTACAAACGAAAATTTCTTTTTCTTTGGTTATATTTTTGAAAAAAGGTGCACTTGTTTTGTTATACCTTTTGTAAAAGTTTTTATCTGATCTTTGGACTTCAGTCTTCACACATTATACATTTCACGTCAACATTTTGTTAATTTTTAGTATAACATGGAAAAAATGTCTGTTTTAGTTATGTGTCCAATATTTCTTGCCTCGCATTTTTTGTCATCCTACATTTACACAGATCGTAGTATTCCAAATAGCGATATATTATTTACCCTATGCAACTCCAGGCACCTCACACCCAGATTAAGAGACTTGAGCTGGGAGAACTTCAGCTGCGTCTGTGTGTGTGTGTTTGGTTGGGGGGTGAGTTAGCAGGCTGCTTGCTGCTTGTGCTGATTGACACATTTGATGGAGAGGTGTGAAGAAATTTAAGGTGGCCCAGCATCATGATTTTTTTTGTAGGCTTCAGGGACTCTAGTGTTAAGAAGGCTAACAAAATGTCAGGTTATATAGCACCCTGATATGTGGAGTACACGTCCAAAAAGGTTAAGCTAAAGCTTTACAAATGCACTGGTGAGGGTCACACCTGAAGTGCGGTGTGAAGTTTTAGTCACCAGACTACAAAAACTGATAGAAGCACTAGAAAAAGTCCGGTGAAGAGCAACTAGGTTGATTCCAGGACTACAGGGGATGAATTTTGAAGAAAGACTGAACCAGTTGAATCTTCCCAGTTTAAGCAAAGAGCGATTAAGTGGTGACATGGTTGAGGAGTTTAAAATTATGAAAGAAACTAGCGACTGGGAGCCCAATTGAATTGGGCTACAAATTCTACGTTTGTGAAAACCATTACTTTCTCTGCAATGAATTCTTTGTTTTTTTAAGTCCTTGAAATGATTTTGTTATCATGGCACTGATTTGTGCTTAAAATAGACCTTTTCGGCCGATGTAATGAAGAGCTTCCTGTTTAAACGGGGCTGCAAGACGTGAACTCAGCTCTTCGGCGCAACTTATTTGATTTTTTCTGTCAAAGAAATTTTCAAAACAAGCCATATTTTACGACTCTAATCAGAGTTGGAGTAATAATTATGTTGGCATGGTCATTTTAGACCTGAGATCGGCTAAAATTTAAACAATGACCGTTGTTAATACCCAGCCGTCATTACTCAGTTTGCCAATAGATGTCAGAAGGACGGATGCCAAAATCGAACTGTCCAAAGATAGATTTCGACGTACCAAGCAAATGGCGATACGTTCTAAATTACTTACGGTTCCGGAGCTGTCAAAGGGTTTAAGTCAGTCGACGATGTTAGTCCTGGAAAGTATGCCCCACCAAACCAATGTTCCAAAAAACAACCAAACTTGCTGTCATCTGCTCGAACCAACACCGACTCGCTATACATGGCCGTCCAGTGGCGTCACTGTAGCATTTGAACATTCTTAGCCAATCATGCAATACTGCGTCCGCGTTTGCCACGTTATGTTCTAACTACAGAGGCAGAGTCCCATTGCATGGTTCTAACTTGTATTGAGTCAAGGTATTGACGTGAACACCATACATACGGGGTAATGACATGAACACCATACATATGGATAGTATCAAATTATATATAAGGATTAGTCCAGTGGATCAAGACTGTGACTGTACAATGAGTTCAACAAGGACAGAGGGACACAGTTGGAAACTTGTTCAGGGTAAATTTCGCAGAAATGTTAGGAAGTTACAGAACATTAAGTGGGTAATAGATGCATTGTAGGTAATACAAAAGCTTAAGTATTACAGATGAAACTATACAAATATAATGAGAAAATACCACAACAATTTAGAAACTCCTATGAAGAAATAAAATTGAGAACAAAATTTTAGGAAAGCTGAAATGCCACAGTACATCTTCTATATATTATTCACCCATCCATTATCCAACCCGCTATATCCTAACTACAGGGTCACGGGGGTCTGCTGGAGCCAATCCCAACTAACACAGGGCGCAAGACAGGAAACAAACCCCGGGCAGGGTGCCAGCCCACCGCAGTTTTCTATACATTAACTGAACGTAATGATAAGACTGGCCTGCAGACAGAGTTCTAGGTTTTCTTTAAAGATTTGGGTTAGCAACAGCAAACATCCACTTTTAAAGAGATGAAGATTTAAAATAAAAAACACTATTTTAGCAAATAAAATATATTTTTTAAATTATTTACACTTGAAAAATGTATAAATTACACATAGAAATGTTTTAAATATAAATACTACTTTAAAAAAAAGTATTAACCTGGTAGTGTTTTTCTTATCCTCTGAAGGTGTTACATGGTGGAATGACCAACAAATATCTGCTAACATACAGTAGTCTCACTCCACTTTTTGCTATAACTTCTCTCCATTTCAGAGATGCCCTGGTGGAATCTCTCCCAATGTTCACCAGAGATCACCTCATGTTCTTAGAGAGAAAAATCCAAATGATCTTTTAGGAAATGGAGTTTTAAATATGTGTTAAATGCCAGTGGTTAGGTAGGAAGAGAGAAGCTCCTCTGCAAGTTTCTCATAGTTTTCCATCTTTGTATTCCCCAAAAAAATGTGGCACACACTTTGCAATGCCTCCCAAGTTCCTTTTCAATTTGATTAGCTGTTACCTATTTAAAATAATAAATGTATCGATCAAACCTTGCATATTTCTCTAAATCCATTCAAATAATAAAGTTCTCTCTTCAAAGGAATCTTTCTAAATTCCTCACTCTTTTGAAAAAATAAGAAGAGAGGAAAAAAAAAAATGCAGCAAATACATGATTTTGCGTTGTTTCCATTTCAAGTAACGTACGATTAAGGAATATTGTCATTGTTACCTCAAAATATTCCAAGCATGAAAAATACTTATTCTACAAAACAAATGTGAAAAAAAATCATTCTTTTTTTTTAAGCAAATCACATCTATCTCATTTAAAATTGTCCAAAATGTTTCCCGGGCAAGATTCATCCTGCAAACATTGCAATCGAGCTCCAGCCTCATTGGGCCACATGTTTTGGGAATGCACCAAATTAACATCATTTTGGACCAAAATTTTTTAATGTCTATCAGACAGCCTTGGCGTCACAATCTCTCCTAATCCATGTGTTTGGTCGACACCCAGATGGGATTAAAGAGGAGAAGGACAAGCAAACTGTAATTGCATTTACTACACTATTAGCACGTAGACTTATGATGTTCAGCTCCAAGTCAGTGAGTAACTGATGTTATATACTATTTGAAATTGGAAAAATCTAATTCTCAATGAGTGGATCTTTTCAAAATGTGTTTAAAACCTGGCAGGATCTAATCAATAACATTTTAGAATAAGCTTTTATATTGGGGAAAAGAATTCTGCTCTCTCTTTTCTACTCTTAAAAGTCTTAAATCTGGCTGTTGGCATTCCACTTTCTCTCTTGGGTGGGGTTTGAATTAAATTTAGTTTTCTTAAGTTTGACTTGTCTGTATGGAATGTTGCTTGCATTCAATAAATCCAAGAAAAGATAAATACATTTAGAAAAATAAAAAGAATATTTTTTTTTTCAAACAATGTTTTTCACTGAATCTGATAGCTCGCGGAAATAGTTTATGGTAGAGCAATTTATATTCCTGAAATAGATTCACATAAATCCATAAAATACGATTTTTTTTTTGCATAAGAGAACTTTTTGGTTCAAATAAGTATAATTAATGTTGGACAGAAACAAAGAGGTAAAGTTTATTCCCATGTTGAATCAACAAAAATTGAGTTTAGGGATGCAATATTTCTGCTGTACAGCCATCCTCAGTGAAGATTATACATTCAAAATGTACTGCCTTAAAACAAGTTTTATTTTTTTTCTGGGTGACAATAACACATTTTTTCTTTTGCAGGTTCATGTTAATACAGCCTTTTCTTAATTCCATATAAATAATGTTAGTACCAATAAAAAATACTTTCAAGTTACTGCAATAAAATCTTTTAAAATGTTTAAATAACAGCTTCTGGTTTTACCTTCTTTTTATGGTTACAGAATTGGAATTCTGGGCATGAATCACTCATCTGTGTCCATATCTGAATTTGTGTTGAACTGTGAAATCAACTCTCAACAGAAGAGCTACACCACTCCTATTCTAACAATGGTCTATTTGGCGACTCTCTTAGGGAACTTCCTGGTAATTGTTGTCATAAAAATAAATCGTCACTTGCAGACGCCCATGTACATCTGTATTGCGACTTTAGCCATAATCGACCTACTGAACAGCACCAACATCACTCCAACAATAATTGCAGTTCTCCAGGACGCTTCCACTTTCCAACATGGACTTTGCTTACTTCAGACAATTTTAGTTTTGTATTTGGAGGCTGTGGAATCCCTCCTGCTGGCACTCATGGCGTGCGATCGCTATGTAGCAGTTGTTCATCCACTTCGCTATCCTTCCCTCATCACCAATAAAACTGTCCTATGTATGATTCTGATCTTAAACATCATTACAGCGATCTTCATTTTGCCCTACATGGTTTTCATAGCTGAGTTTTCTTTTTGTAACACTAATGTTCTCGATTATTGTTTCTGTGATTATGTTTCAATGGTTAAAATAGCTTGTAACCAAGATCCAAAGTACTTAAATATTTTTGTCCCCACCACCATTGTTTTTGGTGCATGTCCCTTTGCATTGATTTTAGTTTCCTACTTTAGGATTGCTGATGCCGCTTTGAAGATCTCATCTGCTGAAGGAAAGAACAAAGTTTTCAATACTTTGACCACTCATCTGCTAGTGGTGGGACTATTTAATGTTCCGATTTTAACATCTTACGCTTTGACAGGAATGGGAGTGAAGCTGTCAACGGAAGCCTACAGCACCATGATCATTGTTGGGAACATCGTACCTCCAATGCTCAATCCCATAATATACAGCTTTAGGAATAAAAAAATCAAAGATAGCATCCACAAACTTTTTAAAGGCACAAAAACACTCCTAGAAATGTGAAATCTTCATGTTATCACCATGTTTATGTAGTTTTCCTCCCTCAGATCAGAAGCATGCTTTGTGGTCAATTGTCATTTGTAAATCTCTATTTTGATAGTCAAGATGAGATAAGAAAATAAAACATTTTTTATAGTATACGTTTAATTAGTCTCATAATTGATTAAGTTTATTATTGTAGGAAATTTTAATCCATGACTATATAATAAGAGAAAGTTTCATTGCTTTGTCTATTTTTACTGTCTTACTGAGATCATCACCTCATTAGGTTTGGGCTTACTTTCCATCACGATTTTTGTTCTTTGAACATATGAATTAACTGTGACTCATTTTTGTTAATTTGTATTGTACAGGTCAAACGTTATTACATTGATGTGTTATGTTTTCATGTCATTTACAGTACCATTTTGTTTATTTGTTTTCTGACTGAAGTCAGTATTTTAGGATCCTTTAAGGTTAGTGTTTCTCAGCCACTGGATCATGGCGAGTTTTTAGGTCACAGGCTGCTACCGGTAGGTTGCGAGATGTTATTGTTTATAATGGTAGTGGGTTACAGTGGGTTGGGAGTGGTTGTGGGTCGTGATCACACTTGACCCCAATCCTCCACCTGCCCCCTCTGACACACCAAGAACCCACTCCCCAAACATTGTGCTCACGTCACCAAAGGGGAAGTGCTCTGATGATTGCACTTGATTCATCAATCAGGATACGGAGAAGGATTTCAAAGACATTCTCGTGAGAAAAAGTGGATCTTGAGAGCAAAAATATAAGAAGGAGGAGAAGTTTGGATTGCCGCACCCACCACACGCTGAACAACATGGATAGTGACCCGTGTAAAGTAATGTTCAATTTCATTTTATATTTAATTGGAATTATTGTTTTAGACACACTGATTTAGATGGCTATGTTGTTTGTGGCCGCTAGTCACGTCATCGTGTGTTGCATTATCACGTCACTGGAACTTAAGATGGCAACATGGTATCAATGAGGCCCAGGATTATGGATAAATCTTGGAAAACAAATAAAATTCACCTCCTAACCGGTGTTCATGTGTCATGTACATGTATTTATTGGTTTCTCATGAGTGTCCCTTTGGATATTTAAGTTTACATCGCACATCTCCAAAATTTTTTTTTGAGTGATTTTAAATCCTTTAATTGCCATATACAATTTCTTCTATTAGAAATTTGTCATTTTTCGCATACCCCAATTTACTCTCGCTAGAGTTCTGGGGTCAGAGTACAGGATCAGCTATTTGTACAGTGCCCCAGAAGCAATTGCAAGTTAAGGGCCTAGCTGAAGGGCCCAATGGAGTAGCATTCCTTCTTCCACTGCCAGGATCTGAGCCAGCAACCTTTGAGTTGCCAGCCCAGATCCTTTAGCCTGAGAGCAACCACTCCGCCAAGGTAGAGTGTGCTTGTGAGTATGTCCTACTATGCCCTGTGTCACAAAGATGAGACATACTCAAGAAAAAGGTTTGGGGCAGCCACCCGTATAATCTCGTATCCCGGCTGCAAAGTCGTTCTTTTTATAAAGATACAGCACTGAAGTGCATACAACGAGTCCAAGACAAGACTGAGGGAAAAGGGAAAAGGGCAGGTTTTTAAAGGGGAAGACAGGAAGTGAGGTCATAAGGATCGGGCACGTGGTCTTCGATCATTGGATCACACCCGGACGTGACATCAGAGGGGCCGGAGCTGGTAAGGTCTACCTCCATTGGCTCGGTCCCGGAAGTGACGTCAAGAGAGCCAGGTGGAATCCCCCGGGAATGGTCTACAGGCAAGAGAGAAAAAGAGTCAGTGCACTCTGCCACATCCCGGCATGCCTCCGAACTGTGTTCACTCAAGCCCTTTAGCTGCCTCCCATGCGCACGTGTGTGACACCTGTTACCTTGTTTAGTCCTTGTGCTTGCTTTGCTCCCAGTGCTGCTGCCCCTGTCACTGGCTCGGATTAAGTGTGTTTGAGTATGTTATGTTTAAGAATTTGATAGGAACAAAAGGTATTTGACAGATGACAGGAGACCATTCAACCTGTTTCTTTAGCTGAAAGTTAAGTTGTTCTTATATCTCATCCAGATACATCTTAAAAGTTTGTCATGGTTTCTTCTTCACCTACACTTAACCTGCTGCTTAACTATTCTCTAACTGCTAATACTAATTGAACCACTTTGGGTTTATTTTCATATTAATACCTAAATTCTACAGCTGTGTTTTAATGTTTTTCCTTTCCCTTTCAACTGTCAATACCCAATACTAATAAATGATACATTTAACAATATTGTTAACTATTACAAATATACTACATGGTTCTTTTTTCATAGTTTTTGTACTTGATATTCTGTATTTCAAGATGGATCATACTGTCCATCATCACCTACAAATATCATCAATGATTTTAGAACAAGGTATGGCCTGCAGCATAAGAAACAACACAAGAATCCTTCAGTTCAGGCACCAGTCGTGCTCAAAGAAACATGTCATTGGAGGCCAACCAGGACAGCAACTATGACTAAAGTGCCTTATTTGTAACTTGGCATTTTGGAAAATGACCTGATTTCAAGTGTTTACCATCAAGAGTCAGGATGAATAACAAAATGTATTTCTATGGCACATTTGCATAGGAAGAGTGTAGCTCACAGTGCTTTACAAAAAAAGGAAAAGTTACAAGAGGGGCAAAAAAAATCAGAAATAGAAAAAAAAGGTGAGATGGAGTTGGGGTAAGGGCTTCACTTCCGAGGAAACTCACTTAGCCACTAATACAGAAGCGAGATGAGCACATCGGCAAAACAAAACCTCTGAAGCAAGAGTGTGGACACTTTTTCTATGGTGTCGTTTCTTGTGACTGAAGACAGAGAGATATAATTAAAGTTAGTAAAAATCTTTTATTGATACACACCAGGCAAAGGTTAAATGACAGAGAAGCACAGTCCTAGGACACCTGCCCTTCATCTGCCCCGAGGGGTCGGTGTTCCAGATTTTATAGGGCTTTTGTCTTATGACTTTAGTTACACAAGTATTTCAAAATATTAGCCTGAATCAGCATTACCAAAACCTAAAGGTGGAGTACATCTGTTAGTTCCTTAGTTTTGGGGCTCAATGAGTCCACACCCGTGGCCTTCCATGTAGAAGCCCAGAAACAAGAAGTAGCACTTGTTCACATACACTATAAGCATGCAGGGTCTGCATGACTCCTGCCAAGTACACCATAGAACATGCTTTCTGTCACCTACATCAGATTTGTCAAGTACAAGTTATTGACCTGTATTTTTATTTTTCCATAAGAGTCATTCACTTAGCCATTAATACAGAAGCGAGGCGAGCACATCAGCAAAACGGTATCCCTTTTACTTTTCCTCCCGCTGCGAATACACAAACGAGGTGAACAAGTCAAGTCAACTCAGGTTGGGGAGCATGCACTGGTACAGTGCATTGTCACACCCACTACACGATGAAACAACTTGGGATGCCAGTTTGCAACCCCCCCAGGCAGACACTAGGTCTCCAAAAATGACCCTCTAGCTGCCGCAGCCAGGTGTTACGTGGGTGACCCCTTGGCCTGGTGCAGCTGCTCGGGTCCCCAACAGTGATGATTTTACGAGCCGGATCACCCTCGGGGAAACGCGCCACATGGCCATAGTGCCGTAATTGACGCTCCCTCACAATGCAGGTAATGTGCCTCATTCGAGACTCCATGAGCAACTGCTCATTCGACACAAAGTCAAACCAACGGTACCGATGGATTTTCCGGAGAGACACAGTACCAAAAGGGTCCAGTCTTCGTCTCAGTCTCAGTCTTTGTCTTGCAACCATATAGCAAGACAGGAAGCACCAGGACTCTAGACTTGGACCTTTGTCCTTTGAATAGATATCGGGAGCCCCACACACCCCTTTCCAGTGACCTCATGACCCCCCATGCACTCCCAATCCATCTACTGACTTAATAGGAAGAGTCACCAGAGACATGAATGTCACTGCCAAGGTAAGTAAACCTCTCAATAAGGTTAACACTCTCTCCACAAACAGATGGCTGTGCCCAAGAGGTCATTAAAGGCCTGGATCTTGGTTTTTATCAGGACATTCGCAAGCCCAGACACTCAGATTCCTCACTCAGTCTCTCGAGCGCCCTGATCAGAGCCTTCATTGACTCCGCAATGCTGACGATGCTGTGATCTTCGCGGAGTCAATGGAGGCACTGAGGTGAGCACATCTGCAAAATGAGACCTCTGAAGAATGAGACACTCGCTTAACCATTAAAGCACAAGTAAGGTGAGCACATCGGCAAAACAAAACCTCCAAGGAGAGAGACACCCAGAGTAGTTCCTTTGAATTACCTGACATTTCTACATTTCGATTTGTTTTCTGACGAGTTCAATAGTTTCTAGGACCCCGAGCTTTTTACAGCACGGACTTACACAGCTATTTTATAGTGGATTGTTAGCTTAGATTTCCTCCATTTAAGCTCGACCTTGATGCATTTCTTCTTAAGATTGTTTGAGTTAATGTTTCTTAAGACACTGTTTTGAATCTTCCAAGGTATTCTGGTGCCTGAGGATTGCAAAACATTTTTTCAAGGCTACTACTTTGGCTGCAGCTTTTAAATTTTCCACCTTACTGATAACATTTCTGGCTGTAAAAAAAAATCTCACAGTGAAAAAATGACTAAAACGTTAAACTGTTATCACAATATCCTGTACCAATCCTGACTGCCTGCCTCAGAATCTCATACCGTTAGTATAAAATTATTTATTAGGGTGTGCACTATGCAACAAATAAACAAGTTTCTTATTAAAATTCAGAATTAATTGCTTACCAGTACACCTACCACCTTAACCTACAAAAATAGGACAATGCTCCCAGGACCGTGTCGAAGATCTTATTTTTCCCAAGCCACTGTTACTGTCATCTCCATTGGGACCACAAAAGGAGATAACAGCTTAAATAGAAGAGCATAAGAAAAAAGCTCATCTCTAGCACTGAATCGCCCTCACAACTCTTTCATTTGCTCATCAGATTTTAGATTTTTCATTGAGAAGCTACATCTGCCTCTTCAATTGTTTCCCCAAAAATATGTTTGCATACAATGAAAGAGCTAATTACAAAACTTAAAAATCTTACAAAATAACATCCTGAGGTAGCTCACGTACCCACCAGTGACATCCTAAAGGTAATGTGTGATCTTTTAAATGATCTTTTAAACAGATTTGAATGTAAAATGACGATGCATGGTTTGAGTCAATTTATGAATTATCTGTATTTAGTTAAAAGTTAAGTTATATTGCTTTTATTAAAAAAAAAATGGTAGAGAATGTAAGTAGTAAATTGCTTAATTTGCAATTAGGTGCTTTAGCAGATCCCTACACATCCAGTATGAGAAAATTGAAATTTGAGGATATACATAGCAAAGCATATAATTACACAGCATAGGACAGCACTGCACTGGAGTCTGAAGTTTGGACATTCTCTTAATGTTTTACTTTTTACTTTCCATATTTCCATCCCAAAAGATGAGAATGTGAGGTTAATCGGCATCCCCTAAATTGTGCATGTGTGGGTGCATCTTGTGATGGGCTGCCATTCTGTACAGGGTTGGCTCCGAACATTCTCCCTGAGGTGGCATGATAGGCACGGATTTAGATAGGGATAAAATAGATAGGGAAAAACTGTAAAGTCCTACCTGTGGGAAGTATAAATACGCAGTATAATTACACAATAGAGAATCTGTAGGTAGAAAGCACACCATATCAATAAAAGTCCTTGCTGCCTAATAAATGCTAGCATCCTTTCAGGTTTATTGTCATAGAGATCATATTGTTTTAGAATATTAGAACAATTGTGACAAGAACTGGCCATTCAAGCCAACTAGCTTGTACATCCTGTTCACCTAGATTGTCCAAAATAACATCACGGTCCCTACAGGTCCTTAGAGTCCTACTCTCCAGCACACAAATTCATAAAATCTGCCCTTAACAAGTTGCTAACCACATCCAGGGCTCATTTTACTATTTGGGCAAATTAGGTGGCAAAATCTGGGCGATGCTTGCCTACAGAATAGCCAATAGTTCTGCATATATACAGGTGTATACATATATATATACACTTGTGACGTCCTGTGCTGCTTCCCAACCATTCCAGCCTGCTGACAGACAGATAGATAGATAGATAGATATATAGATAAATAAATAGAAGTTTTATCATTCCCTGAAACCTTCATCCATTATATCATCTGCTTAATCCAGTTCTTGATACCTGAGCTTAAAGCAGATTCATTCAGCATTAAGCCCAAATCAGTAATCAACAGGGTGTGGCAGCAATGGACTGTCGGGCACACTCACTCATGCCAAGTCAATACCCTAAACTGAATTTTGGGGTAACTATGAAGAAAAAAACATGAGAGACTGGAAACTCCCTCCAAATGATTTCTTAGCAATCCATTCACTTCTAAATCCACTATGTCCTTCCAGACAACATCAAGTCTCATTTAGTATCAAAAATCACAATGCATCTTCCTCAGTACCACATTGATTTAAGTCTATCATGGTGTAGAATATGCTTGCAAACTGATGCATATGGGGGACGTTTGCAGTAATCCTGATTTATTTAGAATGTAGGCAGAAATCACAACACAGAACTGCTGGACCACTAACAGTTCCATGTTTAAATATGCTGAACTAATTATGTTACCTGTCAACAAAGGGTTGTAATCCAAGTAATCAGACCTCAGCATTAACGTTTGCAGTGCATCATCTATTAGAGTATATTTTGTAATCCACGTACTAATGAAATATAAGGCATTTGTCATTCGAAGAGATGGTGCATCACAACCATTTGTACTAATAAAATGCATTATTACAAATGTTTGTGATGCACCATCTGTTGTAATGCCTATGTCTCTGTTATATTCCACTAGCAGGAGTACCCGGCGTTGCCCGGGAATCTATAACCAGTGAATTTCCCAAATGAAAAAAAGCAGAACATAGAAATAGAACAAATATTTTTCTGATTGACATGTTATCATAAGTTCCTCTACTCTGGAGTCTGTGTGGTGTGGCGTTTGAGACGGGCTTGAAATAGATTTTGTTGTGGCATCTGAAGTGGACCTTCTAATTCTACATCCTTTTTTCGGTGACATGGGTATATTAGCGAAAAGCAGGACAATTATAATGTGTTACATGGTATTACGTATGGAATATGCACCACAGTGAGATGAATTTACGGTATTTACAATCCCTTGGAAAGCGAACAAATAGGAGCAGTCAGTCAGAAAGAGCAATACTGAAAACGTACTGTCAGTTGGAAAGGGAGCAAATAACACTACAAATACAGAAAGCCAGTGAGAAAGAGTAGCACTGAAACTGTAGTGGGAAAAATGGCGGGGAGGAGTGCTGTGTTTGTATGGAGTGTTTCTGTTGAAGTTTAATGCTATCTAATGGATGCTGGCGATGGTAAATACAGAAAGAAGTGACATACAACTGGTGCTGCGTTTGGAGAAAATTGGGGGGGGGGGGGGGTGCTGTTTTTTTAAGGAGAGTCTCTGTTCAAATTTGCTGCCATATAAGGGACATTGGAGAATGAAATACAGCACTAAAGAATCGTGTGACGTGCGGAAACGCGGGTGTGTCAGGCGGTCACGCTTACTGGGTCGTTCACGTTTTACATCTATACGGCAGTTCCCCTTCACGCGATCAAAGCAATCAGCCTTCTCATACTTGGACACTTCCGCCATCTCTTGGCAATTTAAAGAAACATGGGTAAAGAGCGACGCACAGCGGGGGAAGGATGCTGTCTTTTTAAGCATAGACATACTATATATAGATAGACGGCACATTCAGTTTGTTGCATAGTCGACACAATACGTCAGGGCGTCCGCCCTATTGCGAGTGGCTAAAGTGCAATTTAAACTAATACAGGTAGACGTGGAAACCGGGTTTTCTGATGAAAAAGCAATAACGTTTAAAACAGTATCGTTTACATACAACAGATTTTGGCGAATCGTTTAAATGCAATTTATATACTAATAATGGTAATTATTAAATAATAATAATTATTATTATTATTAAATAATTCCTCCCATATACAGTTGTGCTTGAAAGTTTGTGAACCCTTTAGAATTTTCTATATTTCTGCATAAATATGACCTAAAACATCATCAGATTTTTCTCTTGACCCCTAAAAGTAGATAAAGAGAAACCAGTTAAACAAATGAGACAAAAATATTATACTTGTCCATTTATTTATTAAAGAAAATGATCGAATATTACAAATTTGTGAATGGCAAAAGTATGTGAACCTTTGCTTTCAGTATCTGGTGTGACCCCCCTTTGCAGCAATAACTGCAACTAAACGTTTCTGGTAACTTTTGATCATTCCTGCACACCGGCTTGGTGTTGGTGGGTTTCCTCACATTAACTGCTCGCTTCAGGTCCTTCCACAACATTTCGATTGGATTAAGGTCAGGACTTTGACTTGGCCATTCCAAAACATTCACTTTACTCTTCTTTAACCATTCTTTGGTAGAACGACTTGTGTGCTTAAGGTTGTTGTCTTGCTGCATGACCCATCTTCTCTTGAGATTCAGTTCATAGACAGATGTCCTAACATTTTCCTTTAGAATTCTCTGATATAATTCAGAATTCATTGTTCCATCAATGAAGGTAAGACGTCCTGGCCCAGATACAGCAAAAAAGGCCCAAACCATGATACTACCACCACCATGTTTCACAGATGGGATAAGGTTCTTATGTTGGAATGCAGTGTTTTCCTATTTCCAAACATAACACTTTTCATTTGAACCAAAAAGTTCTATTTTGGTCTCATTCATCCACAAAACATTCTTCCAATAGCCTTCTGGTTTGTCCACGTGATCTTTAGCAAACTGCAGACGAGCAGCAATGTTTTTTTGGAGAGCAGTGGCTTTCTCCTTGCAACCCTGCCATGCACACCATTGTTGTTCAGTGTTCTCCTGATGTTGGACTCGTGAACATGAACATTAGCCAATGTGAGAGAGGCCTTCAGTTGCTTAGAAGTTACCCTGGGGTCCTTTGTGACCTCACCAAGTATTACACGCCTTGCTCTTGGAGTGATCTTTGTTTGCCGACCTCTCCTGTGGAGGGTAACAATGGTCTTGAATTCCCTCCATTTGTACACAATCTGTCTGACTGTGGATTGGTGGAGTCCATACTCTTTAGAGATGGTTTTGTAACCTTTTCCAGCCTGATGGGCATCAACAACTCTTTTTCTGAGGTCCTCAGACATCTCCTTTGTTCGTGCCATGGTACACTTCCACAAACGTGTTGTGAAGAGCAGACTTTGATAGATCCCTGTTCTTTAAATAACACAGGGTGCCCACTCACACCTGATTGTCATCCCATTGATTGAAAACACTAATCTAACACTAGTCTAATTTCACCTTCAAATTAACTGCTAGTCCTAGTACATACTTTTGCCACTCACAAATATGTAATATTCGATCATTTTCCTCAATAAATAAATGACCAAGTATAATATTTTTGTCTCATTTGTTTAACTGGTTTCTCTTTATCTACTTTCAGGACTTGAGTGAAAATCTGATGATGTTTTATGTCATATTTATGCAGAAATATAGAAAATTGTAAAGGGTTCACAAACTTTCAAGCACAACTGTAAGTAACATTTCTCGGACTGTCTTCTTCTATCTCCAAAACATTTGTAAACATCCTGTTCTTACGCAACACAGTACTGAAGTATTGGTTAATGCCCAAGTCACCTCACGTATTGATTACCGTAATGCTATTCTATCTGGCATCCCACATAAACGTATCCATCGCTTACAACTTCTTCAAAATTCTGCTGCCAGGATAATAACCTGCTGTTCTAAATCCACTGAACATATCCTACCTATTGTCTGTCAACTTCACTGGCTCCCTGTTAACTACAGAATACAATACAAAATACTGCTCTTAACATTTAAAGCTCTCCACAACCTCACTGATCTCCTACAGACTTACACTCCTCTCGCTCACTCAGATCGTCATCTGCAGCTCGACTTTCTATACCACACATCAAACTCTATGATATGGGAGCTCGAGCATCTCTCATAGTGCTTGCCAACTCGGGAATTCTCTTCCCTCTCATATTCGTACAGTACTATCAGAGCATGTGGGAGTGTTACGTGTGGAAACGTGGGTGTGTCAGTCATTCATGCTTACTGGGTCGTTCACGTTTTACACCTATACAGCAGTTCCTCTTCACGCACAGAGACCAAAACCGGCGGTAGATGGCGCCGCGGTGATCTTCTGTTGCAATATGCGGCCAGTTTAAGTACGGGGACGTGTGCCGAACGTGGTGTTGGTGAAAAGATGCCCTGCGCTTGACCACAAACATTTTTCCCAACCAAACCTACCCCATGACCTTCTTCTGGTCACAAAGGAGGCCCATGCCCAGTTTGGTGGTGATCGGACCCCCAGTACAGATTTGTATGGCGGACAAACAAACATACACACACACATCGACTCTGCTTTATATATTAGATTTTGCACTGGATTTGTAAAAGAAGCATTAATGTTTGTGATACACCTTCTGTTGGAATAAACATATCTCTGTTATATGTCATTTTGTACAGGATTCATAAAAGCAGTGTTAATGATGTGTCATCTGTTGGAATAACAAATGCAAGGCATATATCTGTTATACTGTATGTCATTTCAAATGGGATTCATGAAAGTAGTGTTAATGTTTGTGATGTGTCATCTTTTGGAGTGATAAATGCCTTGCATATGTCTTGGTTACATGCCATTTTGTGTGGGATTTGTAAAAGTAGCATTAATGTTTCTGATGCATAACCTATTGAAATGACAAATGCAATGCATATATCCCTGTTATATCCCATTTTCTATGGGATTCTTTAAAGCAGTGATACTACATTTTATTTTATAGGGCCTTTCCCATGCTCAAGTTGCTTCTCAGTATCATAAAGAAACAATCGGTACATGTAACCTTGGATACAGATGTTTCCTGTATAGCACACTAAAACAGATAGATACAGGATATACAAAAGCATTAAGTAGAATAAAAGACATTAAATTAAATTCAATACTAAAAGAAAAGCCTAGAAAATAACATCATTTGTAATATAACACACACATAAATCATCCTGAGCATCTGGACAGACTGGAAGACTGAACGAGAAAGCAAAATGTCAGTTTAAGTTAAAGGCCTTTCTGAGCAGATGAGTTTGAAGTTGGTTTTTTAAAAGAATGAATTGAGTCAGCTGATCTAATTAATTTCGAGAGGTCATTCCAAGGTCTGTTTGCTATACAGCTGAAGGCCCTGCTGTCACACACAGAGTGCAGGTTAATGTGCGGCACAACAACATTACCAGAATCAGAGGACCTTAGTGGACAAACAGGAGCAGAGTGATGGAGAAGGTTACTGATGATTTCTGGTATAAAGTCATTTAAAGCTTTGTATGTTATTAATAGAATATGATATTCAAGCATGTAAGACACAAGGAGCAAGTGAAGGCAAAGCAGGATGGGTGTTATGTGCTTGCTGTTGCTTGTCCATGTTCGGATTCTTGCAGCAGAGTTTTGATTCAGCTAGATCTACGATATAAGATTATAAGGGGCACCTGCCAGTAGGGAGTTACAATAATCGATGTGGGATGTGATAAAAACATGGACAAGTTAATCAGCATTAAAAAAGGAGAGGAATTAGCGAACATGGGATATGTTACGGAGGTGAAAGTAGGAAAGTTTCTTAATGTGGTTTATGTGGGTGGAATAAGAAAAGAAGGAATCAAAAATGACACCAAGATTCCTTGCATCAGAAGAAGGTCTAATGAGATCACCGTCAAGAGTGACTGAGAAGGAGGCTACGAAAAAACATGTAATCCCGACCCACCTTAAATTCCTTTGCACCTCTCCCTCAGTGTATTTTGTGTTGCAAATGTGTCGATCAGCACAAGCAGCCTGCTATCCCATCCCCCCCAACCAACACAGCTCAAGTTGCAAAGAAGATTCTTAGTGCTTAAGTGGTTTATCTGGGAGAGAGGTGCCTGGAGTTGTAGAGAGTAAATCTATACATATAAAGGAGAGTTGGGATCCAAGAGACTGTGTTTGTGGAGGGATGGAGAGTTAAGGCGGGTGGGGGAGTCACGTGATAATCTCCCCTCCCATTCACGTCATTTCATTCACTTCATTTCACTCCGAGCTGAGCTCCGCAGCTGACGCGGTCTTGCTGTTCTTTTTCCTTAGTGTTTAGTCCTCTCTCCTTTATTGATTTACTGTTTACTAGACGCAGTACTTATTGAATAGTATTTTTTCCTTTAGTGTTTCTACTTAGTGTTTCTTAGTGTTTAGTAGACACGGTGTGCCGGTGTTCCCAGCGGTGTTGCGGTTTACTGTTACTTTCTACTTCGTTTTTGTACTTTAGTGTTTAGTAGACTTTTACTTTATCTCATTTACTGTTGTTTTTTACTGTTGTTCCCGGCGCTGTTGTCCTTTTTTACTTTATCTCATTTAGTGTTTGGTAGACTTTTACTTTATCTCATTTACTGTTGTTCCCGGCGGTGTTGCCATTTTTCCCGTTTCTATTTTTTACGTAGCATGTTCATGAATTAGTCATAGAGAAAATTTATATATTTTGGCTCCAGGAGGACAAACCAAAAATGTTGTATATAAAGAAGCTCTATAAGTCGCATGTAGATACATAATTATTCTAACTACAGCGACTGCAGCGAAGAGCACGAGGTCTGCTAGTAATATATATATATATATATATATATATATATATATATATATATATTAACCGGGAATAAAAGCGCACTTGTTTTGTTATACTTGTACCTTTTGTGAAAGTATTTCTTTGATATTTGGACTTCAGTCTTCACACATTATACACTTCATGTCAAGATTTTGTCAGTTGTTACTAGAACATGAAAAATGTTTCTGTTTTAGCAATATGTTTACATAGATTGTTGTAGACATGGAACACACATGAAATGCAGGTATTCCAAATGACGATATATTATTTACCCTCTACAACTCCAGGCGACTGAAACACAGATAAACCACTTGAGCATTGAGAATCTTCTTTGCGACTCGAGCTGCGTTGGTGGGATAGCAGGCTGCTTGCTGCTTGTGCTGATTGACACATTTACAACACAAAAGACGCTGATGAGGAGAGGTGCAAAGGAATTTAATGTGGGCCGCAATTATGAGTTTGTTCGTAGACTTGAGGGATTCTAGTGTTAATATTGTGACACACCATCTGTTGGAATGACAAATGCAATGCACTTTTGTTACTACAGATGCTTGTGATGCTCCACCTGTTGGAATAACAGAGACATAGTAACAGAAACAATACATAGACATTTATCATTTTATTAAGTTGGATTATTTTAAGGCATAGGAAAGAATGTGGCCTACATATAGTTATACTTCTTTGCATCAGAGAGTTGCCAATCGGCCTGATAATGTGACTTTAGTCAGTGGGACCTATTACATCTTGCCTGAAGATGGGGCCTGAGTTGCCTCGAAAGCTTGCATATTGTAATCTTTTTAGTTAGCCAATAAAAGGTGTCATTTTGCTTGGCTTTTCTTTACAAAGACAGAGAAAGTATATGAGTGCTTTATAGAAGATACCAAATCTTGGGATCAAACCTGAAGTTCAAATGTTGTTAGATGGCTGCACTACCAATTTTTTCAACAGTTAAACTTGATTTTTTTTTGTTTTTTATTATTTTTATTTGCAGAAGAAGAATTCTGGGCATGAACCACACTTCCCTTGCTGTGTCAGAGTTTGTGTTGAAGTGTGAAATGGACACTCAGCAGAAGAGCTACACAACTCCTGTCCTCACAATGGTCTATTTGGTGACACTCTTTGGGAATTTCCTGGTAATTCTAGTCATAAAGATGAATCATCATTTGCAAACGCCCATGTACCTTTACATTGCTGCCTTGGCAACACTTGATCTGCTTAACAGCACCAGCATCGCTCCAACAATAATAGCTGCTCTTTTAGACATCTCACCCGTACAGTCCGGGCTTTGTTTATTTCAGATGATCTTGGTCTTGTATTTGGAAGCAGTAGAATCCCTCCTCTTGGCGCTTATGGCGTGTGATCGCTACGTGGCTATCGTTCACCCGCTTAGATATTCCTCGCTTGTTACAAATAAAACTGTTTGGGTTGCCCTTATGTTGCTAAACATCATTCCAGCAATATTTATGCTGCCCTTTATTGTTTTTGTGACAGAGTTTTCCCTTTGTTACACAAATGTTCTGAACTACTGCTTCTGTGACTATGTTTCTTTGGTTAAAATCGCTTGCAACGTTGAACGTAAGCACTTAAATGTTTTTGTCCCTACCTACATTGCATTTGGTGTTGGTCCCCTTGTTGTAATTATAATGTCCTACTTCAGGATCGCGTATGCCGCCCTAAAAATCTCATCTGCTGATGGACGGACGAAAGCCTTTAATACCGTGACTACTCACCTGCTAGTGGTGGGCCTCTTCAATATCCCAATTTCAACCTCTTATGCTCTAACAGGAATTGGAGTGAAGTTGTCAGCTGAAGCCTACAACACCATGATCATTGTGGGGAACATTGTTCCTCCAATGCTCAACCCAATAATATATAGCTTCCGAAACAAAAAGATAAAGAGTAGTATTCACAAACTGTTTACTGGAGTAAAAACAACCCCGGAAAGTAGACGACATTAGAAGGTCAACATCTTGGTACAAATTGTTTAATGGGAATTTCATGTACTACTGTAGCAAAAGAGATGGAGGGGCAAACAAAAGGTGACAGATACTATAAGTGCCCCTTACATGACTTGTTAACATTGAGGTAAAGCACATGCATTCAAAATCTGTTTGCCAACACCCTGGGCAAGGTATTTACTATTAATCCAGCAACAATATAAATATGATAAATGCCCAGATTACTGAATTTTAAGGCAGTCGTCACGTTCTGTACTTACGCATTTGCTAATGTAACTGTAAGATGACTATATCTATTCAAACCTTTTTATATAGTTATACAGTATAATGTTTCCACTTTTTTTAAATAAAATTTCAATTGACTGGAAATTGCTTCAGATTGAACTGTAACCGAAAGGCTGATTTACAAAGAATATAAATATTACCAACATACAGACAGACAAGTGAAAATAATCTCCATAACAGAGAATCGTATTTAGACAAGAGCAAGCTTTAGAAATTATGAGTCTCCAACAAAGGCCATGACACATAACGGCACATAATGTGCAAATTTCAATGAAGTGGCTTTGAACACTGCAAGGTAGTGGTCACATCAGTATAAGTACTGCATGTCGCGAACGAGGCGTTTTTATAACAACACAATATCACCGGAGTATCAGGAATATAGCACCACCCAAAGACAAATGAATTGAACTGTAGTCTTGAAATTGAAAAGAGACCACTGATGTAGAGGTCTGCATAGTACTAATTCTTCAGCCCCACTTCCGATCCCTCCCACGTAAAATTTCATCTTGTTTCCCCCCACTTTCTCCTGATTCAGAAAAAGGTTCCATTCTGTCCCCAAACACATTCCTGCTTTCCCCTCTAACAGGGATTTGAATTGGGCCCATAGCCTAAGTGGAATATTATAGCAGTATAATCTGTAAGGAAAAAAAAATCACATAGATGTTATGAGTCTAGATAGATAGATAGATAGACGGCCGGTAAAGGAAATGACGACATCGGGACCGGGACCAGAAGTGACATTGACGGGATCGGAAGTGACATTATCATCGGCACCGGATCCAAAAGTGACATCATTGGGACCAGAAGTGACTTCGTCATTGGGGACAGAACCCTGCAGGATTTCCCGTCAATGGTCTTCAAGAGATTGTGAGAGACAGTCAGTGCACCCTGCCACCCCCTGGTCTGGCATGGTATTACTATCTTTTAGGCCATTCAGCTGTCTCCCAATCGCACATGTGTGAAAATAAATAGATAGATAGATAGATATGAAAGACACTATGTAATAGATAGATAGATTGTGACAAAATGTCCTTTTTCCCAGTGAATACCTCCTTGTGAGAAACTAAAATAACGGTGATTGCTACTTAGACTGTGTCAACAAACAACAGAAGTTCATATTTTGTCTGATCCACATACAAAGTGTAGGATTTGTCTAAAGAAAAGCACACAAGGCAGTGCACTTCAAGCTTCAGGTAACAGCTAGGAGGACTGGACAGAGCCGTGTTACCATTCAACACCAATTTACAAATACAAAAGGTGTCCAGACAGTGATAATGCACATTAACTGACAAATAAAAAATTCAACTTAAGAAAAAAATCAACAGCCATGTTTTTGACCAGAACATAACAAGTATGAAGCCAAATTGATTGTGCAATTAGCAGAGCTGGCTTGTGCAATTTGAAATTCACGTTCACCCTAAAAAGCACAAAACTGGTTTTCTAAAAAGAAAATGACAGAATTAGTGAGCCATGTTTCATTATGTTTCAAAATGTAACATTAAATCTGATCATTTTTAAAGCATGTACAATAGTTGTTTTCATTACAACTTCAGATGTTAAAATGTCTGTTCTGCTAAAAAAATAATATCAAAACAGTATATTTTTTTTGCTATTCTGGAAGAGAAATAGCAACCCTAAAAGTCCTTCAAAAATGTAGTTCAGCATAGACTAAGACATTTAAATTGATTGAATTGTCCGATTTGGAAAATAAATAAAGATTTATTTTACATGAAGAAATGTGTCGATTTTTAATTTTTTTTTTTTGGAAAAGCAAAATCTGGCCTGCTAGTTTTGCTTGCTTTGGTGTACAGTCATGACCAAAAGTCTGGAGAAGGACCCAAGTGTTGGTTTTCACAAAGTTTGCTGCTTCATTGTTTTTAGATCTTTTTGTCAGATGCTTCTATGATATACTGAAGTAGAATTACAAGCATTGCAGACGTTTCAAAAGCTTTTATTGGCAATTACATTAAGTTTATGCAAAGAGTCAATATTTGCA
>JANRMT010028174.1:24366228-24384744 GCA_026402145.1 Polypterus bichir lapradei
TTGCAGTGTTGGCCTTTCTTTTTCAAGACCTCTGCAATTCACCCTGGTATGCTGGCCCAGTGCTCAATCATGATGGATTGTTCATTGTTTGCCACCAAGCTGTTCTTGGATAGTTGGGAGAAGTTGCTCTTGGAGGATGTTTTGGTCCCATTCTTTATTCTGTGCTCTTAGGCACCACCAGGGCAGAGCTAGCTCAGGAATGGCAGCAGGCAGGTGTGAGTGAGGCGAAGACTTTTGAAGGATAGTCTGGTGGGTGTCAAGAAGGGCAGCAAAGAAGCCAAGAAAAACATCAGGGACAGACTGATATTCTGGGATTGGACTGCTGGGGTCAAGTCATTTTCTCGGATGAATACTCTTTGCGGAAAAAAGAAAAGGTGAGTGACGCTACCATCAGTCCTGAGTCATGCCAATAGTAAAGCATCCTGAGATCATTCATGTACGCCAAGGCAGTGCAGGGCTCACTCACAATTTGACCCAAGAACACAGTCATGAATACAGAATGGGACCAAAACATCCCAGAGAGCAACTTCTTTCAACCATACAAGAAAAGTTTGATGATCAACAATTAACAATCCAGAATGATGGAGCACCGGGCCATAAGGCCAAAGTGACAACAAAGTGGCTCGGGGTACAAAGCATCGAAATTTGGAGTCAAGTCAAGTTGGGGAGCATGCACTGGTACAGTGTATTGCCACACCCACTACACGACGAAACAACTCGGGATCCCGGTTGGCAACCCCCCAGGCAGACACGCAGTCCAGTCCCTTCCTCCGGAAATGACCCTCTATCTGCCACAGCCAGGTGTTACGTGGGCGACCCCTTGGCCTTTTCCAGCCACTCGGGTCCCCAACAATGAAGATCTTATGAGCTCGATCACCCTCGGGGAAATGCGCCACATGGCCGTAGTGCCATAACTGACACTCCCTCACAATGCAGGTAATGTGCCTCATTCACGACTCCATTAGCAACACAAAGTCAAACCAACAGTACCCAAGGATTTTCCGGAGAGGCACAGTACCAAAGGAGTCCAGTCTTTGTCTCATTCCACTGGATAGCGTCCATGTCTCGTAACCATATAGCAAGACAGGAAGCACCATGACTCTATCGACAAGGTCAACACTCTCTCCGCAAACAGACACACTGCTGATGGCCGTGCCCAAAAGGTCATTGAAATCCTGGATCTTGGTTTTTATCGAGGACACTCGCAAGCCCAGACACTCAGACTCCTCGCTCAGTCTCTCGAGTGCCCAAATCAGAGCCTCCATTGACTCCATGAAGATCACAGCATCGTCAGTAAAGTTAAGATCCGTGAATCTTTCTTCACCAACAAATTTGGGGGCCATGAACAGGAAACTACTCATTGAGAACTAGTGGTCAATCCTCAAGATGCGGGTGGACAAACAAAAACCCAACAATTCTGATTCTGCAAGAATGGGAGGCTGCCATCAGTCAGGTTTTGGCCCAGAAGTTTGATTGACAGCCTGCCAGGGTGAATGGCAGAGATCTTGAAAAAGAAAGAAGGGCCAACACTGCAAGTATTGACTCTGTGCTAAACTTCATGTCATTGTCAATAACAGCCTTTGAAACTTCTGAAATGCTTGTAATTCTACTTCAGTATATCATAGAAACATCTGACTCAAAGATCTAAAAACACTGAAGCAGCAAACTTTGTGAAAACAAACACTTGTGTCATTCTCAAAACTTTTGGCCATGATTGTACTGTGGTGAAGCAATTAAGGGGTCTGTGGTAACGTAGAGTTTTAGATATAAAAAACAGTGTAGCTTAGGCTTGTGGGTTTGTGTGTGTGTGTGTGTGTGTGTGTGTGTGTGCGCGTGTGTGTGTCTGTGTGTGTGTGTACTGCAATGCCATGCACTCTGAAATGTTTATTGGGGAAATTGGCTGATTGTGCTTTCACACCCAAACCGATCAGCTCAGCCGGTTTCTTCATTCACACTTCACGGGTCACTAGGCAAAGCATCTGTAACCACAGAGTATAAAGGGCCTGAGTTAGAGATGGGAGGGAAAAAAAACAGAGAAAGTTTAATTTACAAAAAGGTTTGGATGGGAGGCAGTGAAAAAGGTCAAGGAAACCCTACAAAGGAGTATAGTGAGAGACACTCCAAGGGCAAACCAGATCACTCTTGGTAAACTGTGGAGAGTGTGCTCCAAAGGATCCTAAGGATGTTGTTAGAGTCGTCCTCAGCACATCCCAGTGAATGAAGAGAGATGGTGACCGAGACAAGAGTAGTAAGCGGACCTCATTTGTCTGTGTCTTTACCCCGATGAGTATGTCTGAGAGATGAGTGAACAAGGCGAGAAGATGACAGTTAAGTACTGGCTATATTGTGAGGACCTATGGAAAAATGTCATAAAGTCAGAAGAGAAGAAAATAGAAAATTGTCAGATGAATGAACAAGGTGGGAAGGGCATAAATTCATTCATTCCATCTCTAAAACTGCTTATGCTAATGAAGGGTCAGAGGGGCTGGAGCTTTACTAGGACCATCAGGCTTGTCAGGACTGATCCATAGACCATTGCAGAGCATACTCAACAATTGAGTAGAAGTAAATAAACAAAGAACACAATACTAATAAATCAGTGATCATGAAGACTGCACAAATATATAAAACCAAATTTCTTGAATTTACTAAAGAAACGCTTCAAAACATTTTCTCTATCAGTATGAACAATGTTATAAATCCAAGCATTTGTTTTCTGAGAAAGCTTTTTTCATTACAAGTTGTGGGGAATGGCAATGGGCTCAGGGCAGGAATTAACTTTTGAGGAGCTGTTTTACAAGGCCTATTTAGAATCAATCATTCAACTTGCATTTTATTTTCAAAAGCAATCAGAAAATGCACATATAAGCATGAGAAGATCTTGCAAACACCATGAAGATAACTCTTGGGCCATAAGTGAAACCCAAATCCATAAGCAGGTGTGGTGGAAGTGCTTACAGCTGCACTACACTGCAAAACCTGAAAGATATCATACATTGCAACACAATTCACTTTATACAGGCAGATAACAGGAGAAAAAAGCAGGGTTCTCCAACACGTCGCTCGCGAGCTACCAGTAGCTCACATCCCCTTTCCAAGTAGCTCGCCAAAGGGTTAATGAATCCTACATAAATTTGAAAACTTGATTAGTCAAATTAGGGGTGGGCGATTTTTCCACAAAATCATATCACGATCCGTTTAACACAAAATCACGATCCACAATCTGAATTGCAGTCTTTTCAATGTGGTATACACTTAAGAGACTATCCGGACTCAAACTCATCAAGACCTAAGTCACACTTTATTTTAAATATCAAACAAAGTTGAATTCAATTGTTCTCTCATTCGCTAGCAAAGCGGAGTTAAGGTACACGCCCCGAAGCTGGCGAGTGAGTGAGGAAGGCCCCTCCCCTCGGCCTACTCCATCTCTCTTGGATTCGTGCAAATAAATCAGTACCGCAAGCAAACTATGATAAATAGCGAAACGAGAGAAGTTGCAAAATCAACTGGAACGTTCAAGCAAATACTAGAAAAAAATCAGATCTAAACCCGTTAAGTAGTTCTCTCGTGAAAAGCGGACAGACAGAGAGACATTGGGTTTTATGTTTTATATATTAGTAAACCTTCAAAATAATGTGCAGTTAAAGTCTCAGCAGCATTCTCAGCATTTCTGCAGCTTAGTAGAGCCAGATAACTATAAGAATCTTCACCAAGCAGCTCTGAAAATGTCTGCTTTGTTTGCATCTCCATACCTTTGTGAGTCTGACATGGATGTCATGAAATCAAAATTCAGAACAAGACTGACAGACGAACATTAAAATGACTCCATAAGAGTAAATCTAAGTGGCTACACTCCACCATACACTTCAGTGCCAGTCAACTGACTAACTAAAAAACACATCACACCTGCAACTGGACCTGTGAATAAAGTGACACAGTGACATGGGACAAAATGACAAATGAAGAAGTCATATCTGTGTATTTGGAATTGTATTGTTTTGTTTTGACAGCATTCATGTTTTAATTCAATAGTGTGACACTAGAAAATGCATACAGACATACAAAATGCAGTTGCAGGTGAACTAAATATTTTTTGTGATGTTTTAATGTAAAATGTGTGTTGTGGACACCGACATTTCGTAAATGTTCAGGCAAAACAAGCTTATTCAGTTTGTTTGCGTTGAAATAAGCGATGAAAATAAACGTTAGAAAACATGAAGAGCTCTCGGCCATTTTCATTTTATAAAAGTAGCTCTCAGTGGAAAAAAGGTTGGAGACCCCTGCTTTAAAGTGTCAAGTGAGCTTTTCACAGGCAATATATTGCAGCGTATTAATGATGTTTGATTAGGCCTTTGTGAAAAATAAGGCTGCTGTTTAAGTATATGAGCCAGTGCTTTATATAAAAAATAACCCTGGTACCTATGAAAGACAGGTAATAGAATAATTTAAAAGAATATTTCCTATCCCTTGTCCTACTTGTATTTTCAGTGCCTTTCCTTTGTATTCATGCACATCAAAACGTCTCTTAACCTGTGCTACCTCTTTCTAGCACACTCCTCTAAAGCCTGCTTGTCAGACCCTGTCATTATTTTCAAGTCACCTGTCTTACCTCAGGTCTGAGTTTTTACTTTCCATCTTTTAAGGCGACTCTCTCATCGTGCCCCTTTACTCCTCCTCATGCGTCTCAGACTCGCACTTCCTCTTTCGATCACATCACCAAAGCCAGACTGACCAATCAGATTGCGCTGAGGGACTGGACACACAGACTTTAGTTTTTTATTATATATTAGATGTCGGTGGAATTTCATTGGCACTATCTCTTTGCAATTTTGTACACTTGTGCATACAGGTCTGTTAATGCAAAGTCCTAACAAAAAATAAAGTTAAATGTTGAAGCAAGACAAACTAATATAACCACCATATTCACAAGTGGCTGTCATAATAAAAACAAAGAAGATAAATAAACTAATGTATGGATAGTGCCTTTTATTGTCAGTATAGTTATCAAACACATTATAAGACAAATTTATTGCATTACAAGACAAACAACACTTTTCTTGCGCAGTTTATAATAGAAGCTGCAAACAAGGCTGTACACTTGTAATAACCAATTATCAAAAACATACAAAATAATCATGAATTATCTCTAGTTCACAATTCCCTGTTGTCAACATCTCTGTGGGTATCAGCAAAGCAACACGCAATGAAATGTAGGTTATAAATAACGTGTCTTAAGAGATCATCACTATAGTAACTTTAACATTTCAACAAATTCATTTCATGTTGTATAATATAGGGAGTAAATTTTAGGATTTTTTTAATGGTGATATTTATTAGAACATGGTGCAAAAAAGACATTATGGCAAGCCTTTTGAAACTCTCCACACAAGCAGAAAATTAAAAATAAAGATAAAGAGCAGAAAACAACACAGAGGGGTCTGCCGCTGGAGGTCTGCCGCCAGACTCTGTTGGAGAATCGGGACACAACACGGCAGATAATCTACAATTATTATGAATCAAAAGGACAGAAGGGAGCCAGAACGGCACCTGTAAAGACTTCTGAATTTGGCAGGTAAAGCTGATTATTTGTGTTTACTGTCACAGAAATGAGAGACAGGCATTTAATTGTACTTAAAGAGAATGAAATCTGAATCTTAGGAGTGTAACTCTGGAAACTTGAACACAACTTAAATTCAGCCCATTACTCTCTGACAGGGCTGCCATACATGGAATATGTGAGACTGTAGATGACTGCTGATACCAATTCAGGAGCCACAAATGTATGTCTGATTATGCATTGATTATGAATATGTAATATAATATAATATAATATAATATAATATAATATAATATAATATAATATAATATAATATAATATAATTAGATTAGATTAGATTAGATTAGTCAGTCATCATTCGTTTTTCTAGCTATCTTTGTCCTGAACAGAGTTGTAGCGTGCAAGGCAGGAACAAACCCTGGACAGGGTGCCAGTCCATCACAGGGTTTACATTTCCAACACTGAACTTTTATTGACAATCCCTCGGATTAAAATTTTAAGTACATGTAACTCACATTTTATGGGTAAGTACTTTTATAAAACATGGTGGTCTTGATCTTAACTAAACTGTGCTTAACTGGTGGAAGAAGTTCAAAGATAACCCCCAAGTCATGATTAAAACGATACTAGGGAAAATGTTACACCAAACACTACAGCTGTGGATGGAGGGGAATGTCAGGAGATTAGAAAAAATGTGAAAATTAGAACAATCTAGACAAGAACAGACAATTCAGCCCAACAGAGCACACCAGTCCTACCCCCTTAAATCTTCTAAAATAATATCAAGTCCGATCTCTTATTCCACGTGTCTGTGGTTCTCTGCGAGAAAAACTTCCTAAAGTTTGTGTGACATTTCCCCTTAACAAGTTTCCAACTGTGTCCTCGTGTTCTTCATGAACTCATTTTAAAGTCACAGTCTTGATCCACTGGACTAATTCCCTTTATAATTTCAAACACCTCGATAATGTTAGGTTAGGTTAGGTAGATTTTATTATTCCAGAGGGAAATGTGTTTGCAGCAGAAAAGTACAAAACCACACAACATTGTTACAGCGATACAATAGATAGAAAAAGACATGACATTTGACAACCAATGTCAAACACACAATCAAGATCAATACAAAGAAGAATAATTACTTTCAACTACACACAATAATAATGCAGAATTCCACATTTAGCAGCATCCCTACAAGTAACAGAATTCAAAATGCTCTAGAAATAAAAGAGTTCTTAAATCTGTAGCTATTTACATTTGGAAACCTAAATCTGCAGCCTGATGGCAACAGCCGGAAGTTAGAGCAAAGAGGTTGGCGTCTGTCTGACAGAATAGAGTTGGGCTTTCTTTCTAACCTGTTTGCAATACATTACAGTGATAGAAGTCCGCGGTGAACCAATCACTTTACTGCAAATTTTTATAATGTTGTTAAGATGATTTATATTCTTATTGCTGAGGTTGCCAAACCAACAGATAAAAGCAAATGTAATAATGGATTCAACAAAGGAGTTATAAAAAAGTGTTATTATGGTTTTGTCCACTTTAAATCAGCTGAGTTTCCTAAGAAGGAAAAGTCTTAACAGCCCTTTTCACTGAGTTAAGATCAAAGTTTAGTTTGTTATCAATTAATGTTCCAAGATATTTGTATTGCTCTATCATCTCAATACCCCCCTTTAGTTAAAGTTGAGACAATGGATGGTAGAGATCACCTGAAATCTACAACCATATCTTTTGTCTTAGAAATATTAAGTCATAAGTTAGAGTGATCACACCATCTTACATACTCAGCAACAAAAGGTCCATGGTTGTCTTAATTATCTTGCAGAAGACTCAGAATGACGGAGTCCTCTGCAAATTTCAGGACATGTCTATCCTTGTGTGAACTCCTGCAGTCATTTGTATACAAGATAAACAAAAGAGGAGATAAACTGCACCCTTACAGAGTGCCCACAGAGGTACTTATGCTGTCATAGAAACAGCCATTGACACTAATTTTGTGTTCTGTTTGTTAAAATGTCCAGAATCCACCCCACCAAGGTAGGGTCCAAACAAAATTGATCAACCAATCGATCAGTTGCTCCACTAAAATGTGAGGCAGGATCATGTTAAAAGTTGACGAAAAGTATTTAAACAGCAATCCTGTGTGTTTTTGGATCCTTCCAAGTGCTCATATAGTAAATTCAAAAGTGTTGCTGTGGCGTCCTCCATACCCCTCTTTTACTCTGTATGCAGATTGGTGAGGGTCCAGAAGACCTTCAGTTTTCTAAAGTAGTTGTTTCTTAATTAACTTCTCAAAGGATTTCATGATATAAGAAGTTAATGCCACTGATCTAAAGTCATGTACAGTAATGCTTTGGGATGTACAGTTTTTGCCAATGGAATATCAGTTGCCTGATTCCATAAGCTGGGCACTTGCCGTAAATCCAAATATGGAGTGGAATATTGGAGAGAGCTCCTCTGCACAGTAATAAAGCAGATGGCCACTTATTCTGTCTGGACCTGAGGTTTTTCTGATTATTGTTTGTTTAAGGACCTTTCTGTCATTATTCATTATTCCTAGCTCCAGTCCTCAGTCTGATCTTTTTCTGACTTACTTCTGAAGCAAAGTCCTGTGTTTCAAATCTTGAATAGCACGCATTCAAGTTTTGTGCCAAATGATAGTCATTTTTGACCCCTGCCAGTTCAACTTGATTATTGCTTTTTGCATAACTGTCTCTTCTTAATCTTCTTTTGCTTAAACCAAAAAAGCTCAGCTCTTTCAATCTTTCATTATAACTCATCCCTTGTAGCCCTGGAATCAGCCTAGTTGCTCTTCTGTGGGCCTTTTCTAGTACTGCTATCTCTTTTTTTGTAGCCTGGAGACCAAAACTCCACACAGTACTCCAGAAGCGGCCTCACCAGTGTGTTATAAAGATTGAGCAGAACCTCCTTGGATTTGTACTCCTCACATCAAGGCGCTATATAGTCTGACATTTTGTTAGCCTCCCTAATGGCTTCTGAACACTGTCTGGCAGTTAATAGCTGTGTTATCAATTTTCAGACTCCCCCATTGTGTATTTGAACCTAACATTTATACTTCCTACATTTAATACTTTATACTTATTTACATTTGCGGTAGGCTGGCGCACTGCCCAGGGTTTGTTTCCTGCCTTGTGCCCTGTGTTGGGTGGGATTGGCTCCAGCAGAGCCCCGTGACCCTGTAGTTAGGATATAGCGGGTTGGATAATGGATGGGATGGATGGACTTATTTATATTAAATTTCATCTGCCACAAATCTGACCAAGTCTATATGGTGTCCAAGTCCCTCTGCTAATCCACTTATCTTGGTATCAACTGCAAACATAGCCAGCTTGTTACTTATATTCCTAACCACATCATTTATATATATTAAAAAAGATGTAAAGATGCAGCTCACCCTGTTCTGAATTGTGCTTTCTATAATTAGTCAAGTGACAGTATTTACCATCATCACAAGTGTCCTTCAAAGGTCCAATCTCATGCAATGATCCTCTTGAATTTTATAATGGTAAAATTAAAGCTGGCCTCTGGTGTGTTTCAGGTACAGTAAGTATGCCAAAGGATTTGGAACAAAACCCTCAGGAATAAACAGAATGAAATAAGGGGAGATTTGGAAAGAGAGGAAAACCAGACAATGGTAGAAGAAAAAGGGAGCATGATGCCCTCACAGTCAGTAGTCAGTAACAAAATGGCAACCACTTGGCTACAATATTCACATCTAAACTTGCTGTTCTGCTGTTGGTCTTTACAAAATAGGAAATTATGAGAAATAATCTTCATCCCTTATTTATTGTCAAGATTATGATACACAATAGAAAGTTCTGAATTCACAATGGGAAGTCTAAGACTTCAAAGTACCCCTCATAAGAAGGACTTAGGAGTCATAGAGAACTCAACTCATTACTATCTACACTACCCACACTGTCACTGCCTCCAGAGAAGCAGTTAAGACAACTCATAGGATGTTAGGTTAGAGCACAATATGTATAAGTACAAGTCAAGTGAGGTTATAATTAAGTTATGTAACACACTAGCAAGGCCTAATCTGGAGTAGTGTGTGCGGTTTTAGTCTCCATATTACAAAAAAACATAGCAATGCTAGAGAAAGTCCAGAGAAGAGCGGCTAGACTACTTCCTATGAGGAAGAGGTCTGAGCTATGAGGAGAGATTGAAAGAATTGAACTATTTAATTTTATACACACAGAGATTAAGATGTGACATGAATGAAGTGTTTAAAATTAGTAAAGGAATTAGTACATTGAACGCAGTTGAAGCTTTAAAAAAAATTCTTCAGCAAAAACAAGGAGACACAGTTCGGAACTTTTTAAGGGCAGATTATGTATGAATGTTAGAAAGTTTTTGCTCACACAAAGAAGTACAGGCACATGGAATTAGTGACTAAGCAGTGTGAAGGAAAACAGGACTTTAGGAACCTTCATATCTCAACTTGACTTCATTTAGGTGAATAAGATGGAGGAGCTTGTTAGGCTGACTCGTCTGTTCTTGTCAAATCTGTACTAATTTTGTGAAGTTTTAGTATCACATATGGGGTTAAAATTAGTAGCCATGGTAATAAATGAAAGGTAGACATGATGCAGTAGACCTGATGTATGCTTTTGGGGGCAGTAGTTTTATTAACTCTTCAAGGCGGATGCCAACTTTTGTCGAAATTCAGGGATACAGTTATGGTAATCAGTTGCAAATAGCAATAAAACTCGCTGTTACGTTTTTGTTTGACTCTCTTTGCTACAAGGAACATTAGCTTCATTTATTTTTTCCTGGATTCCCTGCACATGCATGAGTAGTGAAGTGCAAACAACCTCTAAAATGGCATCGACATCTGGTGAAAGACCAAAGCGAATGTGCAAAGCAAAATACTCTGTAGATGACTTTTGAGTATTATCAATGAATCAGACTCTGACTTGTCGGACTCTAATTTTAACCAAGTGATCTGGAGATGGAGATCAAAAATGAAAGGGAGAAACCAGCACCAGCTGATTGCTCCCCGGCTGATCGTGGTGCTGAATATGGTTGTGTAGTGGATGCGCCTACAGCAACGTTTTCCTGTGAGAACCACCACTTACGATAACAAGAGGTACAAACCAGATTGTGTCGCACTGCAACTAGAGCCAATGCCCTCCCACCACACAAAGACAGCAAGGCCAGACGGCCTGGCGCATATTCCTGCTGCCTGTCAAGACACCCCTATGTAGCCACCAGAAACAGTGAATATGTTGTAGCAGCCTCAGCATGCAGCAACAGACATTTTATGTTGATTTATGTGTGAAACTATTGCTTTGTGTGCTTTTCAGAAAACAGAGTTTTTTGGAAAAAATATTCAGCCCTCAGAGTAAACTTTAACCACAGTTAGGCTGAAATACAGTTAATCGCCTCCTGAGTGATTGGCAGTTGACTGTATAATAAATTGTTCAGGTCTAAGCTTTCTACCGCTGAGTTATATTTTGATTTTCTAAAAACTTTATTTCCCATGGATTTACTGCTATTTTGTTTAACTGTTATGCCTTAATCCAGACTTTAACAGCAATGCGCTACCAAGCATGGTTAATCTCAATTATTTTTACCTGATTTCGTATGTTACTTGGTTTAAATGTGTGAGGTATTACAGAGCATTATGGGATACTTAGCATCTATATAATAAAAAGCCAATGTGAGTGTATATGGTCAGTCCCTCAAAGCAATCTAATTGGTTAGTTTGGCTTTGGTCTGATTGGTCCATTTAGTTGTGGTTGCTCAGCCAAACACAATCAAGACAGGAAGCACCACGCAAGGGAGGTTGATACACATGAGGATACAACAACATTTATTTATATAGCACATTTTCATACAAAACGTAGCTCAAAGTGCTTTACATAATGAAGAAAAGACAAAATAAGAAATTAAAATAAGACAACATTAGTTAACATAGAAAAGGAGTAAGGTCCTTTCGCCAGGGTGGACAGAAAAAACAAAAAAAAACTGGCTGGAGAAAAAAAAAAATAAAATCTGCAGGGGTTCCAGGCCACGGGACCACCCAGTCCCCTCTGGGCATTCTACCTAACATAAATGAAATAGTCCTCTTTGTAGTTAGGGTTCTCACGGAGTCGCTTGATGTTGATGGTCATACAGGCTTCTGGCTTTTAATCCATCCATCATTCTTGGAACATCACAGTGCTTTGAGTAGATATCGGAAAAGGAAACAGAAGAGAGAGTAGGGGTTAGTACAGATTTTAGAGCCACCATGAATAGTTATTGTAATGAGTTGGATATACAGAGTATCAGGATTTTAATTATAGTGAAGTTATGAGAAGGCCATGTTAAAGTTATGTGTTTTCAGCAGTGTTTTAAAGTGCTCTACTGTATCAGCCTGGCGAATTCCTATTGGCAGGCTATTCCAGATTTTAGGTGCATAACAGCAGAAGGCCGCCTTACCACTTTTAAGTTAAGATACGAAGGAAAGGCATTGAAGGAACGCTGAGAGTTGGCTTTAAACACTGGAAGTATTCTCAACAATACAAATGTTTTCATAGAAGGTAATGGGGACCCATCTACCATTGATGGTAGCCAAAAAGCAAACAGAATGGAAGCTGTACACCTAATGACAGAGTCTCAGAAGAAGGCTTTATGGGAATGTGTTTGAGAGAAGAAGCTCCAGCTAACACAGGTTGAGACACCTGAAGAAAACTGAAGAAGGGTGTAAGACAACCATTAAAGGTACACATTTGGCAAGAGACGTCAAATATCAAATATCATTACATTTATTCTTTACTTGTCTTCGTCAGATAACGTACCTAGTTATTAAATGCTTATGCAGTACTATCTACAATATCTATTGACATATTAACTTGTCCTAAAGTATATCGGTCTACATCTTGCGTCTAGATGTAAGTCTTTTTGTCTCATTGTGGGCTTTGCTTAGCCATGTTGAATTTCCAAAAGATATTTATGCTCCTTTTATTTAAAATTAAGACTCGTTTCTGAGATTCTTACGAATCTAAAAAAGGGATATATGATGTCGCCAAACCATTAAGAAGCTATGATCCATTCTCTCCATAAAAAAAAAAATTGACTCCAAAAAACTCTTTTTAGTGAGTTTCATGGTTGTGAAATCGAATGTAAAATAAATTTTAGTGTCAGATATGGGAAGCTAGAGTAGGAATAGGGAGCTCATCTTGTTTTGCAATTCACTCTGTATTATATTTTGTGATTTTACATTTTAGATAACTTACATTGGGAGTTTCAGACTGCCGAACAAGCACAGTGGCAATATGATGATGCAACGTCCAATTAGGAATTTAATTGTACTGTGTAGAAGAAAAATAAATCTGAATTAAGCAGATAACACTACCCTTTTATCAAAGCAAAGCCAAATGACGGAGAAGTGGGTTAATAACTTTTACTCTTTCTTGTTGGTATTAATTTATTCAGGTCCATTTTATGATGAGGCACTTATAATTTTACTAGCTGTGTAAGCCCGTGTTGTAAAAAGCCTGGGGTCATAGAAACCATGGATTCTGGCACTTCAATCAATCAATCGCATTGGTTGTGCATTAGTGTCTAAGCGAGATTCTCTTTTCTCGGTAGTTTCTCTTTGGCGACAGAGTCGATTTCTTTGAGCTTCATACTGTAGCTTCGCAGTTCCGGGCCACTTTGCACTTCTGGGCCAGACAGACAGACACACAAACTTCCACGTGTAGACATCCTTCTATATAAAAGCGGTCGGGATTGTCCTTCCGTCCCGTGAGTGCTACGCAGGCGCGGGGTTTCACTCACGCCCTGTCCATTTTGCAATGCACGATGGGATTTGTAGTTTCGTTTTTCCAGGTAAAAGATAATTTTCTACTCCAGACTGTGCGATATCTTCTTCTTCTTTCTTACTATATAAAAGCGGTCGGGATTGTCCTTCCGTCCCGTGAAAGGAAAGCGTAGCGGTATTCCGCTTATCACAGACTTACTACTTGCAGCTTGCGGTTACGAAGCAACATGATGTGAGCAGAGTTTTGGTGCTCCCATTGTTCCCTTGCTTTTGTGCGCGATGCGCTGGAAAAATAGACAAATGCCTCACCGCGTAGTAAATATCAGGGGGGGGTTCAAAAGGGTGACCTCAATATAGAAAAAAAGTTTAAATTTCATCACAAAAATAACAGAAACTACGAGTATTAAAGTAATACCGCTCAAATGCAATATAACCAAATTAATGAGTTTGTTTTAAATATCAAATTGATCTACATATTGAATTGCCTTAAGAAGTGGTCAACTTAAAAGTCGGTCGCCTTAAAAGGCGGGTCAGCCTAGTTTATATATAAAACACTGTTCTGATTTGTAATAATTTTAAATCCACTTTCAATCATCTTTATTATGTTGCTTTCTAATTATAAAGAGACAACATAACCTTGTACCCTGCCACCCAAAACTTTAGATGATTTCAGCAGTCTATGGTTTAGGATAACTGAAAGAGAGCTTACAGGTTGATGACTGCTCCCAGAAGGAAAAGGCCTAATTGATATTGTTCTCTGAGGAAAATCGATGGCCTACAGAGAACACTTACCGTGGACATGAGCAAACGTTATGCAGGTTGAGGCATAAATCCATTTGTTTTCAGATACACCTTTTGTTTTAGAAGATAGCACGACAGATAGATGTGGAGGAGGTGATTCATGTTCTATGAAACCAATGTAATACGGTTATGTCAATGTGAGCAATTCATCAGATCCCGAGGACTGTGATAATGAGTGCATCCAACATGGAGTGGCTAGTCCCTGGGAATATGAACGTTAGAGTTTGCAGTTTTTATTAGTTTTAATTGAATGAAAAGTGCAGTTGCCAGAGCTTTGTACTTTTCTTACAGACTTTGTTTACAAAATAAAATCATGCACTTGCCAAACATGGGTTTCACTCTTTGCTATGCAATAAGAATAAACAAGAGACAGAATGTTGGGGCACCCATTGGCAAATCCTGTATAGCTGAAATCGATGTAAATCAAAATAAAGTGTGCAAAAAGGCAAAATCAAGTCTTCTCCGACCGTAATCCTATTCTGACTACACAAGAAGGCATTTCTTCTAGTCAGGGGCTGAGGACACATAGTGTTTCAAATGAACAGCAGTGCCTAACTAGAAGCTGGCTCATGAAAAGGAATTCATTAAAACACAAGGAGCCACAATCCTCTAAATTCCCTGTGGACCACTTAATCTTTGGTTTTAGCCTTTTTAGTAAAGGAAAGTTGAAAATTGTACTCAATGTATATCCCTGTTTATCAAAAAAAGGTTGTGATTTCCCTTTGTGATATTCTATCTGGCTTTTGGTGGGAAAATGGATGAAAATAAAAGCTAAAAATTGAGAAAAGATGAGTGATGTGAGATGAGCAATGAGTGGCAAACAAAAAGTGACACATGGTATGTAATGAACAACAAGTGAATATTTATGATGAGTGGCAAGTGAAAAGTGACAGCTCATATGTGACATGATGTAATATTAATGCTTGATGAAATGAAAATTCAAAGAAGTTGATGTCCTAAAAAGGGACACTGAACCTCCTAGAAAATTCCAAGAAGACCCTATTTATAATTTCCTAATAATATAGAAAAACTGATTGAATTAAATGTATTAACTTTACACTCCCAAAGTATTTATTTCAAAATTCACACAGATATTACTTAATTTTTTTCCAGGTGAGACAAGAAACCAGTGATGAGTAATTCGACCAGTGTGACGGCAGAGTTTATCCTGCACTGTGTGGTTGATGTGGAACAGAGGACATTCATCATTTCTCTTCTCATGCTAATCTACTTAGTTACTCTTCTGGGAAACCTCCTGGTTATTTTGGTCATAGTATCGAACTGTCATCTCCAGAAGCCAATGTATTTATATATCAGTACACTGGCAATCATTGACTTAATAAATACCAACACCCTGATCCCAAAAATGCTGGCTGTACTGTTACAATCAGCAGTTGTTCCTTATGGACTCTGCCTATTCCAGATGTTTTTGATTTACCACGTGGAGGTAGTAGAAAGCCTCCTCTTTGCTCTCATGGCGCTGGACCGCTATGTTGCAATAGTCTACCCACTGAGGTACCCATCAATCGTCACAAATAAAACTGTTTGGAGTAGTATCCTTGTTTTAAATGGGATCGGTGCTTTAATCACTACACCGTACATGATGTTTGTCACAGAACTCCGCTTCTGCCGCACCAACGTTCTGCCTTATTGCTTTTGTGATTATGCTACAATGGTTCATACTGCGTGCAATGATGACCCAAAGTACTTAATTACTTTATCTTCATTAGTATCTGTAGTTGGTATCTGCCCTTTCTTACTTATTTGTTTTTCCTACTGGAAGATTGCTCAAGCAGCCCTAAAGATATCTTCAGCTGAGGGCAAAATGAAGGCCTTCAACACTCTTCTCACACACCTAATAGTAGTTGGAGTGACATTCATCCCACTCTTAGCATGCTACATTTTACCAGGACTAGGGGTAAATCTCTCAACCGATGCTTACAATGCAATGGTCATTGTAGCCATTATTGTGCCACCGATGTTGAATCCTGTAATCTACAGCTTGAGGAACAAAGAGATAAAAAATGGTATACAGAGACTTTTAACACAGAGAAGAACATCTCCAGGAAATGACAAAAAATAAAACAAAAATGATCTTCACGTTTATGGAAAATAACTCTAAAATCTGGGAGGTGCAGAGGAAGTTGCCCATAATTCTGCATTGTCTTCCAGTTATTGTAAATTTGCACCATTTAGCAAGTGCCACATAGAATATGACATTATTGTTTGTGTGCGTAACAGTGCTATGAGGCCTGCCTCAATTTACACTTTTAAGTGAGTGTTGATTGTGGGAACAACCAAGTACAATGTTCAGGCAGCATGCAAAGAGTTAGAAGAAGTGCATTGTCAGGGTTCAATGTCAACAGAGGTGACTAAGGTGGGTACAACATGGAAAGCCACATTTGGAGCTGCCCGCTTAGAGTATATGGATTTAAGAAGTGAACAACCTCACAGGGAGATAATCCTCTGAAGGCATTGTTGGACAAAAGTCATTTTGATGTAGGAATAACAGTTCCTGTCTCCTGGGATGCCAGCTCTGTTTGCTATCCTCTCTGCTTTGACTCCACTTGTGAAAAAAAGACTTACAAACTGCAATAGATACACTTGTCTATATGAGTGGGTGGTATGGCCAAAAAATGTATATCATGATATAATTAAAAATGATCACGGTTATGGTATATATCACGGTATAATCTACGTGACTGAATCCAGTTTAGGTGCTTCTGTTGGCCCAATTTTATTGCTAATAGTGTGTAGTTATATTGCAATGTGTCTTCTCATGTGGACCATTTAATCAACTGAAGTAATTCCAAAATATCTTTACTGTGCAAAATAATAAAATAAGAAGAACTGAACAAGAAATAAATAAGCATACTGTATATTGTACATGACGGTTAAATCACAGAATCTTGATAAATGTGTGTGCTCTATAGACTTGTTCTTCTTCTTCTTCTTCTTCATCTTTTCTAACTTCTATGTGGGGTCGATGTGCTTGATCAGCCTTCTCTATAGAGCTCATTACGCACCTCTTCCCCAGCCAAACCCTTTTCCTTAAGATCTTCTTTTACTTTTTCCATCCACCTCTGCTTTGGCCTCCCTCACTTTGTCTTCCCTTGTACTTCCATTCCCATCACTCTTTTGCCCACATATTCCTTGTCTCTCCTCATCACATGAACATACCACTTCAGCCTACTTTTCTGTACTTTCTCACATATCTCTCACACTTTTATTGTATCTCTGATTGTCTCAATTCTTAATCTGTCCCTTTTGTAACTCTACAACTCCATGTCAATATTCTCATTTCTGCCACATCCAACTTCTTTTCCTGTACTCCTTTACTGCCCATGTCTCAGCTCCATACACTATTGCTGGTCTTACTACTGTGTAATAAATCATACCTTTAACTTTCACCTTAATTCTTCGATCACACAACACTGCTGATACTTTCTTCTAATTCTGGCTACCACTGATCCCAGATATTAAAATTTATTTAAAGATTTAAATGTATCCACTCTTTTCAATAGCTCTCTCTACAGGGTAACTTTGGAATCCTGATCATCATTAAAACCTCATATATTCTGTCTTCTTTATATTTATCTTCAACCCTCTATCTTCCAAAGCCCTTCTCAATTTTTCCAACTTCCATTCCTCTTCCTCTTTTCTGGTGCTACACAGCACAATGTCATCAGCAACAAGCCTACACCTGGGGGTTTCCTTTGTATCCCACAAGTCAAAAAATCCATAACCAGATAAAAGTAAGGACCTAAAGAATATCACTGGGTTCTTGTCTGTTACCTCAACACTGTTTTTAACCCAATTCCTCACTCCCTCAGTCATATCCTTCACACACTTCTCTGGTCCTTCTTTTTCTCTAAAGCACCTCCAGACCTCTTGACATGGCACTCTATCAAAAACCTTCTCTAGATCATTAAACAACATATACAAAACTTTTTGGTCTTCTGTATGCTTCTTTATAAGTCGTCTCAATGCAAAGACTGCATCAGTTGTTTTTCTCCATGCAATAAAAGCCTGAAGATACAGTAAAAAATTAAACAAGATTGACAATACAAAAAAAAAATGAGTTTAAAGAGCTGTTCTTCCCAGTACCTTTGGTCATCCATTGAATAAAAACAAGCAAGCCTAACTAGACTTAAATATAGCCTTTCAAAACAATATATACAGTGGTGTGAAAAACTATTTGCCCCCTTCCTGATTTCTTATTCTTTTGCATGTTTGTCACACAAAATGTTTCTGATCATCAAACACATGTAACCATTAGTCAAATATAACACAAGTAAACACAAAATGCAGTTTTTAAATGATGGTTTTTATTATTTAGGGAGAAAAAAAATCCAAACCTACATGGCCCTGTGTGAAAAAGTAATTGCCCCCT
>JANRMT010028174.1:24385578-24397746 GCA_026402145.1 Polypterus bichir lapradei
ATATATATATATATATATATATATATATATATATATATATATATATACTGCTCAAATAAATTCAAGGAACACTTTGAAAATACATCAGACCTCAATGGGAAAAAATCATGCTGGATATCTGTACTGATATGAACTGGGTAACATGTTAGGAGCGAAAGGATGCCACATCGTTTGATGGAAATAAAAATGATCAACCTACAGATGGGTAAATTGACAGACACCACGAAAACCAAAGGGAAAAAATTATGTGGCAGGCCAGTACATTTTGCTAAAATTTCATTGCAGCAACTCCAAATCGTACTCAGTAGTTCAGAAACCCACCAACATCCCAGAGTCGAAGCTGTTCTGTATGGAGGAATGGGCTAAAATTCCTCCAAGCCAGTGTGCAGGAATGATCAAAAGTTACCGGAAACGTTTAATTGCAGTTATTGGGGGGTCACACCAGATACTGAAAGCAAAGGTTTACATACTTTTGCCACTCACAAATATGTAATGTTCGATCATTTTCCTCAATAAATAAATGACCAAGTATAATATTTTTGTCTCATTTGTTTAACTGGTTTCTCTTTATCTACTTTTAGGACATGAGTGAAAATCTGATGATGTTTTAGGTCATATTTATGCAGAAATATAGAAAATTCCAAATGGTTCACAAACTTTCAAGCACAGCTGTAGGTCAGGTGAGTCAATGTTATCAATTCCTTCATCCTTCAGGAACTGCCTGCATACACTCGCCACATGAAGCCGGGCATTGTCGTGTACCAGGAGGAACCCAGGACCCACTGCACCAGCATAGGGTCTGACGATCGGTCCAAGGATATCATCTTGATACCTAATGGCAGTCAAGGTGACATTGTCTAGCCTGTAGAGGTCTGTGCTGCTTCCATGGATATGCCTCCCCAGGCCATCACTGACCCACCACCAACCCGGTCATGTTGAATGATGTAACAGGCAGCATAACATTCTCCACAGCTTCTCCAGATCCTTTCACGTCTGTCACATGTGCTCAGGGTGAACCTGCTCTCATCTGTGAAAAGCACACGGTGCCAGTGGACCTGCCAATTCTGGTATTCTATTCTAATGCCAATCGAGCTCCACTGTGCCGGGCAGTAAGTACAGGGCCCACTAGTAGACATCGGGTCCTCAGGCCACCCTAATGAAGTCTGTTTCTGATGTTTGGTCAGAGACATCCACACCAGTGGCCTGCCTGTTAGAGGTCATTTTGTAGGGCCCTGGCAGTGCTCATCCTGTTCCTCCTTGCCCAAAGGAGCAGATACCGGTTGGAGACACAGCAAACCTTCTGGCAATGGCACGTATTGATGTGCCATCCTGGAGAAGTTGGACTACTTGTCCCACTAAACTCTGTAGGGTCCAGGTATGGCCTCATGCTACCAGTAGTGACACTGACCATAGCCAAATGCAAAACAAGTGACAAAACAGATGAGTAGGGAAAAATGTCAGTGGCCACCATTCCTGTTTTGGGGGTCATCTCATTGTTGACCCTCTAGTGCACTAATTGTTCATTTCATTAACATCAAAGCAGCTGAAACTGATTAACAACCCCCTCTTCTACTTAACTTCCAGATCAATAACCCACAAGTTTCATTGATTTGATGGTATACTCTGATTAAAAAGTGGTCCTTGAATTTTTTTGAGCAGTTTATATATATATATATATATATAGTATATACTAGCTGTCACCCACAGCTCCGCCCACATAGAAGTGAAACAGGAAAAACTTTCAAAATCAATAAAAAAAAAAAAAAAAAAATGTAATTCTGGCCAAGTGGAAGGTAGATACACTCCAACATCAAACGTTGCCACTGTATCTGATCATATTCAGACGGGAGAGCCTCCCCCGCGTGGGGAGAAAAGCACATGACCATGATATCTCTGGCAATCAGCAGCTACCCTCTAAAACACACGTAGCTCTGATCTCTCTGTCAAAAATGTCAAACATTACTCCTTAACAATGTGCAGATGATCTTGTCTGTTGAACAAACAGGTATCACTAGCTAAGCAGTGGCAAGGTACCCTCCAACACATGGCGAGAGGTAGAGCGACTTGAACGGAGGCTGGTGTGTGAGTGAGGAGGGTCCCGCCCCTCGGCCCACAGCGTCTCTCTCAAATTTGTGCAAATAAATCAACTATGATACATAGCGTGTTGAGAGAAGTCGCTAAATCAACCGGTATGTTAAAGAATTATAGAAAAAAACCCAATCTAAATCCGTTAAGTAGTTCTCACGTGAAGATTGGACAAACATAGACAGACACTTATATATATATATATATATATATACACAGTGGAACCTTAGTTTGCAAGCATAATTTGTTCCGGAAACATGCTCGCAGTCCAAAACACTCATATATCAAAGTGAATTTCCCCATAAGAAATAATGGAAACTCAGATGATTCATTCCACAACCCAAAACTATTCATATAAAAATGATTAATACAAAATATAAAGTAAAAACACATAAAACAAATTAACCTGCAGTTTACCTTTGAAAAGAGTCATGGCTGGTGTGAGTGAGTTTCTAAATTCTTGTGGGATTCCACCCAATGGGACGACATGCGGAAGAGCGTCCCAAAGCAATCGCAGTCTCCCAGCGCTGTAGCAGTTCGATGTAAAAAGCGAATCCAGAAAGATCACAGACATGCTATAAGCGCTTACCATCAGTGGGTGATACAAGGAATAAGGAACATTATAAATGCATAGGGCACAGTACTACTTGGCCACAACCCTGCCTTACTGCTGTATCTGTGTATAGGAGAGTGGCAGATCCTGCTACAATAAATAACTGTGCTGTTGCTGTTTCAAGCTGAATAAAGCTGGTGGTGCAAGACAGGGACTCGCACATCACAGCACACACACACACACAGTCACGATGCTGTAGTAAACAGTATACGCTCGTACGAATGTTGACTATATGAGTGAGGCACGCAGACTCAGACAGAGAATAGGAGACGATTGCCCACAATCCCGCAGTGAGAGAGAGAAGAACCATCAGCTCAGTTGTGATTACATGATGCTCAGCAGACAAAGCGTATACATACTACTCATATTCCAAGACGTCGCTCGTTTATCAAGTCAAAATTTATTAAAAATTTTAGCTTGTCTTGCAAAACCAAATTACTCGCAAACCGAGGTTCCACTGTATATATATATATATACTGTACATGTATATATGTTGTGGGCACCACGGGGCACACAGCTCCTAAATTACTCGACACAACAAACAAAGGCACAAGTCTTGGCAACACAGACTTTTCATTTCAAGGGGAAACTTGTGTTTTGTTGCCACAACAGAACAGCACCATAAACAGCACACAGCACTTTCTATTCATTTCCTTTCTTTTCTTTTCTCTTTCTTCTTTCTCTCCTTTCCACCTCCACTCCTCCACTGGCAAGCTTCGTCCCTCTTCCTCCCGACTCTGGCTGCCCGAAAGGAGTGAGGCAGTCCTTTTTACAGAGCACCCACAAGTGCTCCAGGTGTTCTACAATCTACTTCTAGCTGCACTCATAGATGTGGCGGTAGCCCTACAGAGGAGGGCTCAGCCTGTTCTCCATGCGCCCCCTGGCAGTGGCCACGGGCCCCAGCAGGGCTGAGCTTCCATGCTCCAAACTCATGGCACCATAACATGCCAGAATGATCGCCCCCTGTCATCATTATATATATATATATATATATATATATAAAATATATATAAAATTTTAACATTAAAAAATCAAAAATAGCTGGAGCCCTTCTGCCCTCTGATTCCGCCGTGCACAATCATTATTATAGCAAGCAGTTTTTGCAGTACACACTTGTTTAGGTAAATTTAATCACTGAAACAAACACACACAGACTTAACTGACTGTGAACACTTAAGTTTATTTATAGCAAGTTTAAGCCTATGTGGACTGAACGTGCACTGATTTCTTAAACATCTCTTTATTTTGTTTGTTGTGTGAATGTGTGGCAGCCTCGGCCACTCCATCTTCACCTTCTCCACAACTATGACGCCATATGCCACATTGTGTCAGAAGTTAACTAATTGAATGTCCACTCCCCACCATGTCACTGCCACATGCATGCCAGTTTTGCAACAAGTAACAAAGGCTGTTTCTTGATGTGGTAAACTGTGGTAAAACAATATATGAAAATTTCTGCCAGTTGACATATTTCTACTGGTATACTGTAGTGGCAGAAATCTGCATGTTGTCAGACACATACACTTGGGAGGCAGCTAGAAGGACCAAAAGAAGGTAATTCCACGCCAGGCCAATGGGTGGCAGGGTGCAATAAACCTTTTTCTTCTATCTCTGCAGAGCAGACACAGGAAATTTTGCCTGATTCTGATGACACCACTTCCAGTTCCAGCCCAATGATGTCAGTTCCATTTCCTGTTCCAAGAACGTCACTGCCTGTTACCTGTTTTAAAAGCCAGTCATTTTCCATTGTTACTCAATTTCTGCTTGGAACCCAACTTGTACACTTCTGTGTTGCCAAAGCTCCATTACTGCAGCCTAATTAGTATACGGGTGACTGCTCCAAACATCTTTTTGGTATCAAGGTCTATTCATTCTGCAATGTTCAACCATCAGTGTTTGAGGGAGAAACAGTGACTGATACCTAAATACTGAGGAATTACCCCAGATAATAATCTTAATTGGAATATAAACACAAATATCATATGTTCTAAATGCAGTCAGAGCTTATTTCACCTTCGTAAACTCGACTATTGAAAGTGGTCCCAAACCAAGTCTGATGCAGCTTGTTATCACTTTCACCTTCGCTGCCTGGTTTAGTGGTCTGACAAACCAAAATTTAAAAAAGCTCCAGCAGATTATCAGTCATGCTGCTGAATTTATTAGGGCTAATGTAGACTGATTTGGTAAGTGTGTGTCAGCCACACCACATGCACTTCAGAAGACGTCATCTCCCTGAAGCTAAGCATGTTTGGGCCCAGCCAGTTTTTGGATGAGGGACCATCTAGGAAAGCTTTGAGTCGCTGTTGTAAGAGGAATTGGTTTAGGCCACCAGGGGGCACTTACCCTGTGGTCTGAATGTGAATCCCAAAGCCCAAGTGTAGTGACAGGGACAAAAAAAAATGGTGCCGTCTATCAGATGAGATGTAAAGCCAGGTCCTGACTTTCTGTGGTCATAAAAGACCCCTGGGCCTTCTTCATAAAGAGTAGAGTGTATCCCAATGTCCTTATCTAAATTGCACATCACGGCCTTGTCATTCTGACCCCATAATCACCCCCTGTCTCTAATTGGCTATTTCCCTCACCACTTCACCACCTAATAAGCTAATGTGTGGTGAGCGTACTGGCACAGAAATAGTTGTTTCTCATCATCCAGGTTGTTGCTACACATTGGTGGTGGTTCAAGTGGCTCCCCACTTACTGAAGCAGTTTAAGTAGTTAGGAAAGAACTATATGAATGTGGAGAATTATTATTATTATTATTATTATTATTATTATTATTATTATTATATTGAAGAAACTGATGGCAGACACCAAATATACGCAGAAATTAATTTAAGTTAATTAGGGAGGAGAGGGCACTAAGGGTTCTCATGGAGTGCAAACGCAAATATCGGCAGAGTTTCTTTGCAGCCTTTGTTGATTTTCGCAAAGCGTTCGACTCGGTTGATCGAGCTGCCCTGTGGGACATCCTGAGCGTTCGCGGGATCCCCTCGAGGTTGCTGGATATCATGGCCGGCCTGTACACTGATAGTGTGAGTGCTGTGCAGAGTGGAGGCAGAACCTCTGCATTCTTCCGAGTTGATTCTGGGGGTCCGTCGGGGGTCTGTTCTGCTCCTGCTCTGTTCAATGCTTGTATGGACTGGGTCGTGGGCAAGGTCGTGGGGTCTAGCGGCTGGGGGGCATCTGTTGGTGAAGAAAGATCCACAGATCTTGACTTTGCTGACGATGCTGTGATCTTCGCAGAATCAATGGAGGCTCTGATCAGGGCGCTCGAGACTGAGTGAGGAGTCTGAGCGTCTGGGCTTGCGAGTGTCCTGATAAAAACCAAAGAGCCAGGCCTTTAATGACCTCTTGGGCACGGCCATCAGCAGTGTGTCTGTCTGCGGAGAGAGTGTTGACCTTGTTGAGAGGTTTAATTACCTCGGTAGTGACATTCATGTCTCTGGTGACTCTTCCTATAAAGTCAGTAGATGGGTTGGGAGAGCATGGGGGTCATGAGGTCACTGGAAAGGGGTGCGTGGCGCTCCCGATATCTATGCAAAAGGATGAAGGTCCAAGTCTTTAGAGTCCTGGTGCATCCTGTCTTGCTATATGGTTGTGAGACATGGACACTATCCAGTGACCTGAGACGAAGGCTGGACTCCTTTGGTACTGTGTCTCTCCGGAAAATCCTTGGGTACCGTTGGTTTGACTTTGTGTTATTCATGGAGTTCCGAATGAGGCACATGACCTGCATTGTGAGGGAGTGTCAGTTACAGAACTATGGCCATGTGGCACGTTTCCTCAAGGGTGATCCGACTCGTGAGATCCTCATTGTTGGGGACCTGAGCGGCTGGACCAGACCAATGGGTTGCCCATGTAACGCCTGGCTATGGCAGATAGAGGGTCATTTCCGGAGGGTGGAACTAAACCGCGTGTCTGCTTGGGGGGTTGCAAACCAGGATCCTGAGTGGTTTCACCGTGTAGTGGGAGCGGCAACACATTGTACCAGTGCACGATTCCCAACTTGACTTGACTTGACTTGTTGCTTTAAAGACCCTCACAATTCCTTTCTTCCCAGTGTTGTATGCGCTTTTAATAAGAAATATCAGAGATAATAAAAACATTCAAGAAGTACAGAGTTTTCCATATGTTTCATGTAACCATTTTAGGTAAAAATGCACTATCAAAGGGCTAGACGTAGTTAGCAAATAATCTGTTTTTCAAATTAGGTTAACATTTCAGAATTTCTGTTTTAACAAAGTTTTAATCTGTTTTGTCCCTATTTGTTTGTTTTATTTGATTTCTATTTGCCATCAAGTGCGACTGAGAAGGCAAATGTCTTGTTTTCTTGTGTGAACGTGACTTAATAAAAACCTTGAAGCCTTTCACAGATTTTCTTCTGCATAATGATACCTCCGTTATTCTTCATGTTGTGTGTGTTTCTGTCATTTGACACAATCATGTTCAGTTCAGGTCAACTTCTGCTGCTGGGTAAGTCTGACCACTATGCAGACAGACAACAGTTAATGATCTGCTGCTACTAGAGACTACTAGAGTGTAGCTGCGTTTTCCCAAAATTACCAAAGTTCTGCAGCTTCAGCTCAAAAAATGGGATTCAACAAAGCCTGACGCGCAGAAATGATTCCACAGACAAAATATCTTCGTTTTTAAAAGTTTAGTTGAGTTTTAAAGTAAAACAGTTCACACAAAAAAAGGAAAATTAAAACATCAAAAAGGGAAAAATTAATGTTAAGAAAATTAAATTCTAAGCTTAATCTTGTTACATCTCAAATCGTTACTATTTACTTAACATTTCTGAACCATTTCAAAACGGTCAGAAAACTGTATGCTTATCCCATTTCTAAGCTTAAAAATGGGTCTTTCAAGTCCCTCTTTACTGGGACCTGTTCTAAACAAACTGAGCTTATTATCACACTGTTACTCAGTTATAGTAAGAAGGTTCTATCTCTTGCTAACTTATAGGGGGAAAAGACTATACCATAAGTTATGACTATGAAAGGAATTTATATTCTATTCAAATTAAGCAAACATTAATATGAGTTTAACTCAAAACTTTAACTTTCTAAGATTGGCTCTTACACAGGGTACTACAAAGCATCGAAAACATGAAGTGCAAAGCCCTCTGGGAACAGAGTAAGAAATGTGATTTTAATGGTCACTACACACTAGGCTAGTAACTGGTGGAGCTCGGAGTTGTGTGTAATTAATCTCTGAAGTCATTACCTTCTGAGACATCCTGCAAGAAGTCGACTTAAATAAATGGTGCACTCCGATGGTAACTGGCTCTTTTATGTGTGCATGTATGAAAGAACATCAGCACTTTTGAAATATCTTCATTCAGTTGAGAGCGATGTATATTTTACATGTCTAACAGTTTTTACTGAATTTACTGAAATGAAAGTCAAGTAATCATTTTTTTTTAGAAAGTTATGTGCATAGAATGAAGCCATAATATACACTTTGGGATAAGGATAAAAAAATATACAAATTATTACCAAAATTCCTGACTTACAGCTATAGTGACTGATGATTTTATTACAATATAAGTAAAACAAAGACTTCACTCTGCAGAGGACCACAGCACTGACTAAGTCTTCTTAATCTGGAAAGGTAATGTAAAAATGTCATTGAATTTTTATAAAGGTTACAGACATATTATGTATTACTATTGATAACTGCAAAGAAAATGATTTTTGACTACAGTAATGGATAAGTAGCTTAGAAAGTTGATGGAGGAATAGATTATAGAACAATATAGACAAATGAACTTACACAATTGTGAACAGATTTTCTTTTCCTTTAAAATGCAGTTGTTAAATCGCTACGCGCTTCTGGGGCTTCCTCCTGACCTGACAGCAGCGGCAAACAGGATCGCCACACATTAAATTTATAATATTCCAGCTCTCTGCACCTTTACAATTCTTAGATTTATACCTGATAACACTTTCATGATGAAATGCAATAATAAAAAATACGTATGTTTCATTTTACAGATAAATCGCTAACTTTCTTTAAATAATGAATACTGTTAACAGTTACACATATGGGGCGGCATGGTGGCAGTGCGGTAGCGCTGCTGTTTCACAGGGAATCACATACCTGTTGTTCCCTGCCTGGAGTTTGTATGTTTTCCTGGTGGGTTTCCACAGTGTGCTCAGTTTTCCATCCAAAGACATGAAGGTTTGGGGATTTGGTGAAGCTATAATGACGCCAGTGTATGTGTGTGCTTGTGTTCACCTTGCGATGAGCTGATGCATCGTCCAGGGATTTTGTTTCTGTCTTGCGATGAATGGGCGCATCCCCAAATTGATGGATGTAATCATTAAACATCCTTTTCAGAGATATTGTGGCAAGGTGTTCTCGGAATTTAATGGATGTCTTCAGGCACACATGTGGCATCGCGTGAAGTATAAACCTGGCCTTAGGCGCCTTACTTTTCAGCTGATGATCTTGACTACAGTAGGGCTTATTTTTGGGATAGGGCTTATATTACAGAGCAGCCTAAAAATAATGCTAGGGCTTATTTTCGGAGTAGGCCTTACTTTTGAGGAAACACGGTAGTACTTGGTTTTCACTGCCTGATCTTGGATGGCAAAAATCAAATGACAGTGTGATGGATAGCCTTTTCAACAAAGTTTTGGAATTGTCAATGTACTGGATTCCTTTTTCAGTTATTATTATTATTATTATTATTATTATTATTATTAATGAGGCAGATACTTTTACCAATGAGAGCTTTCAAGATCGATATATTACAGATAATTATATTCATATTAAAGTGATGTACAAATTGTGCTCATGAAATTCCAGGTTAACAAACTATTAGTTAATCTCCTGTCTTTATGTTTATTATCAATGTTACAATTATTGTAATTTCTTTCGGTAACATTAAAAGAATACCAAGTGAAATCACAGTAGAAATTTACATTGGACTTGCCTTACATTGTTGCAAATTTCTTGTTGTGCATTCCTACATTGTTAAATTAATTTATGCTAAGTCGGCCGCAGCACTACACAACTACAGTTTGCATTGGCTGCTGCCTCACACCTACAAGAACCTGTGTGTAGCTTTCAGCTGCTCCCCTGGCTGTTTGGAGTTTACGTCACTTTTTTATATCTTGTGATCAAGGAAGGAACTGCAACCCACAACTGGATAATGTTGGGGTGCTAACCCATTTGTTCCCGTTTAATTAAAAGAAAAAGATCTGAAAACTATAATGAAAATAATGGCTGCTATGTGCACCAACAATGGAAACATTTCATGCAGCATGGTTACTGTCTGGCTGATAAGCAAAGGCTTGTAAGTTATGGAGCTGCATCCTTTTTTCAGACTTTAAGAGACTGGCCCCTTCTTTCCAGCAGCAGTGGGATTTTTAGATAGGTAACCAGAAGGGGTGGAGTCAGCTGTCCTAACTGGTGGTCTTCTCTGTGCTGCTGAGGGAACATGAGAGAAAAAAGTCAGTGCCCGCATCCCCCGTCAACCCAGAGCAGTTTTACACACCTTATTTATGTATTTCATATACTCAAAGACACTTTACAATTCAATACACACATTAACAGGACAGTAGAAATTACATACACGAAAAAGAATAATACTCACTGAAAAGGTATTTTTAACAGAAGTTTGAAATTAATATTAGATTTTTCCTTGCAAAGGCTGAGAGGGAGAGAATTCCAAATTTTAGGGGCCATCACACTGAAAGCTCTGCATTATGCAGGTAGGCATAATGAAAAAAAATGCCTGGAGCAATGGTGCACACAGAACTGCATTTTGCACCATGACAGCCCACCTTTCATAATCAGCATTATCTAAGAGTTTTTGACCAAAAATAGTGTATTTGTTACTTCACACTTCCCATATTCTCCAGATCTTGCTCGGTGTGTCTTCTTTTTGTTCCCAAAATTGAATCTCTATATATATACAGTATATATAAAATCCAACATCTGTCTGTCTGTGTGTCTGAATGTCCGTCTGCTTTTCACAAGAGAACTACTTAACAGATTTAGATCTTTTTTTTTATATATAATTTGCTTTGACATTCCAGTTGATTTTGTGACTTCTCTCATCATATATCGCGATTTATTCGCTCAAATCCAACACAGAGTGGGAGGGGGGCGGTGCCCTCATCCGTTCAAGTCGGTCTCCCACTCGCGACGTGTTAGAGCGTACCTTGCCTTCGCCTAGCCTGTTTGTTAATTGATTTTTAAAGTTTGTCCAGTTTCACTACTACGTTGGCAGAGCTGCGGGGGACAGCTACTAGAGAATAAAGGAAAGATGATTTGCTACCAGAATAGACATCCAGTAAGAAAAGGCTCTAGACATGGTAATAAAAGATGAGAACAGGAAATGTTTCTAAGAATGGGATAAGCGCAGTGACATCTCAAGGGGTGTATTTTGACACTGACTAAAATAGAATTGCTCTAAGCTGAATAATAAAGTTTGTAACAATTCCGGGAATTTTTGGGTCCCCCCTTATATAGGGTGGGCCACAGATAAGTAACCCTGCCTCCAGCGATAGTATGACATGATGATTGTTTTTATTCGCTTACCCACAAGTTACAACAGATGCTAAAAGTGGTCTCCGTTCGCGTCTATGCACCTTTGGGCACATCGGAGAATGCTGTCTGTTACTGCTTACAGCTCTTCAACAGTGATGCTGCGGATAGTGTTCGTGATATTTTCCTTGAGTTCATCTAGGGTATCTGGATTGTTGGCGTACACTTTCTGCTTTAAATTTCACCACAGATAAAAATAGCATGTGGACAACTCCGGGGAACGTGGTGGCCATAACCTCTTGCTCACAGTTCGCTCCTCTTTAAACAGTTCATGAACCCATGGCAGTGAGTCGCATGAGGTGTGGTGTGTTGCCCCATCTTTTTGGAAAAAGCAGTACATTTTTTCTTCTGGTGGTGGTTGGTCGTAAAATTGTTCAAAGATGTCCAGGTAAACCACGGTATTCACGGTTGATTCAAAGAAAATTGGGCCCACTATTCGTGTTCCTGACACCGCACACCAAATGCCAATTTTCTAATCGTGAAGTGGCTATGGCCTCCTCCAAAGAACTTGGCACCGTTATTGGAGGCGGGCTACTTTTCCGTGGCCCACCCTGTATATCAATTTAATGTCCAAATTTTAGTAGACTGAGATTTCCAAAAATGTAACCCACCATTCAATATGACCTGCCCGTTATCATTTTGATATAATAATTCATGTGGATGGTACAGGGGTTTAAACTAATCTCTGGCATATCCAGCATTTTGATTGAATTCTGTGCCCCAGTCTTTTTCTGTATGGTGACTGCATGCGTGTATGTATATAAATCGTTCTCTGACTACTTTGACTTTCCTTCCAATCTCCAAAGACATTCAGGTAGTGTTAGATAGATAGATAGATAGATAGATAGATAGATAGATAGATAGATAGATAGATAGATAGATAGATAGATAGATAGATAGATAGATAGATA
>JANRMT010028174.1:24397756-24424285 GCA_026402145.1 Polypterus bichir lapradei
ATAGATAGATAGATAGATAGATAGATAGATAGATAGATAGATAGATACTTTATTAATCCCAAGGGGAAATTCACATTGTTAACTGGTGACTCTAAATTGGTCCCAGTTTAAATATTTGTGTGTGTTCTGTGATGGACTGGTGACATCCACTATTGATGGCAAAGGCTTTTGCAGTCCAAATCCCTGAACTGGATTACACGGGTTTGAGAATGCAGTTATGTATGTAAATATTTAATTCATGCACCTTTATATTATAGACCAGGGGTTCTTATCCTGAGGTCCGTGGACCCCTAAGGGGTCCATGGATGGGTTTCAGTAAGTCAGATAAAAATTAAAATTCATATTCACTATACAGCGCAGTACAGTTGATTTACAGTAGATGTAGTAGTAGTAATAATAGTAGTAATAGTAAGGTAGTAGAAAACATAGTAGTAGTAGATCTGTTTTAATTTGCACAAGAGGAATGTATTTCATAATTATAAAGAGTGGCCATTACTTCTTGCATAAAAAAAAAGTTTTTTAAGATAGTTTACTTTAAAGTTTATTAAAACTTTGAGTACATCATATATATGTATGAGACAATCAAATAATAAAGTAAATTATATTCATTGCGTGGAAAGTTTATGTGAATATTTCTGAGGAAGGGGGTCCATAGCTTTCATCAGATTCTTAAAAGGGTCTGTGACTCAAAAAAAAGGTTAAGAATCACTGCTATAGACTAAGCAAAAGTAATGGTTGTTTAATTTATCTTGCAGCAGAAGCAAATTTGTAAAGATGAGTAACATCACGGCATTGGCATCTGAGTTTGTGCTGCACTGTGCTATTGATTCTCAGCAGAAGAGCTACACCATCCCTGCCCTCATCCTTGTCTACCTAGTGACGATCTTTGGAAATGTGCTGGTGATACTAGTCATTAAGATGAATAACCAGCTCCATACCCCCATGTTTTACTGCATTGGGACCTTAGCCATCATTGACTTGGCCAACAGCACTAATCTCATCCCAAAAATGCTAGCAGTTCTGCTCGATTCTCCTAAAATTGCATCCGGACCATGCATATTTCAGATGTTTCTAGTACTTCATCTGGAGGCGGTGGAGTCCCTTCTGTTCACTCTGATGGCCTGTGATCGCTATGTCGCTGTTGTTTATCCACTAAGATACCCTTCACTAATAACAAATAAAATTGTTTGGGTTGGGGTCTTCATTTCTAATGTAGTTGTCACTTTGGCTCTTGTTCCTTATTTGGTTTTTGTCCATGAGCTACCTTTTTGTCGCACCAGAGTTCTCCCCTATTGCTTTTGTGACTATGCTACAATGGTTAATATTGCATGTACCGAAGAGCTAAAATACTTGATCATTTTAACAACAACTTCTTCAATGTTCGGTATGTGTCCTTTGATTTTAATTTTACTTTCCTACCTCAGGATTGCATATGCGGCTCTTTCAATTTCTTCCGTTGATGGGAAAAAAAAAGTCTTCAGCACTCTTGGAACTCATCTCTTGGTGGTGGGGCTTTTTTACTTACCGCTTTTAATATCGTACATGTTGCCAGGGATTGGAATTAAGTTGTCCACTGAAGCTTATAATACAATGGTAATCGTGTCCAATGTTGTCCCCCCTATGATGAACCCTTTAATTTATAGCTTCAGGAACAAGGAAATCAAAGGAAGCATACAGAGGCTGTTTAAATGGAAAGTAACACCTGAAACTGGACATCGGTAGATGGCAAAGCATAATTTTTCCGTTTCTAGTGCAATTCTGAACTGTCTTATTGATTCTGTTTGTTCAGCTGAATGTTGTTTTGTTCTAAATAACTTTACAATATTATTTAAGAAGACAACACAGAGGTCTTGTCTTCAATATTCTCAAAGACATGAATAAAGTTGGTCCAATAAAAGTCTTACAATTTAAACAGTGAAGGAGGACATACGTGAAAATTAAAAGGAAGAGCATTTAAGACAAAAACCGAGGAAGCCCGACTACACACAAACCATTGTGACAGTCTTAAACAGAATTCTGAGTCACAGAGTTGAAGTGGAAGCTAACTAAAATGACTTTAATGGACTACATTTTATCATTGTTTATTGAAATTGTTATGGTTTATGTGATTATGAAGAAGTAGATCACTGCAATTCCTGGTGAAGAACTTGGGTAATGTGTCTCAGTTATAGTGTAATTGAATAAAAGAGTTACACAATTCAGAATTTAGTTTATACAAGGGTACATTAATACAGGGTGAGTCAAAGACGATTTCAGTTCGGCGCAAAGACGATTCTTCATGTCGTCAGTTCGCACACTTCTCGATGGTCCAATATTTTTAGGGTGATGTTCTATGTAATAAACTTAGTAAGTTATAGCGTAATGAAAATTGCATAATTAGATCTGGCCCACCCTATACAGTCACACACATTAGACACTAATATTATTTTAGTAGTGCTTTTCTATAGTGAATGCCATTTGTTGCATTTTACAACAACAACAACATTTATTTATATAGTACATTTCCATACAAATGATGTAGCTCAAAGTGCTTTACGGGACAAAATATATAAGAAAATAAAATTAGGCAATACTAATTAACATCGAATAAAAGTAAGGTCAGGGAGGACACGGACGGCTGGAGAAAAAAAAAAACAAAATCTGCAGGGGGTCCGAGGCCACGAGACCACCCAGCCCTCTCTAGGCATTCTACCTAACATACAATAAATGACCACAATTATATTCAGGGTTCACATGGAAGAACTTGATGATGATGGTCATGTGGACTTCTGGCCTTTAATCCATCAATGTAGGGACAGCACGGTGCTTTGATCAGGTAGTGGGGGTGCAGATCGCCACCACAGAAAACTGGAAAAAGAACAGCAGCGAAAGTAGGGGTTAGTACGGATTTATGAGCCACCATAAATGATAATGATATTTAATTGAATATACAGAGTTTCAGGCTTAAACTAAAATGAAGCTATGAGAAAGTCATGTTAAAGTAATGTATTTTCAGCAGTGCTCCATTGTATTAGCCTGGCGAATTTCTAACAGTCAGCTATTGCAGATCTTAGGTGCATAACAGCAGAAGGCCGCCTCACCACTTCTTTTAAGTTTAGCTCTTGGAATTATAAGCAGACCCTCATTTGAAGGTCTAAGGTTACAATTTGTAGTGTAAGGTGAAAGACATTCTGAAATAATAGATGAAGCGAGATTATTTGAGGCTTTGTAAACCATAAGCAGTACTTAGGTAGTGTGAAGGCAATTAAAGTGCCATGCTCAAGGTGACAGAGGAACCCATTACACTTACATCCTTGTACTGTAAAGTCTAATACATTACTAGCAACAATGTATTAATTTATACAGCATCGTTTTATAGTGAAACAAGATTCCAGGGCATTTTACAAGTATAAACAGGTACAGTGGTGGATGAAGTTGCTGACTCACTTGAGTTTGTGGTAAACGTGTATCTTTATGCTTCAGAGAATACAAGCAGAAGTAGAGCGCCATTTTAGAGTAAACAACATCATGTGGCACTTTATAAGAACAAGCTAGAGGAGTGGAATTGAAGAAGACTGTTCAGTGTTTCACAGGAAGTCAGTTGTAAAGAGTGATCCTGCACATTATGATACATACGTCTTAACACTTTTCTGTTGAAATACTTAATAAAAAAGGACAGAAAACCAAAAAAATAGTGATCCTGGATGCTTTACAATTTGTAACATGTGGCCAGACAGGAAGTAGTTAACCAGGGCTAAACATGAACCCTTATGGCTTAGAGTCCAAGAACTTTATGAAATTAGGAGAGGGTGATGAAGTAAAAAAAGAAAAAAGAACTGATGTTCTTCCTGATGTTTTGGATGATGACTATTGAAAGAATTACATTTAAAAGAGGAAGAGAGGTTTCATCCCTTGGAAGTTCGATAGTGCACAGATATGCATAACCTATAACATAGAGCTCAGGGAAATTAAAGATTGTTTTTGTAAATATGAATTGGTTATGGGGTGAAGTGTCAGTACAGAACAGGAGATTGTTTTTGTAAATATGAATTGGTTGTGGGGTGAAGTGTCAGTACAGAACAGGTACACCAACAGTAAGTGCCAGTACTCATAAAGGAACTGCTAGGGAGTGTAAGGGAAAATGTGCTAGAAACTGCAAGCCCATTTAGTTAGAACGTCCTGATATCACTTGTACCAGCACATTTATGTTAGAAGATGATGTCATATATAACATAAACTTCATATTTTCTTTTCTAATAAGCAGTTTAAATATAAGAAGTCTTATTTATTTGATCCAGATAATACTTTTAATGATTAACTATTTTGGAACCTTCGAATTGTTCTTTTGGGCAGAGGTGTTACAAGAATATACCATTTATATATGTGCTGATTGGTATAAATTTAAATATATTCCAATGTTATGTAAATTAACCTAAATAATAAAATGAGCTGTTCTCTTGATACTAGCCACTGTTGCCGTGGAGAGCTTGCTGCTCACATGACGAGGCTCTGCCAATTGGTATAATAAAAGGACCTCCATTCTGGAATTTCATTTGGACTGATGACTCAAAACTCTTCTTTGTCTACTAAGTATTTTCTGCAGCTCTGTTTACATAGTTCTGAACTTCAAGAAATTGGCAGTCTTCACTGCTTTCAATGGATGTGTGGATAAACTGCAGAAATTACAAACTAAAAATCAGGCAAAAGAGATCTATCAGAACAAGGAAATTGAAAGAAAACACGGTGATGGCCTGGTTAGCGTTATGTTTAAACATGCTTAAACATATTTAAACATAACCAAAAATGCTGATGTTTTTTCAGCAAGAATAATATGTTGCTATATGTAACAGAGACATGTAAATACTGTGATAAAGAATACCATGAGACATGATAAAGGTTTGGGGCAGCCACCCGTATAATGTATCCTGGCTGCAAATGTTGAAATTGTTGAACAGAGATGTACACACGACTGAGTCCAAAACAGAACTGACTTAACACAAGAAAGATGGTGGCTTTAAACGCCTGCTCAGGAAGTGATGGCATCTTTAGGGCTCGAACCGGAAGTGATGTCTGCAGGACCGGAAGTAACATCATCTCTGGGCCCGGAACTGGAAGTGATACCACCAGGGACTGAAAGTGACATCATCTCTGGGGGTCCTGACCTGGAAGTGATGCCATCGAGGGTGCCAGAACCTGGCAGGATTTCCCGGGAACGAACTGCAAGTAGCTGAGAAAGACAGTCAGCACATTCTGCCACCCCCTGGTCGGAGGTGGTATTACAATTACTCAGGCCCTTTAGCTGCCTCCTGCTTGCACATGTGTGACAATACCAAAACATCAACATAAACAGAGTAGGAAATGTATGTCAGGTGTCCACTGCTGTACTGATACAGATCCTTCATGTGACGTGTTTTGAAATAAGTAACCAACGCACAGCCTGACATTGCAATCAGGACATTAGAAGCCTGATTGTTTGGGCAATTTTTTTCTGCTGCTTGCATATGAGAAGGTAGAAGGTCACTGCCTGATTACCACGATCGACATACCCCTTGTGTTACTGGAGGTTAATTCTCCGAGTCTGTCACAGCAGGGCATGTCCTTAAGTCCTGAGATGCACTTTGTTGTACTCCTCTGCACAGCTATGTCTTTCTTGTAGTGTGGTGACCAGAATGGCACAGCAAAACTTCAGACGCAGACTGACTAGTGCATTTTTTAGTCTGAGTGTAACGTTCTTTTATTTATATTCGACCATTTTTACTATATAAACTAGCATTCGCTTTTTAATGGCGTTTGCATATTGTTCAGATGATGAAAACATTGTGTCACCATAAAACCCTAAATCCTTTTTTTGAGAATGCTTTGTGTAGGTCAGTGTCTTCCATCTTCTATTAATAACTAATGCTTCCTTTTCCCTCATGTAGCACTTTGCACTTTTCTACCTTAAACTACAGTTTTCAAGTGTTCCTCCTTAGTGTCCGCCAATCAAATCCAATCAAATATCAATTTTAAACAGGCAATGCAGGTTTCCCACTTCTCAACAAAGAGGTCCTTGGAAATCTTTATTCAAACCTTGATTGGCAACAGTAAAAGTCTATTGTATAATAAATACCTTGTTTATTTCCAACCCAGGTGTGGTACTGGTCTCCTGACTTCATTTGGTTATCTTAATTTTCTCTTGTTATCGGCATGTATGGTGTGAAGCAAACCTGGACACAGACAGGCAGGGCACTAATTTGCCACACACACAATTATTTACAAATGGGGAGCATTTCACCGTGCTCCCCTCAGCACAATGCACAGGGCAAAAAACACTGTCCCTTCTTGCCGTCAGTTCTTCTGACTCCAGTCCTTCTCAGGCTTTGTCCTCTTCCTCCCAACTCTGGCCAAATAATGATGGGGACTGACCCCTTTTCATAGGGTGCCAGGAAGGACTCCAGGTCCCCAACAAGTTGTAAATGTCCATGCCCCCCCAAGGGGGCTGCCTTCTGTCAGTCCAGGGGAAAAACGTTCTTAAAAATACACTCTCCCCAGGTCCTTACATGCTCTGGGCATACCGGCTGGGGAAAGGCTCCGGCTGTCCGCTAAATAATTTATCTTGTAATATGTTGACATTGCTTTGTTTTCCTTTGATGCCCAAATGCCAAAGTCAGGATCTTTACCGATTCCTAACTGGGGCACATGAGCTATGGGTAGTGACCGAAAGAACGAGATCGTGAATACAAGCGGCTGAAATGAGTTTCCTCCGCAGGGTGTCTTGGCTTTCCCTTAAAGATAGGGTGAGAGGCTCAGTCATCCGGGAGGGGCTCAGAGTAGAGCCGCTGCTCCTCCGCATCGAGAGGAGTCAGATGAGGTGGCTCGGGCATCTGATCAGGATGCCTCCTGGACGCCTCCCTGGCGAGATGTTCCGGGCATGTCCAACTGGAAGGAGGCCCTGGGGAAGACCCAGGACATGCCGGAGGGTCTATGTCTCCCAGCTGGCCTGGGAACGCTTCGGGATTCCCTGGAAGAGCTAGAAGAAGTGGCGAGGGAGAGGGAAGTCTGGGCATCCCTGCTCAAGCTGCTGCCCCCGCGACCCGACCTCGGATAAGTGGAAGAGGATGGATGGATGGAGAAATGGCACAATGCACTTTTGTACCATTCTTGTTGTTTCGTGCTCTGATTACACTATCATGACTGTTGATGGCCTAGATTCAAAATTATGTCAACTGCTGTCACTTTGGCATCTCACATTTAATAATAATAAAAATAATACATTTTATTTATTCATAGGCAACTTTCTAAACCCTCAAGGACACTGAACAATAAATAAAACACACAATATAAACAAAACTAAAAAAAAATACACAACTTAAATCAGACAGAGCAATTATAATCAAATAGAAAAAGCAGTCTTAAACAGATGAGTTTTAAGTTTAGATTTGAAAAGTGAGAATGAATCAATATTTTTTGATAGTAGTGAGTTCCAAAGCTGGGGAGCAGAGCAACTGAATGCTAATGTTTTGAGGCAATGGAACGGGACATTCTCTGATCTGGAGGGATAAAAGCTGACACACAAATGCTGGTGAATCTGCCTTCTTCGTATCTCACTGTCATTTGATTTTTTTTATTCAGTTTTATTGAGTGCTCCTGCTCACGCAGAATTAGTATGCACCTTATGGTTTATGATGTCAAAAAAAAAAAAAACACAGACGTAGATATATATGATATTTTGAAAAAAATCATTTTATGACCTGAATAGTACCAATCAGAAAACATCATCGCACTAATGCAATATTATTTGAAAACGAACAGCGTCAGAATGGGTGTGAATTTACGCTGGCGCTGTTACTTAGAGTCAGATCAGGAGAGGCGGGGGTGGGGTTAGAGCGTGACCGTCATTAACAGAATAAAACTGAAAAAAAGCTAACTTTTACAAGAACCATAAACTTGTCTCTTTCTCTTTTTCTCCGTGTTGCAAGAACTGTCTTTCCTACATTTACGATGTGTGTACCTGTTGCAATGCGTACACTTTTCTCTATGCTGAGAAAAAAAGGTAACTTTTACAACAACAACAACATTTATTTATATAGCACATTTTCATACAAAAAGTAGCTCAAAGTGCTTTACATAATGAAGAATAGAAAAATAAAAGACACAGTAAGAAAATAAAATAAGTCAACATTAATTAACATAGAATAAGAGTAAGGTCCAATGGCCAGGGTGGACAGAAAAAACAAAAAAAAAACTCCAGACGGCTAGAGAAAAAAAAATAAAATCTGTAGGGATTCCAGACCATTAGACTGCCCAGTCCCCTCTGGGCATTCTACGTAACATAAATGAAACAGTCCTCTTTGGATTTAGGGTTCTCACGGAAGGACTTGATGATGATGGTCACGTAGACTTCTGGCTTTTAATCCATCCATCATTGTTGGAGCATCATGATGCTTTGAGTAGGTGGTGGTGGCGCAGTTCACCACCACAAAGAAACCGGAAAAAGAAACAGAAGAGAGAGTAGGGGTCAGTACGGATTTTAGAGCCACCATGAATAGTTATTATGATGAATTGAACATACAGAGTATCAGGATTAAGTTAAAGTGAAGTTATAGAAAGGCCATGTTAAAGTAATGTGTTTTCAGCAGTGTTTTAAAGTGCTCTACTGTATTAGCCTGGCGAATTCCTATTGGCAGGCTATTCCAGATTTTAGGTGCATAGCAGCAGAAGGCCGCCTCACCACTTCTTTTAAGTTTTGTTCTTGGAATTCTAAGGAGATACTCATTTGTGGATTTGAGGTTACGATTTGGAATATAAGGTGTCAGACATTCCGATATATTAGATGGGGCGAGATTATTTAAGGCTTTATAAACCATAAGCAGAATTTTAAAGTCAATCCTGAATGACACAGGTAACCAGTGTAGTGACATCAAAACTGGAGAGATGTGCTTTGATTTTCTTTTCCTAGTTAGGATTCTAGCAGCTGCATTCTGCACTAGTTGCAAACGATTTATGTCTTTTTTGGGTAGTCCTGAGAGGAGTGCGTTACAGTAATCTAGTCGACTGAAAACAAACGAGTGAACTAATTTCTCAGCATCTTTCAGTGATATAAGAGGTCTAACTTTTGCTATGTTTCTTAAGTGAAAAAATGCTGTCCTAATGATCTGATTAATATGCGATTTAAAATTCAGATTACAGTCAACAATTACCCCTAAGCTTTTTACCTCCGTCTTGACTTTTAATCCTAATGTATCCAGTTTATTTCTAATAGCCTCATTGTATCCATTATTGCCAATCACTAAGATTTCAGTTTTCTCTTTATTTAACTTGAGAAAGTTACTATTCATCCATTCTGAGGTACAAGTCAGACATTGTGCTAGTGAATCAAGAGAATCGGGGTCATCAGGTGCTATTGATAAATACAGCTGTGTGTCATCAGCATAGCTGTGGTAGCTCACGTTGTGCCCTGAGATAATCTGACCTAATGGAAGCATGTAGATTGAGAAGAGCAGCGGACCCAGCATAGAGCCTTGTGGAACACCATATTGGATATCATGTGTCTTTGAGTTGTAATTACCACAACTAACAAAGAATTTTCTCCCTGTCAGGTAGGATTCAAACCAATTTAAGACACTGCCAGAGAGGCCCACCCATTGACTAAGGCGATTTCTAAGAATATTATGATCAATGGTGTCAAATGCAGCACTCAGATCTAAGAGGATGAGAACAGATAAATGGCCTCTGTCTGCATTCACCCGCAAATCATTTACTACTTTAACGAGTGCAGGTTCTGTTTTGTAATTTGTTCTAAAACCCGACTGAAATTTATCAAGAATAGCATGTTTATTTAGGTGGTCATTTAACTGCATAATGACTGCCTTCTCCAGAATTTTACTTAAGAAAGGCAGGTTAGAGATGGGTCTAAAATTTTCAAGAGCCGAGGGGTCAAGATTATGTTTCTTAAGTAGGGGTTTAACTACAGCAGTCTTAAGACAGTCTGGGAAGACCCCCGTATCTAATGACGAATTTACTATGTCAAGAACATTATCAATTAACACGCCCGATACTTCTTTGAAATAATTTGTTGGTACTGGATCAAGGATGCAGGTAGAGGGTTTTAATTGAGATATTATTTTTTGTAAATCAGATAAATCTATCCTAGTGAAAGAGTTTAATTTGTTTGCAACAGAATGCTGGGGTTTAGGAGGATCCTTAGTGTTGGGGAGATATACTGTTATTTCTAATATCATTAATTTTTTGTTTTAAAAATACAGCGATAGCCTCACAGGTTTTACTGGTAGTACTTAGGAGGCATTCCTTTGAGTTACCTGGGTTTAGCAGACGATCTATCGTAGAAAATAAGACTCTGGGATTACTAGCATTGTTATTTATAATCTTAGAGAAATAGCAGCGCCTCTCAAGACGGACAGTGTTATTGTATTCTGTTATTTTAACTTTTAATATTCCATAGTGGATAGTTAGTTTATTCTTCCTCCATTTACGCTCAACTCTACGGCATGTTCTGTTTAAAGCCGACACTCTTTGGGTCTTCCATGGTATAACAATGCTAGAAGAGTACAATACTATAAATGTACATGGTCTGTTACAGACGCAAACCAAATGTATGTGTGTACTGTATAATATTAACAATAAGAGCAGCTCATTACTGAAAACAGTAAATATAGGAGACAGTCAGGATCGAACCGGGGACTCTTGATTATAAGTCGGAAAATCTTACCGCAACGCCACAAAAGCTGTTGTATTGTTCTTGAACCTTTTGTGAAAGTGTTTATTTGATCTTTGGACTTCAGGCTTCACACATTCTATAGTTTATGCCTACATTTTGTAACATTTATTACTAAAATATGAAAACGTTTCTGTTTTACCAATGTGTTTACACAGATTACTGTGGAAACAGAACACACATGAAATGCATGTGTTCCAAATAATTATCTATTATTTCCACTCTAAAAATTCAGCAGTTCACTCCCAGATAATCAAACAAGGCATGAGCTGGGAGAACTTAGTGAACGTTCTGCGACGGTGGGGGATGGAATAGCAGGCTGCTTGCTGCTTGTCTTAATCGACACATTTACAGGACAAAAGACGCTGACGGAGTGGTGTGAATGGATTTAAGGTGGGCCGGATTTACGAGTTTTCTAGTAGGCTCTGGTAACTCTAGTGTTATTGCATGGGCAGGACTGTAAGGAAGTAGCAGCTCCGACAGATAATTAAGGGCTTTAAAGGTGAGAAGAATAATTTTATATTTAATTCTTGAAGAAACTGGTAGCCAATGTTGATCATAGAGGACAGGAGTGATGTGAGCAGATTTTTTAGTGTGTGTAAGTAAATGAGCAGCAGAATTCTGAACATATTGTAATCTATTGATATATTTATTAAAAAGATTAAGAAGGTACAATGAATAACAGCAAAGGCACAAAATGTTTTTTTTTAATTAGTTCTTCTCTGGTTTAAGCTTTTCAAGACTTTATACCCCTTTTTAGCTCAATGGACTCTTTGTGTGCCACCTTAAGATTGTCTCGTTCATAGTAATACCAATAATTGGCATGTAGTGTATAGGCTTTACATGGTAACAAAAACAGCCGCTTGTATTTTAATTTAGCTTATTCTATTTTTAATGTATGCTACTAACGATTAATGTGATGGGTGCGCTTGCGTCTTGGAGCTCAGTTTTTGTACTGTAGATTTGGTGAAACGCATGACTCTTAAGCTGTTCCAAATAAAAAGTCTCTGTCTGTACTTTGATTATAGTGCTGTCACAGAGGGATGTAATTGGAAATGGCTACAGGACTCTTATAACCATGTTTGAAAACTTTAGTTATTCAGTGCATAAACTTAACCAAAATATCCGTTGATATTCACTTTTCAAGCATCCATTTGTGGCAATCTCTAGTCCTCTCTTGCTGATTTAGTGGGAGATGTGATGTGCAGCAATCGAATGGACTAGGAATCAAATATTTTGCACTGTCAGTCGCAGGAAAGTTCTCAGATAACTTCACACCCTAATGCGTGACATATCTTGTTTGGAGCAGTGTGCCAGGTCAAGTTGGTTTACCGACAAGAATTCATTCATTGACCTCTTCACAATATCGAGAATTAAATGCAAGTTTTTTTAATCATTGCCTCGATTTTATCATGCTCAAGAAATATATTAGTAGGTAAACCCTGAAGACCATTTTAGTTAGTTAGTTAGCCACACATCTGTCGGCTTCAACGCTACATCCCCACTTATTATAAAGCTTCCTCCACTTCTCTCCATCCTGTGCCTCTTCCTTCAGGTTTCTTCCTCCTGATCCTCTTTCTCTTGTGTCCTCTATCACCATTTCTTTCCACCTCTGTCTTGGCCTTCCTGCTGTTTTTCTTTCTACCGCTCTTCTTGAGTCATTCACGTGCCATTCATATCCTGCCCATCTTATCATCGTTGATACACCTACTTAACTCCTCTCCATCTGCCAAGGTCATTTAGCCAAGAAAAAACGGTCAGAAAGGTAACCTAAATACGAGAACCAACTGGTGTCATGTAAGCAGTCTTTAAGGGGGAATGAATGATCAAAAAGGAATAATTTAACCTCAATACTACTTCTTCTTCTTTCGGCTGCTCCCGTTAGGGGTTGCCACAGCAGATCATCTTCTTCCATATCTTTCTGTCCTCTGCATCTTGCTCTGTTACACCCATCACCTTCTTGTCCTCTCTCATCACATCCATAAACTTTTTCTTAGGCCTTCCTCTTTTCCTTTTATCTGGCAGCTCTATCCTTAGCACCCTTCTGTCAGTATACCCCTCATCTCTCCTCATCACATGTCCAAACCAACGCAATCTCGCCTCTCTGACTTTGCCTCCCAACCATCCAACCTGAGCTGACCCTCTAATGTCCTCATTTCTAATCCTATCCATCCTCGTCACACCCAATGTGCAAATCTTAGCATCTTTAACTCTGTCACCTCCAGCTCTGTCTCCAGCTACATAACTCCAAAAAAAAAATGACAACACTTTCTTCATAGCTCTGTCCAACACATCTTTTAGACTACCTGACATGTGCTTTGTGTATGCTGCAGTGTGTCCATGTTGCATCAGGAGGAACTGCCTGAATATGTGTCACTACACCACTGTGGCTTCCAGTCTCTGATTTTGCACCGCCAGTACAAATAGCAAAACATTTTGTCCAGGTAAGTCCATGCACATTGATGAAAGTGTCAAGCATATCAAAAATGTCTTCTCGAGTCGGGCATAGCTAGCAAAGCTATATGTCCTCTTTAAGTGCACCTTTATAACGGTATGCTAAGATGCTTTTGGAGTCCAGGGTGATGTGCAGTTTTAAAGAAATAAAAACAAAGGGTTCGGATTCCAGGCAGGAGTAGCTGCACACATGCATGGTCCAGCCAATTTCCTCGTTTGCACTCTGGGGTCCTCCTTCATGTTGGAAACAGGGAGAGACAGAAAACAATGGAGAAAGAGAAATATGAAGGTTTCAGATGAAGTGAGAAAGGAGAAAGAAAAAGCAGTGTTGTGATGGAGCAGGTGCTATTGAGGAGACAGGTGATCGGGCATGTGGCCCCACGGGGAGTGCGGGGCCGCTTCTCAAGGGGCAGAGGTCACTTCTGCTGAGCACACCATGAACAGGAGTGGTCTCCTGCTTGAGGCCTGCTGTTGGTGGCAGGGACCCGAGCCAGTTTTAATGGATGATTGAGTTTTAGTTAGAAGTACTGTGGCTCAGGTTTTACAGATTCTGCTTGTGATGTTAACCTTGTTTTATTATGAATTTGTATTTTTATTCATGGATAATTTATTATTTATTTATTTAACTTTTAACCTCAAAGTGAACACTTTTTTATTGGGGTATTGGATGGAGACCTGCACGGCAGTTTGTGTTTTGCATACTACTTTGTTTATTTGTAATAAAAGCTCTGGGCACATTACGCACCGCTCTTACTGTATATTTCTGTGCAATCATTGCCTGGCTCAACCTGGACATGACTACTTATATTTCCGGGTTCAAGAGGGATATGCTAGCTGCTGGCACCCTGACCATCACAGTTGTATACAATGAGTTGGGCCAAGTTTGCTATGGCAATAGATTCATCCAATTACAAACCAAAATTATCCCTGTTCTCTATGTGCTGCAACCGCCATGTCATTGATGTGTCATGAGACTTGTTCGATAATGACACCATTTGTATTGCTCTTTTTGCTTTTCTATCAACCATGTCTGCAGCAGCTGGAAGTATTAATTGCTCAGCTATGTTATGAAGCTTGCCTGATTTAGCCACTCAATAACTAACCATGTGCATGACACTTCAAGGACCTTTTGTTAATGTCTCCTGGCATACAGAGCATTGATTTGCTTGATGAAAGCTGAGATGATGCTTTTACAAATATATCTGCAGTTTATGTATGTGTAATAAATGTTTTGTTTCTGGGTGTCTCCTTAGTATTGACGGCTTTATACTACAGTATTATTTGTAAACCACCTCGCTGCACACCGTACGCTGTGGTTGTGGGTAGTCGTTGGTACTGACACAAGTGAAGTCCAGCTCGATGTATTTGTCATCATATTTACTCCTCTTTGGCACAGGATATTTTCACTAAGTTTGTTGATCTTTGTTGCTGTGAAACTCTCCTCGGTCCCATATGAATCTCTGGTTTAAGTTTCTACATTGGGATTGTTGCAAGTAGTTTTGCTAAAAGATTTATCCTTAGCCGACTTCAACTACCCTATCCATTCGGTTTCTGACTATAAGTCTTGTTTCTATTAAACTACGTAGCTAAATTTTAGAAAAGATATAATACAACTAGTCTGCCAAATGTTTTGTGGGGATGCATATAGTATGCGGTTGCTCTTTTTTTTCTCATTTGGAACGTTTAACATTAGAATTACCAGAGCCTACGAAAAAACTCGTAGATCTGGCCCACCTTAACTCCGATCACACCTCTCCGCCAGCGTCTTTTGTCATCTAAATGTGCTGATAAAGACAAGCTGGAAGCAGTTTTAGAGTGGAAATAATAGATCGTTATTTGGAACACGCGCATTTCATGTGTGTTCCATTTCTACAGTAATCTGTGTAAACACATTGTTAAAACAGAAACTTTTTCATATTTTAGTAATAAATGTTGCAAAATGTAGGCATAAACTATAGAATGTGTGAAACATGAAGTCCAAACATCAACTAAACACTTTCACAAAAGGTTAAAAAACGATACAACAACTTCCATGTGTTTCCTGAAGAGGCATTAGCTCTCTTGGAAATGTGTTCTTTTGAAATTGTGGCATATTAAATAATTAAACAATATCGTAATATACCAGAAAAGACGATATCCCTCCCATCGTGATTACGGCGGTACAAGAATCACATGAGAAAAAATATCTTTTAGCTTATATTTACTGACGGTTAACGCGGTTACAGACGGGGAGGCATATGGACAGACTTTATCCAGGTGGGAAATCTGGATCAACACAGCCCACCATTTTTCTCGTCCCCACGCTGGGAGGTTTTTCGAACTTTGTCGACACAGCCTCCAAGGGTCTGGCTGCTGTCCAAGCCTTTTATACTGTTCTTCTTCAACTTGCTGGTCATTTCTGTCTCCAAACAAGGGCTGAATTCCTCCTCCACAAAATACAGAAATATCATAGTGCTTACATGCCGTTCTCATTCTCCCAATAAGGAAGGAAGATTTTGTGCTGACAGAGGACAGAAATACACTATCCTGTGTTTAAGCTGACTATACAAGCCTCCAGTTTTCTTTGGCTATCTAATCCAATGCTTGGCTAGCAATTCTAACTGCTGAGCCCCTGTGTGCCAAATTTAACATGCACATGTGAATAAAACTCATATCAGTATTGTCCAGATATAGTGACATAAAGAAAAATGTAGTATAACACCATGGCTTAGCAGTAAGATTTGCTGCCTCAGACTGCAGCATACGAGCCATGCCTCAGAGACCCGAGTTTGATTCCCCCGTGTGGAGAAAGTGTTATTTTTTATTTCTTTTTAACCTCAAACAGACATAAAATTTATAAACTGGTATGCACTGTCAGTTAATGAGATTGTTATATTTTCATGTGGGATGCTCCTTTTAAAAATTTTTTTTAACAATTGAGACTGCAATTAACATGAACAAGTGTCCTTATAACTGTTATTTTTAAGATCCATAACACACAGACAGACAGAGCACTGCGTAATAGAGACAGACAGGCAGAGAAGTCACTAGATATATAAATAAACAGGGAAGGCACATGTACTGAAAGAAAAAAAAGATCAACATGTGCGTTGTTCCTGCTACACTGAATAAGCTCAAGCGCTCTAACATAAACCCACCCCCCCCACCCCCCGATCTGACTCTAAGTAACAGCGCAAGTTACAGACGCAAACCAAGTGTAATCCAGAGTCCCCGGTTCAATCCCCACTCACTCCTATGTTTGCCTTTTTTCAGTAGTAAGCTGCTCTTTTTGTTAATATTATTCAGTACACACATACACTTGGTTTGCGTCTGTAATTGCGCTGTTACTTAGAGTCAAATGGGGGGGTTAGAGTACTTGAGCTTATTCAGTGTAGGAGGACCAAGGCACATGTTGATCTTTTTTTCTTTCAGTACATGTGCCTTCCCTGTTTATTTATATATCTAGTGACTTCTCTGCCTGTCTGTCTCTCTATTACGCAGTGCTCTGTCTGTCTGTGTGTTATGGATCTTAAAAATAACAGTTATAAGGACACTTGTTCATGTTAATTGCAGTCTCAATTGTTAAAAAATATTTTATAATATTGGGGAAGCTAATGGTCCTGGGAAGCTGTCTCTTCCATCCATCCATTATATGCTCGTCAAGCCACGTCCTTCCATCAGGTAAGGAACCATTCATCCCAGCCAGGATGCCAGCCAACCCATGTTGTCTATCACAAAGTCTTAGGGAATTCTGTTCTTTTATTCATTTTGTTTCTGTATTGTGACTTTGAGATTGTTTTTGTTCTATTAATGAGGCTGTCCAGTGAATTCCACTTTCATATTTAACTGCCCTCCTCTCTCCTTGAGCATCTCTGCCTTTTACAAATAAATAAAATCTGCTTTCCTTAGAACTTCATCTTGTTTTACCAAGCACTACAATGTTAACCAATGTTTCTTTATGATTCTCAACAAAGAGTGTTTGCATTTATAACATAAATTTGGATCCGGACAAAATGCTTACTGCAACATTTATTTCTGATAACATCATATTAAATACTTGTGACTAGAAACAAGTGTCCCTATCATAGATCACATCAATGGATGCAGAACAGTTTGATATGGCATAATTTCTTCAGAATCTGGTGGCAGCATAAATGCTTATTCTATAAAAACTAAAATACAATGATTTCTCTTTTGTTATCATTATTATTCTATTATGTTTCAGGGAAAGACATTCAAAAATCATCCTCTAACCAGCATGTCTTTGGACCTGACACTGACAACAGCTTGGATGATCCTTTTCCTCTTTAGACCATAGAACATGGTGTTTTTTTTGTTTGTTTTTTTTTTCTAAAAACTACTTGAAATGTTGACTTGTTGGACCACAAAACAGGATTCCTATGTGCTAGTTTCCATCTCTGGATAGAGCAGCTGGATGAAACTCGTGTGGACACAGGAACATCAAGCAAACTTCACCCAGGGAGCCACCATTTAATATAACATGTCTTGGATTTTTATAGTGAAACATGTCAAATTCAAAGTGCTCCACTTGTAAATGAAGATGTCACACTGACATTGTCTCACGCTTTTCACATAATTGTACATCCACAACTACTGGGTGTGAGAAAATCATTCCCAGGTAGAGGTAACAGTAGTTAGGTATTTTAGTTTGCTGTGCATATTGAAATATATAAAAATTTGTTTTCAAATGTCTTGAAGAGAACTACTAAAATGATCAAATACACAAGTAGAACGTTGCAGTGGGATGGTTCAAGAAATGGGCTAATGTAATGTTCTTTCATGAACCAATTAAGATTTGCTAGTTGGCACACATATAGTTTTCACAACAGAATAAAGTCGAATTCAAGAGATATTGAAGAACAAGGATATAAAGGAGAAATATTTTTATTTTAGGCTGGCTGTACTCTGTGCTAAAGCACTTCATGTCTTTAAACCAATCAGAGTATGATATGTAAGCATTAATTCAACACTCTTATGCAAATTAAATTGTCTAAAAAATAGACCTCTGCCCGTATTTCTCTGACCATTAGTTTTATCAAACTTGTCCTGATGGAGGACACATTTCTTTAATTAATATGTTTGTTTTCTACCACAGTTTTGGCACCCCACACGTGGGACGATCCGATTCCTCCAGTGAGGGACATCCAGCAGACTGGCTGGCCTGTTCTCATCTGCGTAGGACCCAAGACCCAGAAAGACACAACAATCCAAGTTTAGGAACAAACCTGAAGGGGTAGGAGAGCTTGTTCATTTGTTCTTTTGGGGATAAGGTACCAAGTTTGACCCCAAGCTGTTGGAACAGTAGTGTTTTCTGTTTAAAGTTAGGGTTTGTTTTAGTGTAGTTAGGTTAGGGATTGGAGATCACCATAGCTCGATTAGTTTGGCATTGTTTGGACAGTTAAAGCCAATTAAGGAAATTTCTGGAAGTAATAAGATGTGTTTGTTAATTTTTCATTTTCATTGTTTCAGGTGAATCATAGATCCTACAATGACAAGCAACACTTCAAATTCTGTTTCGGAATTTTTGCTGCAATGTGAAATCAAACCAGAGCAAAGAAACTTGACCATTTCATTTCTCTCCTTAATCTACTTTATCACACTGTTTGGAAATCTGTTGGTTATTTTTGTCATTAAAATGAACCGCCGTCTTCAAACACCCATGTATTTATACATTGGCATCTTAGCAGTTGTAGACTTGCTTAACAACACTAATATTATTCCCAAAATGCTGTCTGTCCTTTTAGATTCTATTGTCGTTCCCTACGGACAGTGTTTGCTGCAGATGTACATGATCTTCCAGCTGAAAATAGTGGAATCTCTGCTTTTTGTGTTGATGGCATGTGATCGCTATGTTGCCGTCCTTCATCCGCTGCGATACCCTTCTCTAATTACAAATAAACTTGTCTGGCTTAGTTTGACGTTGTCTAACATTATTAGTGTGTTTGCCCTTACACCAAACTTTGTCTTTGTCAATGAATTTGATTTTTGTCAATCTAATGTCTTGCCTTACTGTTTCTGTGATTATGCTACAATTGTTTGGATAGCCTGTACTAACAATCCCAAATATTTCACTCTTTTAGCGACCACAACATCGTTATTTGAGTTTTTGCCTGTAGTGATTATTATCTTTTCTTACCTCAGAATTGCTCAGGCAGCATTGAACATCTCTTCTTCTGATGGGAAAAGTAATGTTTTAAGCACTTGCCTCACACATCTGCTGGTGATGTCACTCTTTTATCTACCATTGATGATTTTGTACATTTTAACAGGAAGTGGTGTGAATCTGTCAATAGAAGCGTACAATATTCTGGTTATTATAGGCAATGTTGTTCCTCCTATTATGAACCCAATAATATACAGTTTTAGAAACAGAGAAATAAAAACTACCATTTACAAGTTTGTGAAAGAAATCCGAACATCACCCATTGCCATCATGCACTGAATGAACCTGCAATGTATGAGCCAAGAGGAGGAAGACTTGGGGCTAAAACTGAGATCATGCCTTCCAAACGCCTGGTGCATTTCACTTTATAATATTTAAAACCAAGTACCTATTTGATATGTGGGTCTATTTTGGTGTACCAATCAAATGATATCTACAAATGTTCTTTTTCCACATTTCTGGAATTTTCAGCTCTTAATGTGTTCACATTGCCATAATCCAAATAAATTCTTGGTGGCAATTACAATTTTTTTATTCCAGTACTGAACTGGGTAACATTAAAATACTTACTGGAAAATTTCCTTTAAGAGCTGTACTTTGGCTCAAAGTGCTCATTTTACAGTGCTTAAATGGAGCAACCCTCCTTCCAAATGGACATTGATGGTAAAAATGTGTACTACTGCCTCGCGCAAAATGAGCGTGCTTTAGCTTAAATAAGGTTGGATGTTTTCCACTTTCCTCGAAGAGGCCAGGATCCAAAAAGAAGCAACTGCTGGCAAAGGGTGTTTGGCAAATTACAAGTAAACCCCATTAAACAACGGTATGTGGTCTTCAGGTAATATGGCAAATCTTTTAATCTGAGAGAATAAGAGAAAAAATGTAAAGTTGTGATCCCTTCACGTCACATATAATCTCCCAACTGTGACATCTTGTTTGAGCAATTTTCAGCATTTTCAAAGAAGAACACACAGAAAAAGTACATATTTCAAAAAATAATCTGGAAAACAAAACAACATGGGTCAGACAGATGCCAAAAACTGTGCTAATGGACATAGAACTGGCCTTTGGTAAATGTAGGGTATAAAACCATACCCATTGTGGCAATGAAGCATTTCTAAGAACATTCCACACCCCAACTTAACTCTACCCACCTAAGTTGGAGTTCATTACACCTGTAGACTTGCTTATCTATGCAATTATCTAACCAGCCAATCGGTTTGATGTAGTTAATCAAACACCAGAATGGGGGGAAAATTGTGATCGCAGCGTGGTATGGTTGCTTGTGCGAGACGGACTAGTTTGAATATTTCTGTTCCTGCTTATCTCCTGTAATTTTTGCACTCAGTGTTATCTAGAGTTTACTCAGAATGGTGTGAAAAACCAAAAAACATGTACTGTAGTGAGCAGCAGTTCTGTGGATAGAAATGCTTTGTTGATGAGAGATGTCAGAGGAGAATAGCCTGACTGGTTTAAACTGACAGAAAGGCTATGTTAATAACCTCTCTGAACAGCTGTACAGAGAAGGAAAGCGTCTCAAAATGCACAACACGTCGAGCCTTGAGGTGGACGGTCTACAACAGACCTTGTCTGGCTCCATTACCAAGAGCAGAAAGTGAGTGCAGGCTAACCAAAACCAGACAGACGAATATTGGAAGAACGTAGCCTGGTCTAATGAATCTCGATTTCATATAAAGCCACATTGATGGTACAGTCAAAAGCTTTCACCAACAATATGAATCCACGCACCCAAACTGCCTTGTGTCAACAGTTCAGGCTGAATGTGGTGGCATAATGATGTGGGAAATGTTTTCATGCCACACTTTGGTCCTGTTAAAGCAATCAACCATTTTTTGAATGCCACGGCCTATTTGAGTATTGTGCACCCCTCGGCCACAGTTTACACATCTAAAGGCTACTTCTGTGATCATAATGGACGACAACACAAAGCAAAAGTTGTCACAAGCTGATTTCACAATCATGACAATGTGTTCTTCAGAGGCCTTCCAAGTCACCATCTCTGAACCCATTAGAACCCCTTTGGAATGTAGAATGGGAAATTTGCAGCATGAATGTGCAGCTGACAAACGTGCAGAAACTGCAAACATGGACCAGAATCTCAAAGGAACAATTCCAACATCTTGTGTAATCCATGCCAAGAAGAACTGAGGCTATTTTAAAAGAAAAAGAAGGCTCTATCCGGTTTGAAGACGTATTCCTAATAATTTGCCTGAGGAATGTGTATTTCAACAACCTGACTTGAAACCAAATTTCAAGTGTGTGGATTGAAAAAGAAAACTGTGCACAAAAACAAACAAACATACAGACACTGTGCTATATAGATTTAGATACTCAATCAGGTTTAAGATAAATAAATAAAGTATGGAACAGTGTTTCTACCACCAGTAGCAAGGGTGGAACACCAAAGAAAGACAACAATAAGCATAAATAGTACAGTATATAATGAAAATTTGGGGGTAATGCTAGGTAAACAGGGTTTTGTGATGAAGTAATGCATTAACATTGGCAGGTTCCATTTAAAAGGACTGTTGCTTATGCAGTGTCTCCATCAATGGCTATGCTTCAACTTGACTGCTCCATCTCCCACTGTTCCTGCTATGAGACTCCTCTTTTTCCTCTCCTACCTGGCCTTGATAGCCTCTTTTTTATTCACCTTCGTTCATATATTTTAAAATCTCCCTATGCTCACATGGTCTCCCTAATCTATTTGAGCAGATCCACACCAAAATGGAGACTCCTCAGGAACCAAATGCCAAGACAAATTGATTTTTGGGAAGCAGAATATCCTAATAGGTTAGTGCTTTCAATCAGCCCCCTCTTTCACGCTCTGCATGGGCAGGCCATGTAGCGTTTCTCTCAGGTCTATTCCACTGACATTGCAATATTTTTATTTTTGGAAAAATTGTTTGGTCTACCATAATTGTTAGAGCAGTATTAGAGACTGTGAGACTAATACAGAAGAGCATACGGTGCATCTCAAGAAATTAGAACATCATCAAGAAGTTAATTTATTTCAGTAATTCAATTCAAAAAGTGAAACTCATAAATTATATAGATTCATTACACACAGAATGATATACTATATTTCAAGCATTTATTTCTTTTCATGTTGCTGATTATGGCTTAATATTAATAACAAATTTTATTTATATAGCACCTTTCCCGTGCTCAAGGTGCTTTACAGAGTCTTAGAAAAAAAACAGCAGGGTACATGTAACATTGGATATAAATGTTTTCCTGAATAGAACAATGAAACAGATAACAAAGCATTAAATAGAATAAAGAACAATAAACCAGAGTAAAATACTAAATCAAATACTAAAAGAAAAACCTAACAAATAACCTAATTTGCACCTGGATAGAGAGGTAAACTGAAAGAAAGGGCTGAATGTTAAGTTAAGTTAAAAGCCTTCCTGATTAGATGAGTTTTAAGTTGTTTTTTAAAAGAATGAATGGAGTCAGCTGATCTAATTAATTTCGGGATGTCATTCCAAAGTCTGGGTGCTATGGAGCCGAAGGCCCTGCTGTCACCCATAGAGTGCAGGTTAGTGTGAGGCACAACAAGATTACCAGAATCAGAGGACCTTAGAGGTCAAACAGGAGCCTAGTGATTTAGAAGGTCACTGATGTAGTCTGGTGCAAGGCCTTTTAAAACTTTGTAGGTTATTAAGAGGATTTTATATTCAATCCTGTAAGACACAGGGAGCCAGTGAAGGCGAAGCAGGATGGGTGTGCTGTGCTTGCTGGTTCAAGTAAGGACTCTTGCAGCAGAGTTTTGAAACAACTGGAGCTGTGGTATAAGATTCGAAGGGGCACCTGCCAGCAGCGAGTTACAATAATCAATGTGGGATGTGATTAAAGCATTAACAAGTTTCTCAGCATTAGAAAAGGAGAGGAATGAGCGAACACGGGATATGTTACAGAGGTGAAAGTAAAAAAGTTTCTTAATGTAGTTTATGTGGGCGGAATAAGAAAGGGAGAAATCAAAAATGACACAAAGGTCCCTTGCATCAGAAGAAGGTCTGATGAGATCACCGTCAAGAGTGACTGGAAAGGAGCTCATTTTCTTAAGTAGCGTTTTAGTGCCAATTTGCAGGAGTTAAGTTTTGTTACAATTTAATTTTAAAGAGTTCTGCTCCATCCAGGTATTGATTTCACTGAGGCAAGTTGTGAGCTGAGAAATCTCTGATGAAGTTGCACTTTTGACATTGAAGTAAAGTTGAGTATCGTCTGCATAAAAATGATAACCCAGTCCAAAACTACGAATAATATGGCCAAGGGGATGCATATAAATACAGAAGAGAAGAGGGCCGAGGACAGAGCCCTGTGGAACTCCTTGTGTGACTGGCGCTGTGCTGGACCTGCTGTTACCAAGACTAACAAACTCTTGCCTATCAGTCAGATAGGACTTGAACCTCTGGAGGGCAGTGCCAGAGATACCCAGCATGTTATTCTCCATTCTGGACAGTAGAATGTCATTTCTGACCTGAATGTCAAATGCTGCACTAAGGTCTAACAGAATTAAAATGCTGGTTTGTCCAGAGTCTAGCCAATGAAAACCCAAAATTCAGTATCTCAGAAAATTCAGAATATTATATAAGGTCAATAAAAAAATGAGTTTTAATACAGAAATGTTGGCCTACTGAAAAGTACAGTGGAACCTTGGGTCACGAACGTCTCTGAACATGTACAAATCGGTTTACGACCGAAAAGTTCGCCAAACTTTTGCATCTGTTCACGACCACACACTCGGGTGACGAACAAGCCAGTTTCCCTTCCGGTTCATACGTGCCGATGATTTCTGCATGTGTTCAGTCTCTCCCAGTACTGTACATTGTTCTTGGTGCATCACGCAGAAGGACTCTCCCTCAAAACTGTAACTTCCTCTCAACCCAGCTTCCTCCTGTAGTATAGCGGGTGTAAAAGAAAGAATGTTCTCCTTAGTACCTTGTACCCTGTGTGTTTCTGTAACTGAGTTTCATAAGCAATACTTTTAACTTTGCTAGTAGAGAAAGTTTGATTTATAAACTAACAAAAATATGTTGCCACATAATGATGTCCTAAGCTGTTTTTCTGTTAAGTTCCTCAAATTGAATATTTCAGACTAATGAGGTCATGAGTGCAAGGTGTCTGTTTTGTGATCAGATTTGGGGACATAAATAAAAGTTGCTTAGCTAGATATATTACTCAACTTTACAATTTTTGATGACAGGGATGTTTTTTGTCTAACTAATCATGAGATAAAGGGGTATAAAAACTTCCCCCATCTGTTGATCGGGGTGCAGACTAGCCAGCTGTGGCAGCGTCTGTACCTCTCTGCTTTCCATGACTCTTAATAAAGAAGAACTAAAAGAAAAATAACTTTCGCCTGCCGTCAGTTGCATTTAATCGCCAACACGGGTCCACAGCTTCCGTCAAAAAGGCCAGTTTTAATAAATAATCACCGCACTCGCGGCTTAGCTAGGGGGCGTGGTGGTGTGTGGCCGAAGCGGTTCCTGAGGAGTTTGTGACGTGGGCATTTCTCACCTAAGTACACAGGTGAGAAGCGGTCTGCATCCGTAATCGTTCCCAGAAGCTGCTGATTGCCACGACTACCACGTCCTCTTCATAAATAGAAGCGCGAGTCAGCTGAAGGGAAAAAGAAGAGAACAGGAAAGAACGGGAGGTTGCAAGAGAAGGCAGGAAGCAGGAGGAGAAAGCCGGTGTAGGAGAGAGAGCGAGAGCGAGTGAGCAAGCGAGAGAGAGAGAGAGAGAACGAGCACGAGTGTGAGGGAGAGAGAGAGCGAGCGCGAGAGAGAGAGAGAGAGAGTGAGAGAGAGAGAGAGAGAGAGAGAAAGAGAGCAAGCGCAGGCTCGCGTGCAGCTGAGCAGGGAGCCTGGGTGTTTGTCTCAGTGTTATTCAATGTTTTTACATTTAGTTTACTATTACACTGTGCATTCTATGGTATAATTAACTATTTTTGCGCTTAAAAATCTTTAAAGAAAATATATTTACATATAGTCCGTACGGTCTGGAACGGATTAATTGTCTTTACATACAATACTATGGGTGAAATTACTTCGGGTCACGACCAAATCGGGTTACGACCAGTGTTTTGGAACGAATTACGGTCGTGACCTGAGGTTCCACTGTATGTCCATGTATGCAATACTTGGTTGGGGCTCCTTTTGCATGAATTACTGCATTTACTGCATCTAATATATGAGTTTTACTTTTTGAATTGAATTACTGAAGTACATTAACTTTTTGATGATATTCTAATTTATTGAGATGCACCTGGTATATGATCTGGTATATGATCTTCAGCAAATATTAATAATGAGTAAGTTTAACTTTTCATTTTAACATTCATTAACATAAATCAGGAGAAGAAAGCTACTGTTTTGGACAGAGGTACACATATCTGTTAACATCCATCTTTCCTTAAAAAATAAATACTGGAACATCCTGAACAGCAACACACATATTGCTTAGGGTGCTGAATCCAAATCTGGCAACAGAACTGTTCTATTATATGTGGATATAAAGGAGATCTACTCCTAAAAGTACTTGGGGTTCCACATTAATGACAGGTTGGACTGGTCTCGGAACACAGAGAACCTACATAGGAAAGAGCAGAGCAGGCTCTTCTAACTTAGGACACTGCATTCCTTTAATGATGGAAGTAACATCCTTCACAACATCCACAACTCTGTGATGGTCGGTGCAATTTTTTTCACTCTGGAGTGGTGGGCTGGTAACATCACTTCAGGATTAAGCCACCGAATCAACAGGCTGATTAAAAGGGCAGGCTCAGTTATAGGACACTCTGTGGACCCTCTGGAGGTACCAAAGGAGAGAATAAAAAAAAAAAACGGAGTGCAATTGTGAACCATACTGCACATCCTCTCTGTGACACACCAACACTGAGGACTTTTAGACAACAAATTATTCAGTGGAAGTGTGTCAAGAAACACTATGGGGGCTGATTTATACCAAAAAACATTCATAGGCATATTGTCTGACTGTGTCTGTGTCAGCCAAGTGAGAACGTTTCTTTCTTTTTAATGACCTTGCTTTATAGTAATTATGTGTGTTATTTAAAGTGCTTTTGCAAAAAGACCTACCACAGCTGGGATCAAATAAAGATCTATCTATCTATCTATCTATCTATCTATCTATCTATCTATCTATCTATCTATCTATCTATCTATCTATCTAT
>JANRMT010028174.1:24437216-24489283 GCA_026402145.1 Polypterus bichir lapradei
GGGGGGGGGGGGGTGTAGGGAAGGATCCTGAACACGACAGAGAGAAAGAAAAGTGAATAAAAAAAATAACCTTTACAAGTATCATAAATTACACCGCCTGTTACACACTGAAATCAAATGTATGTTTTTATTATAAAATAGTAAGAATAACAGCAGTTTACGTCTCAAAACTGAATCGCGCGGGATCGAACTCACGACCTTCTGAATACTAGTCAGTGGCTGATACCATTATGCTACCGTGACAGTTGAGATACCTATGTGTCAATGTGGCATGCTAAGGTGGCTTTTTTCTGTAGTTATATTTTTGAATAAAAGCATACTTGTTCTGTTATATTTGTACCTTTTGTAAATGTGTTTGATATTTGGACTTCAGGCTTCATACATTATATAGTTTATGCTTACATTTTGTCATTTACTACTACAATATGAAAAACGTTTCTGTTTTAAAAATGTGTTTACACGGTTTACTGTAGAAACAGAACACACGTGAAATGCGTGTACTGTATTCCAAATAATGATCTATTATTTCCACTCTAAAACTCCACTTCACTCCCAGATAATCAAGGCATGAGCTGGGAGAAGTTTGTGCACGTTCTAAGTCGTTGGGGGGATGGAATAGCCGGCTACTTGCAGCTTTTCTTTTATCAGCACATTTAGATTAACAAAAGACGCTGGCGGAGAGGTGAGAACGGTTTTAAGAAGCGATTTAAGGTGGGACGGACCTACGAGTTTTTTCGTAGGCTCTGGTAATTCTAGTGTTAAAATATGTATGTTTCATTTTACAGATAAATCGCTAACTTTGTTTAAATAATGAATACTGTTAATAGTTACACATATGGGGCGGCATGGTGGCAGAGCGGAAGTGCTGCTGTCTCACAGGGAGTCACATCCCTGGTGTTCCCTGCCTGGAGTTTGTATGTTTTCCTGGTGGGTTTCCACAGTGTGCTTAGTTTTCCATCCAAAGACATGAAGGTTTGGAGATTTGGTGAAGCTACGCCAGTGTATTTGTGTCTTGTGTTCACCTTGTGATGAGCTGATGCCCCATCCAGGGATTTTGTTTCTGTCTTGCGCCGATGCTTGCTGGAATGGGTGAATCCCTGAATTGATGGATGTAATCATTAAACCTCCTTTTCAGAGATATTGTGGCAAGGTGTCCTCGGAATTTAATGGATGTTTAGGGCACACGCGTCGCATCATGTGAAGTATAAACCTGGCCTTAGGCGACTTACTTTTCAGCTGACGATCTTGACTACAGTAGGGCTTATTTTTGGGGTAGGGCTTATATTACAGAGCAGCCTGAAAATCATGCTAGGGCTTATTTTCGGAGTAGGCCTTATTTTTGAGGAAACACAGTAGTAATTGTTTTTTACTGCCTGATCTTGGACGGCAATAATCAAAAGACAGTGTGATGGATAGCCTTTTCAACATAGTTTTTCAACTGTCCATGTACTGGATTCCTTTTCCAGTTATTATTATTATTATTATTATTATTATTATTATTATTATTATTAATGGGACAGATACTTTTACCAATGGGAGCTTTCAAGATCAGTATATTACAAATAATTATATTCATATTAAAGTGATGTACAAATTGTGCTTCTGAAATTCCAGGTTAACAAACTATTAGTTAATCTCCTGTCTTTATGTTTATTATCAGTGTTACAATTATTGTAATTTCCTTCAGTAACATTAAAAGAATACCAAGTGAAATCACAGTGGAAATTTACATTGGACATGCCTTACATTGTTGTAGCTTTCTTGTCGTGCATTCCAACATTGTTAAATTTCAATCAATTGATAAGAAATTAAATGAATGTTAGTAACCCATAATGACAAAATGGCTTGAAATGTACTCTTTTCCAAGCAGTCAGCTTCACATTCACATTTATTGTAACGTGTTAAATGAATTTATTCTAAGTCGGCCGCAGTACTACACCACTAAAGTTTGCATTGGCTGCTGCCACACACCTACAAGAACCTGAGTGTAGCTTTCAGCTGCTCCCCTGGCTGTTTGAAGTTTATGTGACTTTTTTTTTATATCTTATGGTCAAGGAAGGAACTGCAACCCACAACTGGAAAATGTTGGGGCGCTAACCCATTTGTTCCCGTTTAATTAAAAGAAAAAGATCTGAAAACTATAATGAAAATAATGGCTGCTATGTGCACCAACAATGGAAACATTTCCTGCAGCATGGTTACCGTCTGGCTGATAAGCAAAGGCTTGTAAGTTATGGAGCTGCATCCATTTTTTCGGACTTTAAGAGACTGGCCCCTTTTTTCCAGCAGCAGTGGGATTTTTAGATAGGTAACCAGAAGGGGCGGAGTAAGCTGTCATAACTGGTGGTCTTCTCTGTGGTGCTGAGGGAACATGAGAGATAAAAGTTAGTGCCGGCATCCCCCCTCAACCCAGAGCAGTTTTACACACCTCGGACGAACCAAGAGAGTGATCTGGATTCAGGCATGCATAATAATAATAATACGTTTTATTTACGTAGCACCTTTCATATACTCAAGGACATTTTACAATTCAATACACACATTAACAAGACAGTAGAAATTATCTACACGAAAAAGAATAATACTCACTGAAAAGATGTGTTTTTAACAGAAGTTTGAAATTAATAATAGATTTTTCCTCGTAAAGGCTGAAAGGGAGAGAATTCCAAATTTTAGGGGCAATCACACTGAAAGCTCTGTCACCCATAGTTACTAACCTGTATTTAGGTACAATGAGTAACTTAGCGTCCGGTGATCTTAATGCATGGGCAGGAGTGTAAGGAAGCAGCAGCTCCGACACATAATGAGGGGCTTACCCATGAAGGACTTAAAAGGTGAGAAGGATAATTTTATATTTGACAATGCATGACAATCTGTGTTAATTTTCTCCAACAAAACACAAACACTAAAGTGAGAACAGTGAGGAAATGGAATCTCATCCAGGATTACTTCCAGCTAATTATAAGATTCTACAGGGAGAGGTTTAACCTAGAAATGAAAAAAAGGTAAGAAAATGAGTGGACGGCTTTTCATTTTAATATCCCATTCTATAATTTGTATTCAAATTTTACATAATATTATTCAAAGAGCTTACAAAACATAAGAATTTATTCTTTTTCCATCGAAATACTGTTGTGTTGTGTGCAATAAGCAATGTATAAAAACCTGTGTGTTGAACAGACCAAACAGGACTGGTGAGCACAATATGTGGAGAGATTTGACAGTTTTAAAATGTCTAGGGTGACATTTGATTACTTATATCAAGATCTGTCTGCAAGGTCCTCCTGGTAAAATATACACTTGAGACCTCCAATTTTTCTAACAATACATGTAGTACTGCGGTGGGCTGGCGCCCTGCCCGGGGATTCGTTCCTGCCTTGCGCCCTGAGTTGGCTGGGATTGGCTCCAGCAGACCCCCGTGACCCTGTGTTAGGATATAGTGGGTTGGATAATGGATGGATGGATACATATAGTAAATGAGCTGTACTGGCAGGCATCAGCCTTGCTGAGTCGGTACTGCATCAGCACAGAGACATAACACAGGGGGCATAAACAGTGAAATAAAGTTAATTTTGATTCAAGTATTCAAATACAGGTCACATTCAAGTTGTATATGTATAAATCATATTTAGTAACATAGGAAAGGTGGTTCAAATCTGATCTGAAAACACCTAATTTCTTGAGGTTATTTGCTGTTTACACGTCTTTAAAAGGACTGGATCTGTGTCACACAACAGTGATCAAATTAAGCTGGCTGGCTGTGTGGAGTTAATAATTAAGGCAGCAACCTTGGCCACTAAGAAACATACAACCCTGGTTCAGACACCACAGTCACTCATACAGAATCACTTTAGAGTCTTCAATCAACCCAATCTTCATATGTTGCATACTTTAAATAGGTGGAGAACAGGCAGGAGTTTAACTAAGGGCATTTGAGCTATAAGGGCAATAGCCCAAATCTTTAAATCAATATGGTTCTCTTTTGGCATGTTGTATTTATTTATTTACTAATGGAATATTTACGTCTTGTAAAAATTGGACTTATGGAAATTACTGAACGTTATATGCTAGCCGCTAGAGTCACATAAGCCAGTGCAGTTTTAGTGCTGGTCCCAAGCCGAGGTAAATTAGGGAGTGTTGAATTAGGAAGGGCATGAAACCTGTGGATGAGAAACAGAATGTCCATATTAGATTAGTTGAGGTTCAGGTTAACAACGACCACCACTGATGCTGCTGTCCAGTAGGGTATCAATGGAAACTATACTACTGCTGGGCGAAGAGGGCGAAGACGAATTTAAATATTTGGGTTCAACAGTCCAGAGCAATAGAGAGTGCAGCAGACAGGTGAAGAAGAAATGCAGTACAGGGTAGACTGTGTGGAGAAGATTGGTAGTAGTGATTTGTGATGGAAGAGTACCGACAAAAGTGAAAGGGAAGGTCTATAAAACAGTAATGAGACTAGCCATGTTGTATAGTTTGGAGACAGTTGCACTGATGAAAAGGCAGGAGGCAGAGCTGGATGTGGTAGAGCTGAAGATGCTGTGAGTAACAAGGGTAGACAGGATTAGGAATGAGTATATTAGAAGGACAACACAGGTACGACAGTTTGGTGATCAAGTGAGAGAGGCTAGATTGAGATGCTTTAGGGCACATGCAGAGGAGAGATGAGGGGTATATCGGAAAAAGAATGGTGACGATGGAACCGCCAGGCAAGAGGAAATGAGAAAGGCCAAAGAGTAGTTTTATGGATGTGGTGAGGGAGGATATGAAGGCAGTCAGTATGGCAGGAGTAAATGGAGATGGATGATCCACTGTGGCGACCCCTAACAGGACAGGAAAAAGAAGAAGACATGCGAATAGGGATGTAATGAAGTTTAACATGATGCAAGTACAATGAATCTTATCATTCGTTGAAGTCAGGTTTTATTTATTGAGCTAAAATACTTTAGTGTATGAGGGGGAACCCAAAAATTTTTAGAATCAGTCAATAGCATGGATGTAGGGTGTAGTCAACTATGCTGCTAGGCATTGCATGCCTACAATCTTGTTATTCAGTCCACCGAGTGACTGCCCATTGTGCTGATTGAGCGCGTATTTATGACATTTATTCATCAGTTGTGCATGTTACTTTGGTGAGTTTTTTCTCCAAGTCAAATAAAAGCACATTAGGTCATATCGAACATTGAGACAATGATGATCATGTTTTTATCGACTGACAGGCTTGCTAATAGAGAGCTTCCTCATGAACAGTACACTGACCCACTGAGGTGCCTACAGGTAGGCATAATGAAAAAAAATGGCTGGAGCAATGGTGCACACAAATCAGCATTATCTAAGAGTTTTTGACCAAAAACAGTGTGGTTGTTGCTTCACACCTCCCATATTCTCCAGATCTCACTCCATGTGTCTTCTTTTTCTTCCCAAAATTGTATCTCTATATATACAGTATATATAAAATCCAGCGTCTGTCTGTCTGTGTGTCTGTATGTCCGTCTGCTTTTCACAAGAGAACTACTTAACAGATTTAGATCGGGATTTTTTCAATAATTTGCTTGGACATTTCAGTTGATTTTGTGACGTCTCTGATCATATATCGCGATTTATTCGCTCAAATCCGACACAGAGGCTGCGGCAGAGGGGAGCAGGGAGCGTGACGTCAGGAGTGGTGAGGGGGGCGGTGCCCTCATCACTCACGCGCCAGCCTTCGTTCAAGTCGGTCTCCCACTCGCGACGTGTTAGAGCGTACCTTGCCTCTGCCTAGCCTGTTTGTTAATTGATTTTTAAAGTTTGTCCAGTTTCACTACTATGCGGGCAGAGCCGCGGGGGACAGCTACTAGAGAATAAAGGAAAGATGATTTGCTACAAGAATAAACATCCACTAAAAACCGGCTCTAGACATGGTAACAAAAGATGAGAACAGGAAATGTTTCTAAGAATGGGACAAGTGCAGTTACATCTAAAGGGGTATATTTTGACAGTGACTAAAATAGAATTGCTCTAAGCTGAATAATAAAGTTTTTAACAATTCTGGGAAATTTTGGGTCCACCCTTATACAGGGTGGGCTACAGATAAGTAGCCCACCTCCAGCAATAGTATGACAAGATGATTGTTTTTATTTGCTCACCCACAAGTTACAACAGATGCTGAAAGTGGTCCCCGTTCACGTCTATGCACCTTTGGGCACATCGGAGCATGCTGTCTGTTACTGCTTGCAGCTCTTCAACAGTGATGCTGCGGATACTTGAGATCATCTAGGGTATCTGGATTGTTGGCGTACACTTTCTGCTTTAAATTTCACCACGGATAAAAATCGCATGTGGACAACTCCGTGGTGGCCATAACCCCTTGTTCACAGTTCGCTCCTCTTTAAACAGTTCATGAACCCGTGGCAGTGAGTCGCATGAGGTGTGGTGTGTTGCCCCATCTTTTTGGAAAAAGCAGTACATTTTTTCTTCTGGTGTTAGTTGGTCGTAAAATTGTTCAAAGATGTCCAGGTAAACCACGGTATTCACGGTTGATTCAAAGAAAATTGGGCCCACTATTCGTGTTCCTGACACTGCATACCAAACGCCAATTTTCTGATCGTGAAGTGGCTATGGCCTCCTCCAAAGAGCGTGGCACCGTTATTGGAGGCAGGCTACTTTTCCGTGGCCCACCCTGTATGTCAATTTAATGTCCAAATTTTAGTAGACTGAGATTTCCAAAAATGTTTCTTACTGAAAGCTTCATAACCCACCATTCAATATGACCTGCCCATTATCATTTTGATATAATAATTCATGTGGATGATACAGGGGTTCAAACTACTGTCTGACATATCCAGCATTCTGATTGAATTCTGTGCCCAGTCTTTTTCTGTATGGTGACTGCATGTGTGTATATAAATCATTCTCTGGCTACTTTGACTTTCCTTCCACATCTCTAAAGACATTCAGGTTGTGTTAACTGGTGACTCTAAATTGGTCCCAGTTTAAATATTTGTGTGTGTTCTGCAATAGACCGGTGACATCCACTATTGACGGCAAAGGCTTTTGCTGTCCAAATCCCTGAGCTGGATTACACGGGTTTGAGAATGCAATTATATATGTAAATGTTTCATTCGTGCAACTTTATATTATAGACCAGGGGTTCTTATCCTGATGTCCGTGGATCCCTAAGGGGTCCGTGGATCCCTAAGGGGTCCATGGATGGGTTTCAGGAGGTCAGATAAAAATTAAAATTCATATTCACTATACAGCCCGGTACCGTTGATTTACAGTAGATGTAATAGTAGTAATACTAGTAGTAGTAGTAGTAAGGTAGTAGAAAACATAGTAGTAGTAGATCTGTTTTAATTTGCACAAGAGGAATGTATTTCAGAATTATAAAGAGTGGCCATTACTTTTTGCATAAAAATGAAGTGTTTTTTAAGATAGTTTACTTTAAAGTTTACTAAAACTTTTTGTACATCATATATGTATGAGACAATCAAATAATAAAGTACATTATATTCATTGCATGCAAAGTTTATGTGAATGTTTCTGGGGAAGGGGGTCCATAGCTTTCATCAGATTCTTAAAGGGGTCTGTGACTCAAAAAAATGTTAAGAATCACTGCTATAGAAAAACAACTGACTAAGAAAAAGTAATGGTTGTTTAATTTTTCTTGCAGCAGAAGCAAATTTGTAAAGATGAGTAACATCTCAGCATTGGCATCTGAGTTTGTGCTGCACTGTGCTATTGATTCTCAGCAGAAGAGCTACACCATCCCTGCCCTCATCCTTGTCTACCTAGTGACGATCTTTGGAAATGTGCTGGTGATACTAGTCATTAAGATGAATCACCAGCTCCAAACCCCCATGTTTTACTACATTGGGACCTTAGCCATCATTGACTTGGCCAACAGCACTAATCTCATCCCAAAAATGCTAGCAGTTCTGCTAGATTCTCCTGAAATTGCATCTGGACCATGTATACTTCAGATGTTTCTAGTACTTCATCTGGAGGCAGTGGAGTCCCTTCTGTTCGCTCTGATGGCCTGTGATCGCTATGTCGCTGTTGTTTATCCACTAAGATACCCTTCATTAATAACAAATAAAATTGTTTGGGTTGGGGTCTTCATTTCTAATGTAGTTGGCACATTGGCTCTTGTTCCTTATTTGGTTTTTGTCCATGAGCTACCTTTTTGTCGCACCAGAGTTCTCCCCTATTGCTTTTGTGACTATGCTACAATGGTTAATATTGCATGTACCGAAGAGCCAAAATACTTGATCGTTTTGACAACAACTTCTACAATGCTCGGTATGTGTCCTTTGATTTTAATTTTACTTTCCTACCTCAGGATTGCATATGCGGCTCTTTCTATTTCTTCCGTTGATGGGAAAAAAAAAGTCTTCAGCACTCTTGGAACTCATCTCTTGGTGGTGGGGCTTTTTTACTTACCGCTTTTAATATCGTACATGTTGCCAGGGATTGGAATTAAGTTGTCCACTGAAGCTTATAATACAATGGTAATTGTGTCCAATGTTGTCCCCCCTATGATGAACCCTTTAATTTATAGCTTCAGGAACAAGGAAATCAAAGGAAGCATACAGAAGCTGTTTAAATGGAAAGTAACACCTGAAACTGGACATCGGTAGACGGCAAAGCATATTTTTTCCATTTCTAGTGCAATTCTGAACTGTCTTATTGATTCTGTTTGTTCAGCTGAATGTTGCTTTGTTCTAAATATTACCGCTGTAATAACTTTACAATATTATTAAAGAAGATAACACAGAGGTCTTGTCTTCAAAATTCTCAAAGACATGAATAAAGTTGGTCCAATAAAACTCTTGCAATTTAAACAGTGAAGGAGGACAAACATGGAAATTAAAAGGAAGAGCATTTAAGACAAAAACCGAGGAAGCCTGACTTCACACAAGCCATTGTGGAAGTCTTAAACAGAATTCTGAGTCACAGAGTTGAAGTGGAAGCTAACTAAAATGACTTTGATGGACTACATTTTATCATTGTTTATTGAAATTGTTATGGTTTATGTGATTATGAAGAAGTAGATCACTGCAATTCCTGGTGAAGAACTTGGGTAATGTGTCTCAACTATTGATTAAAAGAGATACACAAATCAAAATTTAGTTTATACAAGGGTACATTAATACAGGGTGAGTCAAAATTATGTTAACATTTGAATGGCGGAAACAATTTATTCACTAAACATACTTCATACGTGCAAGGTGATTTACAAGAATGTCTCAACCTGTCCACCATTATGTTCAACACACAAAAAACAACAAGCAACAGTACCTTTTAAAGCCTGGACACACATTTAACGGGGAATAGATGATACCACAGTCCGTATTCTGTCCTTCAGGTTATTGATATCACAAACTTTCCTGCTATACACGCGCTCCTTCACCATACACCATAAACAGAAATCAGAAAGGGTGAGTGTGGAAGCCATGGCAATGGTCCACCACAACCTACCCATCGACCCAGAAAGATGTGGTTGAGATAGAAATAATCCAATAATGTTAACATAATTTTGACTCACCCTGTATATATCTACACTCTATTTCTAAAATGTGTTAGAACTACAGTACAGAACATACAGACACTTCATTTTTCAACATAGTCCCTTTACCTTTTCAAGGCACTTGGATAAGTGTTCCACAAGTTTGTTTATGCCCTCAGAAAAAAACATTATTGGTTAGTCTTTCAGCCACACATGCACCTCTTCATTCACTTACTGGTCTGTGGGAAATCAACAACCCCTTTACTTGTCGTTTTGTCAGAATCATGGTATGGACTTACTTGATGTTGTAGTTGATATCAGACATCCCACAATACTGCATTATGTCTTGCATTTTGGAACCTTTTTAATCCACTCATGAACACTTCACCATAGTAAAACACAGTCTCTAGATTGTGCAGAAAGCATATAATGAATTTCATCTCCATGGTACAACTATAGCCCATAAAAAGTGAATCACTGCTGTCTGTGCTTCTCTGGTGCAAATGGAGAACAGACTGGCCACGTTTAAATCTAGAAAATAACAATAGAATCTGACTGAGCATGGTGGAAACTTTACCACTGTGACCATAGACACACCACATTTCCACTTGTGTGTTGGGAAAGCTGTGTAGCCAGTTTAAAAGTGCAAAAATGTATTGACGTATTTTCGTATTTATGTCTATAACATGAGCTGAATTCGAAAAAAGTGACTAAATTAGGGCCATACAGGGTGCTATGGATTAACAACCTGCATCCTTATGCTATACAGTCATACAAATTAGACACTAATAATTATTTTAGTAGTGCTTTTCTATAGTGAATGTCATTTGTTGTATTTTACAACAACATTTATTTATATGGGACATTTTCATACAAATGATATACAGTAGCTGAAAGTGCTTTATGGGACAAAATATATAAGAAAATAAAATTAGGCAATACTAATTAACATTGAATAAAAGGGAGGACAGAAAAAACAAAAACTTCAGACGGCTGGAGAAAGAAAACAAAATCTGAAGGGGGTCCGAGGCCACGAGAGCACCCAGCTCCCTCTAGGCATTCTACCTAACATACAGTAAATTACTTCAATTGTATTCAGGGTTCACATGGAAGAACTTGATGATGATGGTCATGTGGACTTCTGGCCTTTAAGTCATCAATGTAGGGACAGCACAGTGCTTTGATCAGGTAGTGGGGGCGCAGATTGCCACCACAGAAAACTGGAAAAAGATCAGCAGCAAAAACAGGGTTTAGTACGGATTTCGGAGCTACCATAAATGATAATGATAATTAATTGAATATATAGAGCATCAGGATTAAACTAAAATGAAGCTATGAGAAAGTCATGTTAAAGTAATGCGTTTTCAGCAGTTTTTAGCAGTGCTCCACTGTATTAGCCTGGCGAATTTCTATCAGTTAGTTATTCCAGATTTTAGGTGCATAACGGCAGAAGGCCGCCTCACCACTTGGAATTATAAGCAGACCATCATTTAAAGATCTAAGGTTATAATTTGGAGTGTAAGATGAAAGACATTCTGAAATAATAGATGGAGCGAGATTATTTGAGGCTTTGTAAACCATAAGCAGTACTGAGGTAGAGCGAAGGCAATTGAAGTGCCATGCTCAAGGTGACAGAGGAACCCATTACACTTACATCCTTGTACTGTAGAATCTAATACATTACTAGCAAAAATGTATTAATTTATACAGCATCGTTTTATAGTAAAACAAGGGCATTTTACGAGTATAAACAGGTACAGTGGTGGGTGAAGTTGCTGACTCACTTGAGTTTGTGGTAAACGTGTATCTTTATGCTTTAGAGAATACAAGCAGAAGTAGAGCGCCATTTTAGAGTAAACGGCATCATGTGGCACTTTATAAGAACAAGCTGGAGGAGTGGAAATTGAAGAAGATTGTTCAGTGTTTCACAGGAAGTCAGTTGTAAGGAGTGATCCTGCACATTATTATACGTCTTAACACTTTTCTGTTGAAATATTTAATAAAAAAAGGACAGAAAACCAAAAAAATAGTGATCCTGGATGCTTTACAATTTGTAACATGTGGCCAGACAGGAAGTAGTTAACCAGGGCTAAACATGAACCCTTATTGCTTAGAGTCCAAGAACTTTACGAAATTAGGAGAGGATGATGAAGTGAAAATAGAAAAAAGAATTGATGTTCTTCATGATGTTTTGAATGACGACTATTGAAAGAATTACATTTAAAAGAGGAAGAGAGGTTTTATCCATTGGAAGTTCGATACTGCACTGATATGCTTAACCTATAACATAGAGCTCAGGGAAATTAAAGATTGTTTTTGTAAATACAAATTGGTTGTGGGGCGAAGTGTCAGTACAGAACAGGTACACCAACAGTAAGTGCCAGTACTCATAAAGGAACTGCTAGGGAGTGTAAGGGAAAATGTGCTTAAACTGCAAGCCCATTTAGCTAGAACATCCTGATATCATTTGTACCAGCACATTTATGTTAGAAGATGATGTCATATATAACATAAACTTCATATTTTCTTCTCTAATAAGCAGTTTAAATATAAGAAGTCTTATTTATTTGATCCAGATAATACTTTTAACGATTAACTATTTTGGTACCTTTGAATTGTACTTTAGGGCAGAGGTGTTACTAGAATATACCATTTATCTGTATGCTGATTGCTGCAAATTAAAATATATTCAAATGTTATGTAAATTAACCCTAAAATAATAAAATAAGCTGTACTCTTAATACTAGCCACTATGGCTGTGGAGAGCTTGCTGCTCACATGACGAGGCTCTGCCAATTGGTGTAATAAAAGGACCTCCATTCTGGAATTTCATTTGGACTGATGACTCAAAACTCTTCTTTGTCTACTAAGTATTTTCTGCAACTCTGTTTACATAGTTCTGAACTCCAAGAAACTGGCAGTCTTCACTGCTTTCAATAGATGTGTGGATAAACTGCAGAAATTACAAACTAAAAATCAGGCAAAAGAGATTTATCAGAACAAGGAAATTGAAAGAAAACACGGTGATGGCCTGCTTAGTGTTAGAAAACTAACCAAAAATTCTGATGTTTTTTCAACAAGAAAATATGTTGTTATATGTAACAGAGACATGTAAATAATGTGTTAAAGAATACCATGAGACATGATAAAGGTTTGGGGCAGCCATATAATGTATCCTGGCTGCAAAAGTGGAAATTGTTGAACAGAGATATTCACACGACTGAGTCCAAAACAGAACTGACTTAAGATTAGAAAGATGGCGGCTTTAAAGGCCTGCTCAGGAAGTGATGACATCTTTAGGGCCAGAACTGGAAGTGATGTCTGCGGGACCAGATGTGACGTCATCTCTGGGCCCGGAACCGGAAGTGATGTCACCAGGGACAGAAAGTGGCATCATCTCTGGAGGGCCTGACCCAGAAGTGATGTCATTGAGGGTGCCGGAACGTGTCAGGATTTCCCGGGAATGGTCTGCAAGTAACTGAGAAAGACAGTCAGCACACTCCGCCACCCCCTGGTCAGAGGTGGTATTACAATTACTCAGGCCCTTTAGCTGCCTGTAGGAAACTTATGTCAGGTTTCCACTGCTGTACTGCTGTACTGATGCAGATCCTTCATGTGACATGTTTTGAAATAAGTCACCAACACTAGGCCTGACATTGCAATCAGAACATTAGAAGCCTGATTGTTTGGGCAATTTTTTTCTGTTGCTTGCATATGAGAAGGTAGAAGGTCAGTGCCTGATTACCATGATCGACATACCCCTTGTGTTACTGGAGGCTAATTCTCCGAGTCTGTCACAGCAGGGCATGTCCTTAAGTCCTGAGTTGCACTTGGTTGTACTCCTCTGCATAGCTATGTCTTTCTTGTAGTGTGGTGACCAGAATGGCACAGCAGAACTTCAGACGCAGACTGACTAGTGCATTGTATAGTCTGAGTGTAACGTTCTTTCATTTATATTCAACCATTTTTACTATATAAACTAGTATTCACTCTTTAATGGTGTTTGCATATTGTTTAGATGGTGAAAACATCGTGTCACCATAAAACCCTAAATCCTTTTTTGGAGGATGCTTTGTGTCTTCCATCTTCTATTAATAACTGATCCTTCCTTTGCCCTTGTATAACACTTTCTACATTTCTACCTTAACCTACAGTTTTCAAGTGTTCCCCCTCAGTGTCTGCCAATCAAATCCAATCGAATATCAATTTTAAAAGACAATACAGTTTTCCCACTTCTCAACAAAGAGATCTTCGGGAATCTTTATTCAAATCTTGATTGGCAACAGTGAACACCTATTTTATAATACTTTGTGTGTTTCCAACCCAGGGGCCTCATGCATAATGCTGTGTGAAGAATTCACACTATAACATGGCATACGGACAAAAGCAGAAATGTTCGTACACACAAAAAAATCCAGATGCATAAATCTGTGCGTTCGCCAACTTCCACGTTCTTCTGCTACATAAATCCCAGTCAGCGTGAAAAGCAATGCATATGCACGCGCCTGCTGCCACTCCCCAACTACTCCCAGAATTACACCTCTTTGAATATGCAAATCAATATAAATAGCCCTTAAGCTCAGCATTCTGTGAAAAGGCAATGGTAAAAGCACAGGGGAAAAATAGAAGAATTTCAGCGAATACCAAGTGGAGGCAAGGAAAAACGTACTATTTGTTGGTTTAAACAGTGGTATGAACAACAAAAGGAAGTTGATCGAGTGATATAGAGTGTCGGAGAAACTTGAAAGCTCAAGTTCACAAAGTCGCACAGTGCCAAAATAAAAAAGAAGTTGTTAGATATCAAGGTCGCCTTGAAAAGGCGAGTCGTAGCCCAACGTCTGAGTGTCATATGAAAGCTTATTAGGGTACAGAGAAAAAAAATAAAGTACCACATTAAATGTTTTGTTTTGTATTTGATCTTCTATGTGCTCTATGTGTGTGAATCACTATGTGGTTCTTAAATGGGCTTTCTGGAACACAGTAAAGCTGCTGCAAGATGGGAGTGATATGGTGAATAGAGGGGGTTATAGTAATGATGAGGGTGGGCAGCTAAATTCTGGACCAGTTGAAGCTTATAAAGAGATCTGTGAGAAAGACCAAAGAAAAGGGAATTGTAATAATCCAGACGAGAAGTGACAAGGCTATGAACAAGGATAGCAGTGGTGTGGGGAGTGGGGGGCGAATACGATTAATGTTACGCAAGTGGAAATATGGCAGACTGGGAGATGTTATTGATGTAGAACTGAAAGGATAAAGTACTGTCAAGGATGACACCCAGACTCTTAACCTGTGGGGAAGGGGAAACAAAGGAATTATCAATAACAAATGAAAAATGATCAGTTTTGGATAATATTGATTTTGTACCAATGAGGAGAACCTCAGTTTTTGTCACTTTTATTTAATTTAAGAAAATTTGAAGAAAACCAGGATTTAATTTCTGTTATGCAGTCAATAAGTGAAGAGGGTGGAAAGAAAAAAGTAGGTTTGCTAGTGAGGTAGAGCTGGGTGTCATCAGCGTATCAGTGGAAGCTAATGTTATATTTATGAAAGATATTGCCCAGGGGAAGGAGGTAAATAATAAAGAGGAGGGGCCCCAGGACAGAGGCTACCTGAAGTAACAGCGGTTGGTTGGGATGTGAAAGTTTTAAGCTGAATGAACTGAGTGCGGCCTGAGAGGTAGGATCTGAACCAATCTAGTTGAGTGTGGGTAATGCCAATCAAAGATAATCTATTAAGAAGAGTAGCATGACAAATAGTGTCAAAGGCCGCACTCAGATCAAGGAGGATGAGGAATTAAACCAGAATTAGCGGCCATAAGGAGGTCGTTAGTAATTTTGATAAGTGCCATTTCTATACTATGAAGGGGGCGAAAACCAGATTGGAACTGTTCATACAGATTATTTTGAGATAAATGAGAATGAAGTTGAATAGCCACTATTTTTTCAAGAATTTATAGTGAAGATGTGTGGTGACTGGGGAGTCCCAAAAGCACAAGTTCCAAAAACACTTTCAAAATTTCCTGGGGGGGATACCATCAAACCCTGACTGGATACAAGAAAGGAGCTTGAAAAATCTTTAAAAATATAAAGGTTTATTTAATCAAAAGGCTCTGCAATACTGGAGGCTTTGAAGAGCTCAAAGGATATGCCTGAAAAGGTAAGGCAAAAGCACAGTAAACACAAGAAACGCTCCACTCCCTAACACATTTGAAATGAACTATGGAAGGCCCTCCCATAAATAGGGAGGATGGCTGTTCCTGGTGGTGATTGGTGGGGGAACCCACCCCATGGGGAACCAGCCACAAAACACAAGGAACATAAACTAGGTCAGTTCTACTTATCAATAAACACAAAGAAAAATATTCATAATCAACAAAAGAAACATTAATACAAATAAATGATACAAAAATAGACGAAACAAACAAAAAATAACACTGTGGAGTCCTAGCCAGGGGAGAAATATGACAGTACCCCCAGGTGGATTTTAGACTCCCCAACTCCCTTCATAATGTCCAAAACGTCCATAACTGACACGGTCCTCCCCATGGGGACATGAAGAGAAGATTTGAACAACATAAGAAATATTGGGAACGATCATGGTGAGGAAATAAAACAGCCCACAACCAACAGGGCAATTGAAGGGGCTGAACACTACCACCTAGTGATACCCTTCAGGCAAGTGGGCAAAGTAGACCACATCCTGGTGGTCCCTGCAGGGCAGACAAGGCTGACAGCTGAGCACCACCACCTGGTGGCTCCAGCAGGGCAGACGAAAATGGGGACTGAGCACCACCTTCAGGTAGTCTCAGTAATGACAGCGGGACATCCCTAGACAAGGCTAAAACATATAAACTGAAAGGTGAGTTTTTAACATTCATATTCTAGTAAATGGTTTCAACCATTAACTTGGGAGTGGCACCGGAGGCAGCAGCTCGAGCAGGGCACCCACCCCCAGGGTCACTTCAGGAAGCAACTCAGGCAGTGTACCCCCTTCCTGGGGTCACACTGGAGAGCAACTTGGGCAAGGTGGCTCCTCCTGGGGTCACAGCACACAGCAGCTCAGCCACAGTGGCTCTTTCTGGGGCCATAGCAAACACTAATGTGGGTGTGACCCAACCTGGGGTAGTTGGACATCTCCCAGCATGAAAGAGACAGTGAGCTCTCGAAGCAACGCCCTCCTGAATAGCTTGTAGGCAGCAGCATCCTCTGTTTCATTCACAGCTGCCCACTCTGTGCCTGCATTTTCTCTCAGTGGAGTCCCCGCCACATTTTCTTTTCCTCTGCGAGCGTTCCACAACGTGTCTTCGGTTTCACTCAATTCTGCTTGCTTGACGCTCTTCAAATTGAAACTTCTTCAAAAATTTGTCGAGGTGACTCGTTTGCATTCGAATGCCCTTTGACAATTTCCGGAGGCTCATCCATACCTTCAGCAGTATTATCAGTCGGGACCTTGGCAATCCTCTTGTGAGGCTCGATTGTAACAATAGCGTGCAGAGACTTAGAAATAGCAAGCTCATAACATTCTGTAGAGAAGACAGGGGACGTAACAGGTGCAGGATTACTAGACATTGCCCTGGACAAAATCACAGGTGGCTCGAATGAAAAAATGCATGCTGTGACTTGGGTAATTCAAAAATTTCTGCAGAAAAAACTATGCCCTACCCCTTGGGGAACTACCCACAAAGCACAAGGGACTTAATCTAGGCCAGTTCCACTTACAAATAAACAAAAGAAACAAATAAATGATACAAAATTAGACAAAATAAATAAGAAATCCCTCTGTGAACCCCAGCCAGGGGAAAAACATGACAAGATGTGTATGTCGTAAGAGAAAAAGTGCTTGTTTGTAACAAATACAGATGACTATGACAAGATCTCAAGTCTAGTATTTTATAATCCAGTTTCACATTTAAAAATATGTCCAGTTAAGAATACACACACAAATCTACTAGGTAAGGCAATCATCACGACTTTAATAAACAGGTTATTTCAAAATACAGTCACACTATTCAGCATAAAATCAAATATTTTTATATAAGCCCTTTAGAATAAAAATACAGTTAACACAGTCGTGGATACAATTTCAAAAATTAAGTATAAGCCCTTTACACTAATTAGTATTTTCTTTTTTTCTATATATATTATACCCTGTCTAACATTAAAAGCCCTTGAGGAAGCACTTCTAATTGAAGGCTCAAGGCAAAGCACCTCCTCAATTCCATAGAGACCACGGAGAAAGCGTTTTTAAAATGCAGCTCAACAAAAAGGAGCACAGCAGTGTGCCTTAAGCTATTTTTAATCGGTCTCTCGTGTTACGCTGCGCCTCGCCTTTGTTGTTTTTTTTTTTTTTACTGTTTAAGTACTCCCGTTCATTTTTTTATTCTGTACGCAGTCTAGTGATGCGACACTATGTTTCAAAATGATATTTGTAATCCTCGCCCTTAAATGACTTTCTTGATGCTTTGACGGACATATATAATAAACAGAAATAATGAAACTTGAAGGACTTTCTCTAGAAATCTTCAACATTTGGTACTCCTTCAGATGATATTTCTAAAAGAAGAGAAAAGATTACTGCAAAAAATAGCTTCACCAGCATTTCATACCACTCTAAGGTAATAATATCCTTTAATTTTTTTGACTGGAAGGGTAAAAACAGCTTACTTCAGAATGCAAAAAGAAGGTTATAAGAATGTAATTGTTAAAGTTGTTATAGGTAATGCCAGCCTGGTTGGCTTGTATTTTACCCCGATCATGCCAAGTAAGGATGCAGCCCCTGTGATACTAATACTGGATTAATAATAATAATAATAATAATAATAATAAGTATTATTTATGTAGCGCCTTTCATACACTCAAGAACACTTTACAATTCAATACACACATTAACACGACAGTAGAATTTCCCCTTGGGATTAATAAAGTATCTATCTATCTAGAAATTATATACACGAAAAAGAATAATACTCATTGAAGAGGTGTGTTTTTAACAGAAGTTTGAAATTAATAATAGATTTTTCCTCGCTAAGACTGAGAGGAACCGCATTCCAAATTTTAGGGGCCATCACACTCTGCCATTCATAGTTACTAACCTGTATTTAGGTACCCAGAGTAACTTTGCGTCCGATGATCGTAATGCACAGGCAGGAGTGTAAGGAAGCAGCAGCTCCGACAGATAATATGGGGCTAACCCATGAAGGGCTTTAAAGGTGAATAAGAATAAGAATAATTTTATATCTGATTCTTGAAGAAACATAACCAATGTAGATCATAGAGTACAGGAGTGATGTCAGCAGATTTTTTAGTGTGCGTAAGTAAATGAGCAGCAGAATTCTGAACATATTGTAATCCATTGATATATTTATTAAGAAGATTAAGAATGTACAATGAATAATAGCAAAGAAAATGGACACCAAAATGATTTTCTTTTTAATTAGTTCTTCTCTGGTTTAAGCTTTTCAAGACTTCACACCCCTTTTTAGCTCCATGGACTCTTTGTGTGCCACCTTCAGAATGTCTTGTTCATACTAATACCAATACCAATACCAATACTAATACCAATAATTGACATGCAGTGTATAGGCTTTACATGGTAGCATAAAACAGCGCTTGTATTTAAATTTAGTTTATTCTATTTTTAATTTATGCTACTAACCATTAATGTGATGGGTGCGCTTGCATCTTGGAGCTCAGTTTCTGTACTGTAGGTTTGGTGAAATGCAGGACACGTTTACTCTTCAGCTGTTCCAAATAGAAAGTCTATGTCTGTACTTTGACTTTAGTGTTCTCACAGAGGGATGTGATTGGAAATGACAACAGGACTCTTATAACCATGTTTGAAAACTTTAGTTATTCAGTGCGTAAACTTAACCAAAATATGTGTTGATATTCAATTTTCAAGCCTCCATTTGTGGCAATCTCTAGTTCTCTCTTGTTGATTTAGTGGGAGATGTGATGTGCAACAATCAAATGGACTAGGAATCAAATATTTTGCAGTGTCAGTCGCAGGAAAATTCTCAGGTAACTGCACAACCTGATGCGTGACATATCTTGTTTGACACAGTCTGCCAGGTCAAGTTGGTTTGCCAACAGAATTCATTCATTGATCACCTCATGATATCGAGAATAAATTGCAAGTTTTTTTAATCATTGCCTCAATTTTATCATACACCAGAAATATATTAGCAGTTAAACCCTGAAGGCCATTTTAGTTAGTTAGTTAGCCACACATCTGTCGTCTTCAACGCTTCATCCCCACCTGTTATAAAGTTTCCTCCACTTCTCTCCAGCCTGTGCCACTTCCTTCAGGTTTCTTCCTCCTGCTCCTCTTTCTCTTGCATCCTCTATCACCATATATTTCCACCTCTGTCTTGGCCTTCCTGCTCTTTTTCTTTCTACCGCTCTTCTTGATGTCCTTGAGTCTTTCACGTGCCATACACATCCTGCCCATCTTATCATCCTCGATACACCTACTTCACTCCACTCCATCTGACCAGGTCATTTAGCCAAGAAATTAAACGTCAGTAGGTAACCTAACCGCGAGAACCAATTGGTGTCATGTAAGCAGTCTGAAAGGGGGAATGAATAATCATAAAGGAATAATTTAACCTCAATACATAACTCAAAAAAATGACAACACTTTCTTCATAGTTCCTGTCCAACTCCTCTTTTAGATTGCTGGCATGTGCTTTCTGTATGTTACAGTGTGTCTATGTTGCATTACGAGGAAGAGCATGAATACGTGTCATGGCACCACTGTGACTTCCAGTCTCTGATTTCGCACCGCCAGTATACAAATAGCAACCCATTTTGTCCAGGTAAGTCCATACACATTGATGAAAGTGTCAAGCTTATCAAAAATGTCTTCTCGTGTCGAGCATAGTTAGCAAAGCAATGTGTCCTCTTTAAGTATACCTTTATAACAGTACCTGACGGTGTGCAGTTTTAAAGAAATAAAAACAGAGGGTTCGGGTTCCAGGCAGGAGTAGCTGCACACATGCCCAGTTCAGCCAATTTCCTCGTTTGCACTCTGAGGTCCTTCATCATGGCTTCTGTGCACAATGCAGCATAAAAGGGAGCCTGAGCAGGAAACAGGGAGAGACAGAAAACAATGGAGAAAGAGAAATACAGAGGTTACAGATGAAGTGAGAAAGGAAAAAGAAAACAGCCGGGTTGTGATGGAGCAGGTGCTATTGAGGAGACAGGTGGTCGGGCAGGTGGCCCCACGGGGAGTGCTTGACCGCTTCTCAGGGGGCAGAGGTCACTTCTGATGAGCACACCATGAACAGGAGTGACTCCTGCTTGAGGCCTGCTGTTGGTGGCAGGGACCCGAGCCAGTTTTAATGGATGATTGAGTTTTAGTTAGAAGTACTGTGACTCAGGTTTTAAAAGACAGATTCTGCTTGTGATGTTAACTTTGTTTTATTATGAATTTTTATTTTTTAATTCATGGATAATTTATTATTTATTTCTTTATCTTTTATCCTCAACCTGAACACTTTTTTGTTGGGGTATTTATTTATTTGTAATGGATGGAGACCTGCACGGCAGTTTGTGTTTTGGATACTACTCTGCCAATTTGTAATAAAAGCTCTCAGCACATTATGCACCGCTCTTATATCTCTGTGCCCTTATTGCCTGGCTCAATCCTGGACATGACTACCGATATACCCACGTTCACTTGGGATATGCCAGCTGCTGGCACCCTGACCATCGCAGATGTTCATCTAATTGCAAACCAAAACTATCCCTGTTCTTTATGTGCTGCAACCTTCATGTCATCGATCTGTCATGAGACTTGTTCGTTGATAATGACACTGTTTGTATTGCTCTTTTTGCTTTTCCATCAGACATGTCTACAGCAGCTGGAAGTTTTAATTGCTCAGCTATGTTATGACTCTTGCCTAGTTCAGCCACTCAATAACTAGTCATGTGTGTGATACTTCGTGGACCTTTTGTTAATGTCTCCTGGCGTACAGAGCATTGATTTGCTTGATGAAAGCTGAGATGATGCTTTTACAAATATATCTGCAGTTTATGAACTGTATGTGTTACAGATGTTTTGTTTCTGGGTGTCTCCTTAGTAGTGATGGCTTCATACTATTATTTTGTAAAGCACCTCGCTGCACACCACATGCTGCGATTGTGGGTAATCGCTGGTACTGACACAAGTGAAGCACAGCTCGATGTATTTGTCATCATATTTACGCCTCTTTGACACAGACTATTTTCACTAAGTTTGTTGATCTTTATTGCTGTGAAATGTCAACAAAGTCCGATGGGAAGCTCTCCTCCTCCTTCTCTATGTTGGGTTTGTTGCAAGTAGTTTTGCTAGAACATTTATTCTTAGCCGACTTCAGCCACGCTATCCATTCTGTTTCAAACTGTTATTCTTGTTTTTGTCAAACTGCATAGTTAAATTTTAGAAAAGATATAATACAACTAGTCGGCTAAATGTTTTGTGGGGATGCACATAGTATGTGGTCGTGTTCTTTTTTCTCATTGGAACGTTTAAATTATCACTGCAGTTTTTTATAATGGTAGTTTTATATTACATACTACATACACTAGACTCTCATTGCAGCTCAATGCGTGAAAAACTGTGATGGAACAAAAAGAACAGATGCTATACTGTAAAGTTCACCATTATATTTACAGCCTTTTCATGTACAACCTGGAGGGTTTTTACGTACCCCTTAGGGTATGCATACAACACTTTGGGAAATGAAAGTTTAAAAAAGGAGTATTATAAACAAGGAACAACTCAGTGGTTGTGAGTGGTTTATTCATTTGTTGTAGTTCTTTGTTTTTGTTTCAAGTTATTATTTTTTCATTACTATTACAATTACATCATGATCAGAAACACATTTGTATTTACATTTTATGGTTTTGAAATTTGTTTTGATGTGTTTAAAATTTTTATTTATTGTTGAGTTTTCATCACTGTGCCTCCATTTTGAGATGTAAGGATGGGCTGCATTGCCAGGCACCATGATCACATCAAGTCAAACTTTATTTGTCACATACAATTATGGACATAGTGCAAACTGTAATGAAATGCATAGTTACAGAAGTTCAAGAAAAAGTATATCTCTCCATTATAAAAAAAACAAACTTGCGATGAGACGTGATCTTTTGAAGAGAGATATTTGAGAGAGAGAGAGAGATCTTTGAGAGACAGAGAGACACTTTCACCTTCCGCAAGACGGGCAGGTTATGTCATACTTAGAAGCTCTGGAAGTCCTATGATACGCATGCAGAGCAAGTTAGAAAAAAAAACTTGGGACGAGACATGATCTTTTGAAGAGAGATCTTTGAGAGACAGACAACGTTTTAGAGGGGTTTTGGAGGAGCGAACGCATCTCCTTGGGGTGCATTCAGCACCCGCTTTCACAACGATGCGTAGCCGTAGAGTAAAGATCATATTAGCGCAAACAAATGGAAAATATTAATCAGTGAAATAAGAGAACAGCGAAAAGAAGTTGAACAGTGTTTGAGGATGTCAGGGGGAGAAGAGAGACAAGGCTGTGACTTTAAAACGTTTGAAGCGACGCACGAAATGCAGATCACGCCGCACAAAATGCAGATCACGCCGCACAGGAGCACTGGCAAGCAGGCAGCTGATTGAGCAAAGAGGAGGTAAAAAAACAACTGTTATTTGATTCCCATTGTATTACCGTTAAAGAAAGGTTTCGGAGGAGCGAACGCGTCACCTTGGGGTTCGTTCAGCCCCCCTCTTCACAACGGTGTGTAGCGCTTGGCGGGGGTTGGCAAGCAAAGCCCCCTAGTTATATTAAACTTCTGGCTAATAAGACAGCTGCTGAATTCAATTCCAGGCTGGCAGGTGGCAGTAAGATGGACAGATCTGCTCAGTTGTACTGCAGGTTTTAATTTAAAGGCATGGACATCAAATAGAGCAGGTCCAGCCTGTTGTGTTCATAAATTCAACCTGCTCATTGAAATTTGTTTGTTCCAATGCCCCCCTGGTTAAGTCATTCACATTCTAGGGTCAGAATGATTCAGTCTTTTGAATATCAGCACAAATTAAATCATTTCTGTTTCTGAGTTAATAAACATTAATTAGGATGATGTAACTTATTCCACTATAAGCAGTAATGTGGCCAAATTAAGTTTTTACTCATTTGCTCATTTCCAGCCCCACTCTTGCATTTTCCACTCTGTTTTACTGTATCAGATGAAACCCATTCAGCAATAAATTAGCATCTGAAATAAGAAATTTAAGTTGGTTCTCTGCAATAAACAAATCCCACAGCACCTGAACTCACCGTGACTCTCCATGAGATGTAACATATTTAAATACATATGATTGAGCGTGGTATGTGCTGGTAGCTATTCCACCTTAATAAAATGTTAAGTCTGTGTGTCCGTTCAGTTGCTATTTCTGTCATTTCAATAGATGGTGTATCACAAATGTTTACAATGCTTTTTCAAATCCTATTCTAGGTGGCATATACAGTAACAGAGACATATGCATTGCATGGCACACTGCAAACATTAATGCTGAGGTTTCGATTACTTATATTTCAACCCATCTTAGATGATTAGCACAGCTAGTTTCTGCTATTAAAGAAGACTGCAAACACACTGAAGTGTCCAAATTTTGGTAACAAACAGAAAATCTTTGCAAGAGGCTTATGCAAGTCGTGACCAGTAGAGGGCATTGAAGCAACCCAAACATCAAACACAACCACACAGACATAAGTCCTGGGTGCAAATACACATTTTAATTATACTAATACCTTACAAAAAGGCTTCTTGTAATAGTGGTGAAACAAAATTTTCTTTCTTTCTTTCTTTCTTTCTTTCTTTCTTTCAAGCAGGTCAAGCAGAGCAGCTTCCTTTATCCTGGACTTGGGAATCTGGGAGTACTTCTGGTGTTGTCATATTACATCCAGGAAGCTATTTTGGTTCACGTGGAACTTACCCATAACAGGAGAGTCTGTCACCACCAGCAGCCCCTAACAGCCCCTCGAGGACCCCAACATTGCTACCCAAATAAAAGTACAACTCCCATGTAGCCCTGTGGGTGTCGGACCAGGATGTACATCTGAGGGATGTCACCACCCAGTGTACTGGGGAAGCTAATGGTCCTGAAAAGCAGTCTTCCTCTGTCCACCCATTATAATGGCTTCCCAAACAGGAAAGGTACTATTAACCAATCTGGCTGGGATGTTCGTCCATCCACGTTCTTCCATTAGGTAAGGAACCATTCATCCCAGCCAGGATGCCAGCCAACCCATGTGGTCTATCACAAATTCTTAGGGAAATACATTCTGTTTTTTATTAATTTTGTTTCTGTGTTGTGACTTTGAGTTTTCTTTTGTTCTATTAATGGATCTGTCCATTGAATTCCACTTTTGTATTTGACTGCCCTCCATCTCTCTCCTTATCAGAAAACCTTGAGCATCCCTGCCTTTTACAAATAACGTGTATACTCGCAGATAAGTTCTTCCGCGGATAAGTCGGGACTTGATTTTACTGGGTATTTTCTGGTATTTTATAATGTTGTTCGTATAAGTCAAATGTGGAAAACTCACGTTATTAATCCAAGAGATTGATATACTAACGCCCACCTGAGAGAGTAACCATGGAGCACACAGCCTTTTTTTTTCAATGTGGGTGCAGCAATGCGCTGCATCAGCTACTGTATCTATTGTGCCTACGTGACCACACGGTAATACCCAAACTATTCTGAAGCAACGTTTGCACTGATTTGGGTTTTTTGTATCTCACACCCTCATACTCCTTTATCGTAAGAGCATCCCTTATCTACAATGGAGCGTTCGATCAGAAGAAATACGCGTATGAAGCTGGTTTTAAATTAAAATTGATGTGGTGAAAGAAATTGGTAACTGCGCTGCTGCAACAAAATTTGATGTGTCTGAGAAACTGGTGCGAGATTGGAGGAGGCAAGAAGATGTTAAAAAAAAAAATTAAGTGTTGCATTTTTGAACGGGCGTATAAGTTGGGGGTCTGATTTTATGAACGATTTTTCGGGTTTCAAGACCCGACTTATACGTGATTATATACGGTAAGTAAATCTGTTTTCCTTAGAACTTCATCTTGTTTTACCAGGCACTGCAATGTTAAACAATGTTTCTTTGTGATTCTCAACAAAGAGTGTTTGCATTTATGACACAAATTTGGATCTTGGTTTATTATTATTGTAACTTTAAGAATATAAAAACACACACCACAAAACGTTCATCCATCCATTTTCTTAACATACCTATCTAAGGAAGTTTCACAAGGCAGCTGAAGCCTATCTCATTAATCATCTGGTGCAAGGCAGGCTCAGTCTCTGGACAGGTGCCAGTCCATTACAGGGTGAACAAACAAACACACACACTCCATACAAACACACTAAGATCCAATTTAGCAACGCCAATTCACCTAACTTGCATGTCTTTGGACCTGACACTGATAACATGGATGACCCTTTTCCTCTTTAGACCACAGAACACAGTGGATGGTTTTTTGTTTTTTTTTTCCATAAACTACTTGAAATGTTGACTTGTTGGACCACAAAACAGGATTCCTATGTGCTAATTTCCATCTCTGGACAGAGCAGCTGGATGAAACCCATGTGGACATAGAGACATCAAGCAAACTTTACACAGGGAGCCACCACATAATATCATATGTCTTGGATTTTTATAGTGAAACGTGTAAATTTCAAAGCACTCCACTTGTAAATGAAGATGTCACACTGACATTGTCTCACATTTTTCACATAATCATACATACACAACTACTGGGTGTGATAGAATAATTTAAAGGTAAAAGTAGTTAGGTATTTTGATTTGCAGTCCATATTGAAATATATAAACATGTGTTTTCCAATGTCATGAAGAGAACTACTGAAATGGTCAAGTAAACAAACAGAACGTTCCAGGGGGATGGTTCAAGAAATGGGCTAATGTAATGTTCTTTAATGTACCAATTAAGATTTGCTAGATGGTACACATACAGTTTTCACAACAGAATAAAGGCAGCTTTTATTTTAGGCTGGCTACACTCTATGCTAAATCATCTCATGTCTTTACACCAATCAGAGTATGATATGTAAGCATTAATTCAACACTATTATGCAAATTCAGTTGTCTAAAAAATAGACCTCTGCCCGTATTTCTCTGTCCATTCTGACCATGCCGTAACAGACTGCTGTGATGAGTGCTCCTTCTTCAAGGATTTGCTGAGGAGATAATTAATGACTGAATGGACAAGCTTTCTCTTGCCTGATTACTGACTTAAAGAGGTTTTATCAAACTTGTCCTGATAGAGGACACATTTCTTTAATTAATATGTTTGATTTTTACCACAGTTTTGGCACCGCACACGTGGGACGATCCGATTCCTCCAGTGACGGACATCCAGCAGACTGGCTGGCCTGTTCTCATCTGCGTAGGAGCCAAGACCCAGGAAGACACGACCGTCCAAGTTTAGGAACAAACCTGAACGGGTAGGAGAGCTTGTTCATTTGTTCTTTTGGGGATAAGGTACCGAGTTTGACCCCAAGCTGTTGGAATAGTAGTGTTTTCTGCTTAAAGTTAGGGTTTGTTTTAGTGTAGTTAGGTTAGGGATTGGAGATCACCATAGCTCGATTAGTTTGCCGTTGTTTGGACAGTTAAAGCCAGGTAAGGAAATCTCTGGAAGTAATAAGATGTGTTTATTAATTTTTCATTTTCACTGTTTCAGGTGAATCATAGATCCCACAATGACAAGCAACGCTTCAAATTCTGTTTCGGAATTTTTGCTGCAATGTGAAATCAAACCAGAGCAAAGACACTTGACAATTTCATTTCTCTCCTTAATCTACTTTATCACACTGTTTGGAAATCTGTTGGTTATTTTTGTCATTAAAATGAACCGCCGTCTTCAAACACCAATGTATTTATACATTGGCATCTTAGCAGTTGTAGACTTGCTTAACAGCACTAATATTATTCCCAAAATGCTGTCTGTCCTGTTAGACTCTGTAGTTGTTCCCTACGGACCGTGTTTGCTGCAGATGTACATGATCTTCCACCTGGAAATAGTGGAATCTCTGCTTTTTGTGTTGATGGCATGTGATCGCTATGTTGCCGTCCTTCATCCGCTGCGATACCCTTCTCTTATTACAAATAAACTTGTCTGGCTTAGTTTGATGTTGTCTAACATTATTAGTGTGTTTGCCCTTACACCAAACTTGGTCTTTGTCAATGAACTTGATTTTTGTCAGTCTAATGTCTTGCCTTACTGTTTCTGTGATTATGCTACAATTGTTCGGATAGCCTGTACTAACAATCCCAAATATTTCACTCTTTTAGCGACCACAACATCGTTATTTGGGTTTTTGCCTGCAGCGATTATTATCTTTTCTTACCTCAGAATTGCTCAGGCAGCATTGAACATCTCTTCTTCTGATGGGAAAAGTAAGGTTTTAAGCACCTGCTTCACACACCTGCTGGTGATGTCACTCTTTTATCTACCATTGATGATTTCATACATTTTAACAGGAAGTGGTGTGAATCTGTCAATGGAAGCGTACAATATTCTGGTTATTATAGGCAACGTTGTTCCTCCTATGATGAACCCAATAATATACAGTTTTAGAAACAGAGAAATAAAAACTACCATTTACAAGTTTGTGAAAGGAATCCGAACATCTCCCATTGCCATCATGCACTGAATGAACCTGCACCATATATTTCAAGAGGAGAAAGACTTGGGGCTAAAACTGAGATCATGCCTTCCAAATGCCTGGTGCATTTCACTTTATAAAATTAAAACAAAGTACCTATTTCATGTGTGTCCATTTTGGTGTACCAATCAAATGATATCTACAAATGTTATTTTTCTGCAATTTCTGGAATTTTCAGCTCTTAATGTGTTCACATTGCTATAATCCAAATAAATTCTTGGTGGCAATTACAATTTTTTTATTCCAGTACTGAACTTGGTAACATTAAAATGCTTACTGGAAAATTTCATTTAAGAGCTGTACTTTGGCTCAAAGTACTTATTTTGCAGAGCTTAAATGTAGCTATCCTCCTTCCAAATGAACATTGATGGTAAAAATGTGTACTACTGCCTCACACAAAATGAGCATGCTTTATCTTAAATAAGGCTGGATGTTTTCCACTTTCCTCGAAGATGTCAGGATCCAAAAAGAAGGAACTGCTGGCAAAGGATGTTTGGCAAATTACAAGTAAACCCCATTAAACAACGGTATGTGGTCTTCAGGTAATATGACGAATCTTTTTATCTGAGAGAATAAGAGAAAAAATGTAAAATTGTGATCCCTTCACATCACATATAATATTCCAACTGTGACATCTTGTTTGAGCAATTTTCAGTATTTTCAAAGAAGAACACACAGGAAAAGTACATATTTCAAAAAATAATCTGGAAAACAAAACAACATGGGTCAGACAGTTGCCAAAAACTGTGCTAATGGACATAGAACTGGCCTTTGGTAAATGTAGGGTATAAAACCATATCCATTGTGGCAATGAAGCATTTCTAAGAACATACCACACCTCAACTTAACTCTACCCACCTAAGTTGGAGTTCATTACATCTGTAGACCTGCTTATCTATGCAATTATCTAACCAGTATGGAAAGAAAAAAATTATATGTCATAGCACATTAGCATAAATAGCCATAAAAGTAATTAACAGCTTCTGAAACATTAGATTTAGCATAAAATAGAATGTCAAGCAAATAAGGTATGTCAAGCAAATAGTTAAATAAAAAATCAGTCATATTGCATTATTTTTAAGCTTGAGGCAGAATTGCTAGTGTGGGAAAAAAGGACAGGACAGGACAGGAATGACGCATAGAAACTGCCCGTGCACCTGTGTTGACAAGATCGGAAGCTAAGAAAAAGGTGGCCTTAGTAGACATGTGAGAAACCAGCTGGACTGGTGAATCAGCAAAAGGCTTTTCCTATAAACAAGGTCAAAATGATGTAATGCATGAAAAAATTAGTATATTCAAGTACTAGCATAAATAAATATAGAAAGATATATTGAAATTAGCACAGAGATTAAGCTAAATCAAGCATGCCAAACAAATGATTAAATAAAGGCACATGCCATATTTTTTTTTAATTAAAGCTTAGCTTTGGGCATCAGACAAACCAGCTTAAAAGTCTGAGAAAGAGGAAGTGATGAGAGGAAAGCCCATAAATGGAAGACAGAGAATGTCTGTACTGGCCTTGGCCAGTGAAAGAAATAAGCAAAAAAAGAAACTAGAGATGAATAATGGACAGTAAGGACAGGTGCAGAATGAGCTAATTGAACGAGGTCGGAGTGATAAGAAATTACTATATAAGTTTTGAGTTTTGAACTGTTCGGGGCTCAATCTCATTTGGCCGAATTGGGTTGAGTCCGTGTTGTTATTATTGTTGTTTTATTGCAATAAAGCTTTAAAACTCTGATTGCCTATCCTGAGTCCTAATAGCCCTTCATTTTCAGGTAAAAAGCCTCTTGGTCACAATTTTTCGCCACGACACCAGCCAATCAGTTTGATGTAGTTAATCAAACACCAGAATGGGGGGAAAATTGTGATTGCAGCTTGGTATGGTTGTTTGTGCAAGGTGGACTAGTTTGAATATTTCTGTTCCTGCTGATCTCCTGTAATTTTCACACTCAGTAATCTCTAGAGTTTACTCAGAATGGCGTTAGGAAGCAAAAACATCTACTGTAGTGAGTGGCAATTCTGTGAACAGAAGCTCTCTGTAGATGAGAGAGGTCAGAGGAGAATAGCTTGACTGTTTTAAACTGACAGAAAGGCTACAGTAACTCCAATTACCTCTCTGAACAGTTGTACGGAGAAGGAAAGCATCTCAAAATGCACAACACGTTGAAACTTGAGGTGGATGGTCTACAACAGACCTTGACTGGTTCCATTACCAAGAACAGAAAGCTGAGGCGGCAGTGAGTGAAGGCTCATCAAAACTAGACGGGTGAATATTGGGAAAACGTAGTCTACTCTAATGAATCTCGGTTTCAGATAAAGCCACATTGATGGTACGGTCAAAAGCTTTCACCAACAGTATGAATCCATGCACCCAAGCTGTGTTGTGTCAACAATTCAGGCTGAATGTGGTGGCATAATGATGTGGGAAATGTTTTTATGTCACACCTTGAGCCCGTTAAAGCAATCAACCATTCTTTGAGTGTCATGGTCTATTTGAGTATTGTGCACCCCTCGGCCACAGTTTACACATCTAAAGGCTACTTCTGGGATCATAATGCACAACAACACAAAGCAAAAGTTGCCTCAAACTGATTTCACAACCATGACAATACGTTCAGTGTTCTTCAGAGGCCTTCCAAGTCACCATCTCTGAACCCATTAGAACCCCTTTGGAATGTACACTAGAATGTTAAATTTGCAGCATGAATGTGCAGCTGACAAATTTGCACAAACTGCAAACATGGACCAGAATCTCAAAGGAACCATTCCAACATCTTGTGGAATCAATGTCAAGAAGAGCTGAGGCTATTTTAAGAGAAAAAGAAGGCTCTATCCGGTTTGAAGACGTATTCCTAATAATTTTCCCAGTGAATGTGTATTTCAAAAACCTAACTTGAAACCAAATTTCAAGTGTGTGGCTTGAAAAAGAAAGCTCTGCACAAAAAACAAACAAATATACAGACACTGTGCTACATGGATTTAGATAGTCAATCAGGTTTAAAATGAGTAAATGAAGTGTTGAACAATGATTCTACCACCAGTACCTGGGGTAGAACACCAAGGCAAGACAACAATAAATATAAATAGTACAGTATATAATAGAAATTTGGGAGTAATGCTAGGTAAACAGGGTTTTGTAATGTAATAATGCATTAACATTGGCAGGTGGTTCCATTTAAAATGACTGCTGCTTATGCTGGGTCTCCGTCGTTGTCTACGCTTCAACTTCATTGCTCCATCTTCCAATGCTCCTGGTATGAGACTCCTCTTTTTCCTCTCCCATTAGGCCTTGATCACCTCTTTTTTATTCACCTTCTTTGATATTTCAAAATCTCCCTATGCTCACATGGTCTCCCTAACCTACTTGAGCAGATCCATGCCAAAATGGAGACTCCTCAGGAACCAAGACAAATGGATTTTTGTGAAGCAGAATATCCTAATATGTTAGTGCTTTCAATCAGCCCCCTCTTCCACGCTGTACATGGGCAGGCCACGTAGCATTTCTCTCAGGTCTATTTGCACTGATATTGCAATATTTTCATTTTTGGCAAAATTGTTTGGTCTACTATAATTGTTAGAGCAGTATTAGAGACTGTGAGACTAATAGAGAAGAGCATACGGTGCATCTCAATAAATTAGAATAACATCAAGAAGTTAAATTATTTCAGTAATTCAATTCAAAAAGTGAAACTCATAAATTATATAGATTAATTACACACAGAATGATATACTGTATTTCAAGCATTTATTTCTTTTCATTTTGCTGATTATGGCTTAATAATAATAATAATAATAATAATAATAATAATAATAACACATTTTATTTATATAGTGCCTTTCCCATGCTTAAGGCGCTTCACAGAGTCTTAGAAAAAAAAACAGCAGGGCATACTGTATGTAACATTGGATACAAATGTTTTCCTGAAATAGAACAATGAAACAGATTACAAAGCATTAAATAGAATAAAGAACAATAAACCAGAGTAAAATAGTAAATTCAATACTAAAAGAAAAACCTAACAAATAACCTAATCTAATATATAAAGCAGAGTTGATTTATGTGTGTATGTTTGTTTGTCGGCCATACAAATCTGCACCGGGTGTCCGATCACCACCAAACTGGGCATGGGGCTCCTTTGTGACCAGGAGGAGGTCATGGGGTATGTTTGGTTGGAAAAAATGTTTGTGGTGAACCACAGGGCACCTTTTCACCAAGACGTTTGGCACACGTCCCGGTACTTATCATCAACAAGATAGCTGCATGTTGCAATAGACGTTCACGATGGCGCCATCTAGCGGCATGTTTGGTCCCTGTGCGTCGCTCTTTACCCATGTTTCTTTAAACTGCCAAGAGATGGCGGAAGTGTCCAAGTATGAGAAGGCCGACTGCTTTCATCGGGTGAAGGGGAACTGCCATATGGATGTAACTGGCTTTCCGAATTTGTGGTGCTATTTGCTCACTTTACGACTCACAGAACGATTTCAGTGTTGCACTTTCTGACTGACTGGTGCTATTTGTTCGCTCTCCGACGTATTGTAAATAAGGCAAATTTATCTCACTGTGGTGCTTATTCCGTACATAATACCATGTAACACATTATAATTGTCCTGCTTTTCGCTAAATACCCATGCCACAGAAAAAAAGACGTAGAATTGGAAGGTCCACTTCAAATGCCAGAAGAAAGTCTATTTCAAGGGCGTCTGAAATGCTACAGCAGACAAAATCCAGAGTGGAGGAATTTACAATAAAATGTGAATCAAAAAACTGTTTGTTCTATTTCTATGTTCTGTTTCTTTCATTTGGGAAATTCACCGGGCAACGCTGGGTACTCCTGCTAGTTTGTGATATAACAGACACACAAATTATCCTGAGCATCTGGACAGAGAGGTAAACTGAAAGAAAAGGCAGAATGTTAAGTTAAGTTAAAAGCCTTCCTTAATAGTTTTAAGTTGTTTTTTAGAAGAATGAATGGAGTCAGCTGATCTAATTAATTTCAGTATGCCATTCCAAAGTCTGAGTGCTATCGAGCTGAAGGCTCTGCTGTCACCCATAGAGTGTAGATTAGTGTGAGGCACAAGAAGATTACCAGAATCAGAGGACCTTAGTGGGCGGACAGGCACATAGTGATGGCGAAGGTCACTGATGTAGTCCGGTGCAAGGCCATTTAAAGCGTTGTAGGTTACTAATAGAATTTTATATTCAATCCTGTAAGACACAGGGAGCCAGTGAAGGTGAAACAGGATGGATGTGATGTGCTCACTGTTGCTGGTCCACATAAGGACCCTTACAGCAGAGTTTTGAATAAGCTGGAGCTGTGATATAAGATTAGAAGGGGCACCTGCCAGCAGCGAGTTACAATAATCGATGCGGGATGTGATTAAAGCAGGGACAAGTTTCTCAGCATTAGAAAAGGACAGGAATGAACTAACACAGGATATGTTATGGAGGTGAAAGTAAAAAAGTTTCTTAATGTGATTTATGTGGGCGGAATAAGAAAAGGAGGAATCAAAAATGACACAAAGATTCCTTGCATCAGAAGAAGGTCTGATGAGATCACCATCAAGATTGACTGGAAAGGAGCTAATTTCCTTAAGTAGTGCCTTAGTGCCAATTTGCAGGAGTTCAGTTTTGTTGCAATTTAATTTTAAAGAGTTCTGCTCCATCAAGGTTTTAATTCAACTGAGGCAAGTTGTCAGCTGAGAAAACTCTGATGAAGTTCCACTTTTGACATTGAAATAGAGTTGAGTGTCATCTACATAAAAATGATAACCCAGTCCAAAGCTATGAATAATATGGCCAAGGGGAAGCATATGAATACAGAAGAGAAGAGAACCGAGGACAGAGCCCTGTGGAGCTCCTTGTATGACTGGCACTGTGCTGGACCTGCTGTTGCCAAGACTGAGAAACTCTTAACTTTTCATTTTAACATTCATTAACATAAATCAGGAGAAGAAAGTTACTGTTTTGGACAGAGATACACATATCTGTTAACATCCAGCCTTCCTTAAAAAATAAATACTGGAACATCCTGAACAGCGACACACATAAATCTAACAAAACTGGAACTCAACATAAAGAATGTTTGTGTCATGAAGCAGGATAGGCCTTCATATTGACTACACTTATTAATTTTTCATCTAATGTCATATGCTATTTTCTCCTTCTTTCGATCTAAATACATATTAAGTGTAGAATTTTTTAAATTAAAAGTATGAATATTTTAGGCTGTCTAATTTTTATTCCTTTTCAAATGACACTAAAGTTCTTACATTAAAATATAACACTGGTTATATACTGTAGGCCCATAATATTATATATGGTGATTATACCACAATTACCTCTTCTGGGTGTGCTGTTATTTTCAATCTAGATGCTCTCATTCAGCCACATTATGCAGATGACACACAGTTTTACTTATCTTTAGCGCTCAATGATATTGAAGCTCTGAGCTCTCTGACCCAGTGTCTTACTTGTATTTTTGAATGGATGAACAGTAATTTTCTCATCCTCGATAAGGTAAAAGCAGAAATTTTAGTCTTTAGCAAAAATGGGAATAGTGAAGGTTCTAAAATTAAACTTGAATACTTAGCATTAAAAGTCAACGCAGAAGTAAAGAATTTAAGCGTAATCATGGACTCTGACCTGAACTTTAATTCGCACATTAACTAGATTACTAGGATTCCATTTTGCCATTTAGGGAACATTGTAAAAGTTAGAACTCATTTAACTCAGCAAGATGTTGAGAAATGAATTCACACTTTCTTTTTAGTTAACTAAATTACAATACTAGATACAATTGGTACTCCCAATTGGACTACCAAAGAAAGGCATCAATCAGATGCAATTAGTTTAGAATGCAGCAGCCAGAATCAATCCATTATCCAACGCACTATATCCTAACTACAGGGTCACGAGGGTCTGCTGGAGCCGTTCCCAGCAAACACAGGGCACAAGGCAGGAAACAAACCCCAGGCAGGGCATGCACACACTAGTGACAATTTAGTATCGCCAATGCACTGAACCTGCAAACCTGCATGTCTTTGGACTGTGGGAGGAAACCGGAGTACCTGGAGGAAACCCATGCAGACACGGGGAGAACATGCAAACTCCATGCAGGGAGGACCCAGGAAGCAAACCCAGGTCTCCTAACTGCGAGGCAGCAGCGCTACCTACTGCACCACCCGCAGCCAGAATCTTAACCAGAAAAACAAAATCTGAGCACAACCCAGCAGTTTTAACGTCATTATATTGGTTACCCGTGTCATTTAGAGCTGATTTTAAAATTCTAATGGTACATATAGCTTTGAATAATCTTGGTCCTTCCTATAATTTGTAGTGCCTGTCCCTCTACATTCTAAATCATATGGCCTTAGATTTTCTAATGGTGGTCTGTTTATTATTAGACCCAAACACTAAAGAATTGATAAAGGGACTTATTGCTGTTATGCACCAAAAATCCATTATGAATAGAGATACATCAGGCTAACACTGTGGATCAATTTAAAAAATCCCTTATAACCCACTTTTTAGTTTGGATTTGACATAGCTTCATTTAAGTTCTGCTCCTGATAGACTATATATGCATTGAGTTATCATATTCTTCAAGGATTTATAATCTTTACTAATCTCTACTTTTCTCTGCTATCTTTTCTACTTTTTCTGTGGTGGCGTTTTATGTCACTGCCACCTGATTGAGGCACTTTGCAGCCTACTTTAAGACAAGTGACCCGGGCTGACTACAAGACCCTCTGTGTGGCATCCTCTGGGATGAAGTCTGGAAACAATGAGGAACGATTTACAGACATTTCTGTTAGGTAGAATGCCCAGTGTTGGCTGGATGGTATTTTGGCCTTGAACCCCTGCAGATTTTGTTTTTTTCTCCATCTTAACTGGATTTTTCTTTTTAAATGTCTTCCTGGCCATCTGACCTTATCATTGTACTCATCTTTAAATACTTAGAATATGATATTATATATAAGGATTCTACTTATCTACTAATTGCACATCAAATGTTTTGTATGCTTACATTGATTTATTTTTTGTCATTTATTCATTATTATTCTTAATTAATCTAATTTGTTTTCCTTTTCTCGTAGCATTTCCTTTTGGCATTATGTAATAATAATTCTTTGCATTTATATAGCACTTTTCTCACTACTCAAAGCACTCAGCAATCGCAGGTTAAGGGCCTTGCTCAAGGGCCCAACAGAGCAGAGTCCCCTTTGGCTTTTACGGGATTCAAACCGGCAACCTTCCGATTGCCAGTGCAGATCCCTAACCTCAGAGCCACCACTCTGCCAGATAAAACACTTTAAGTTACATCTTTTGTAAGAAAATTTATTATACGTATTGTTGTTTTTGATGCTGTTGCTTAGGGTGCTGAATCCAAATCTGGCAACAGGACTGCTCTATTATATGTAGATATAAAGGTGGTCTACTCCTAGAAGTACTTGGGGTTCCACATTAATGACAGGTTGGACTGGTCTCGGAACACAGAGAACCTACATAGGAAAGGGAAGAGCAGGCTCTTTTAACTTAGGACACTGCATTCCTTTAATGATGGAAGTGACATACTTCACAACATCCACAACTCTGTGATGGTCAGTGCAATTTTGTCTGACTGTGTCAAGTGAGAACTTTTCTTTCTTTTTCATGTTTTTGCTTTATAGTAATTATGTGTGTGTGTGTATATTTATTTATCTACCTATTTATTTATTTAAAGTGCTTTTGTAAAAAGACCTACCGCAGCTGGGGACAAATAAAGATATATCTATCTATCTGTCTATCTATCTATTGTAAAAGGAATCACACAGAAACAATATTAAGGGTTAGGGAAACTGTCCCCGTATAGTCTCGCTCTTTCTCGTTTTCTTTTCGGTCAATACAAACAGCCTAGCTACATACATTAGCACAGACAACATGTTGGGGGCAAGATGCCATATTTGTAGAGGCGGGGACGGCGAAAGGGATGTTGGGAAACACTGGGGAATCCTGGGAGCAAGATGACGTCATCGGGGAGGGATGACACGTGACTCAATGCAATGCGGAAGTAGTCCGATCGTCTGGTTGTAATACGGGGAGTAAATTCATGGCCTGGGCTCTTTTGTGGATCGTCCTTCCTGTGAGAGAGCAGAAAGATGGGTTAGTGCACTGGGTTTTTCCCCTGTCATGTGGGTTCATGCCACATGTCGGGTCTTTTGGCTGCCCCCTACTCGCGTGTGTGTGACTTTATCTATCTATCTATCTTTAAGAAATAAGAAGAGAAAAAAAAAACAGTGACTGTGTAGCAAGTACTTCATTGTCGGTTGTTTCCACCACAACTAGTGTTAGGGACCAACATTTTTTCAGTTCAATACTTTAAATAAATTTCTGAGCATGAAAAGCACTTATGCTGCAAAACAAACTTAATTTCATTTTCTGAAAATCAACCATTCAAAACGACATTTTTCACTAAATTTGATACCTCACCGAAACAGTTTGTGGTAAAGAAATTCCCATTTCACAAATGGATTCAGCACCCCTAAATCTATAAAGTACACTTTCTTGTGTGAGTGGATTCTAGTGCGGACCAATGCAATAAATTAAAAAAGTATTTGGGTGCGCATAAGTAAAGATAAAAGATAAACACACAAACAGATCTATCCAAAGTTACTTGTTAAATTCACAAATGCAACTTTCTGGGCTAAGAAATTATTGCCACTAGTTTTGCATAGGGGGCATGGTGGTGCAGTGGGTAGCACTGCTGCCTTGCAGTTAGGAGTTCACTTCCCGGGTCCTCCCTGTGTGGATTTTGCATGTCTGCATGGGTTTCCTCAGGGTGCTCCAGTTTCCTGCCACGGTCCAAAGACATGCAGGTTAGGTGCATTGGCAATCCTAAATTGTCCCTGGTGTGGGTGTGTGTGTGTGCCCTGCAGTGGGCTGGAGCCCTGCCCGGGGTTTGTTTCCTGCCTTGTACCCTGTATTGGCTCCAGCAGACCCCCGTGACCCTGTAGTTGGGATATAGCAGTTTGGATAATGAATGGATGGATAGTTTTGCATAATGACAGTTTAGTAACAATTTAAAACCAGAAACGTCAGTATATTTCATTTCTTGGAGGTTGTACTACAAGAAAAAAAAAACTAGAGCACCCTTGCTACAGAGTATCAATGGGGTTGGCATAAATCTTGCTAGAATTCTGAAATCATGTAAATAAAAAATAAATTGGAAGTAAACATTTTCCCTCCAAGTTGAATTAGCACTAACATTAAGTTATAATTCTGGCAGGTAGCAATTGTTTAAAACTAAAATGAACCATCCAAGGTGGTGATGACTCATGTGGCAACAGCATGATCTTGAAAATGTATTAATGAAAATGTCAAATTAAACAATAAAGCAAAAATGTGTATCTAATAGCGGCAAGCAAAGATCATTCAGGTGGGACCTGTTGTTATGGTTATTACAGTCCTTGTCAACTCCAACCTTGTTTACTAAGTATGGCTTGGGGATTAAACACCTTATAGTATAATTAAAACTGGCGGTGATTCTTCTGAGACTTGGAGAGATTTAAGACCTCATATTTTATACAGTTGCAGCAGTCATCCAAAAGGCTGTTAGCTCCCACCAGTGCGCCTCTCATGTCTAAAGCTAAAAGCAAATCGTAATGGCTGCTCTTCCATGCTTTTTCCAATTATTGCTTTTAGTCAGCTGACACCCTTAATTCTGTTTTAACAGAGAGCTGGATTTAAATCCACAAATGTTTTCCAACTACGAAGACCTTATTAAATTTTGAAATAAATTATCAAAAACGCTACGAAATATGAAATTTGCTCGAGTGCTGTTATGCTTCTGTCACCTCTGCTACACAACATTTAACTCACAGCAATTGGACCACTAACCAATCACGCCTGCTGGTAAGGTAAATTAATTTTTTTCTAAAATAATGAATCGATTATTTGTTCAGGTAAAAAAATATTTAAGTACTGTGAGTATGTTAAACGTAAGACAAGAAAAAGGAAAACACTGGCCATATATTGTTATTTAGTATCTGGTTACCGAGACAAACAAACGTTTATGATATTAGGAGATGACAACCAAGCACTCTGCGTCTCCTCTCCTGTGCAGGGGACTTTATAGCTGATCCGGTGACAAATGCTTTACTCATATCACTCACATCTAAAATAAAATAAATAAATTCTTCATTTTTATAAAAATAATTCAGTATTTAAGAATTACTATATATCCTCACACATTTTAATATGAAGAAGAAGTATCGCACGTCACAGAATTTTAAAGGCAATGGTAAACTAATTTAGGAAAAGATGTACCGTATTGTACGATGAAGAATTTAGCCATATGGGCAACCTCAATGTTTCACTTCCATAGGCAGAAAGTGTTCTAGTCATTCATTGCTTTTCACTAACTTTGGGTTACATTTACATATTACTTTAATCTAAAAAATAATCTGAATTCAAAATTTCACTGCAGATCAAATTTTTATTAAGAGTAAAAGCTTAATAAAAAGCTGGATAAAAGGTCTCGTAGCATCTAAACAAGAGAAGCAGAGAGCCACACTGGTAAAAGGACTATTCTTTCATATGCCAGTTGTTATGATAAGGGTTTATTTCATATTTATTTGAACTGTGTTCATAAGAATTATTTATGAATGCTTTGAAGTCATTTTCATTTTTTTGTCTGGTGCCTTCTGATTCACTGGTATGAGAAATCCCCCACATATGATATACCGCTTGACTTGTCTTGATGTCTACTTACACGCGATGTTGAGCATTTTGGTGTTACACACCAGCCCACTAGACCCCAAAAAAAACTAATTTTATGCCATTTTTGGATCATATTTTGTACAGGAAATTACACCCTTATGATAAAGAGTAAACCAATCAGTGTCTGCAGCAAAATTACCAGAAGGACTTGAAGTTGTGCCAATCACATGAACTGACCCCCAGGGGTTCACCCCCTAATGGGATACAAGGGGCCAAAGTGACTTCTTTTCAAAAAAATTCAAACAAATGGGAATCATTAATATAAGCATGTGAAGTTACATTTTACACAATACAATACAATTTATTTTTGTATAGCTCAAAATCACACAAGGAGTGCCACAATGGGCTTTAACAGGCCCTGCCTCTTGACAGCCCCCCAGCCTTGACTCTCTAAGAAGACAAGGAAAAACTCCCAAAAAAACCTTTGTAGGGAAAAAATGGAAGAAACCTTGGGAAAGGCAGTTCAAAGAGAGACCCCTTTCCAGGTAGGTTGGGCGTAAAATACAATACGCAGAACAGAACAAATCCTCAAATAGTTTACAAATAAAAATTTTAAAAGTACGTAGCAGAATTTAACAGTAGATGATATCACATAATATGATTTGGATTTGTTTAGAGTCCTGGAGACCTCAGCCATCAGGCTGCCTCCCCCATTTGGCCATTCCACAGCTTAGACAGCACTGGGTCAGCCAATCCGATGACAGGACCCCTCTTTCCCATGATTCCTGCGATCCTCCATCAGGGATGACTTTAGGCAGGCAAAACAGCTTGGCAGGTGGGCTGTGGCACCAAGTGCCACATTTGAGTAGACATTTTATACTATTTCAAGGTTGCTTATCCTGAATATGACAATATTTTTGACATTTGATTCTTTACTGGTGGTTCTAGCCCTCTAACAGCCACTCCCAGAAGGCTTCAAATAAGTACAATGCAGTTTTGGATAAAATCCAGAGAAGAGTGATGAGGCAGATTCCAGGGCTGCAGTGGATGAGTTATGAGGAAAGACACACTCACAAGGCACAAACCTTTGCAGTTCACAGATCTGCACTGTGGTAACGGTCAGCGGCCAGCTGCAAATGTGCAACCTTTGGATTCTAATGGTTCTCTAACTCAGTCGCCTTGTCAGGGTGAGCTAACGGAGTAACTCTCTTATCTCTTACATAAGGACAGGCTGTAAGTGGAGTACTTCCTGGTCATGTCAGCTGGGCTCTCCTCTTTCACCCCGCCACCATTTTATTGCACAACTCTGCAGCGACACCACAATTTGGATCATCTGCTTTTGGCTTTTCTATACATTTGCTAACAGTAGAAGATAATGGGACAGTATGACTCAACATCACCTGGCTTGGTTGACAATTTAGTACTATTTCTGAAGGTTAGGAAATTTGTTCCTTTTTTCTTTCAGGCTGAACAAGGAACTGCCAATAATGAGCAACATCAACTTCTCTGTTTCCGAATTCGTTCTTCACTGTGCAATCAGTTATGAGCAGCGGAGCTTCACGGTGGTGATTCTCTTTCTAGTCTACATGGTGTCTTTACTAGGGAATTTGTTAGTAATTCTTGTTGTGAAAATGAATAATCACCTGCAATCACCAATGTATTTGTATATTGCTACTTTAGCAGTTGTGGACATGTTTAATAGCACTAACATCATTCCCAAAATGCTGGCAGTTCTGTTAGACTCTGCCGTTATTCCCTATGGACCATGTTTGCTGCAGATGTACTTGGTTTTCCATTTGGAGGTGGTGGAGTCTCTTCTATTAATGTTCATGGCCTGTGATCGCTATGTTGCTGTTCTTTATCCACTACAGTATGCTTCTATAATAACAAATAAATTTGTTTGGATTAGTGTTTTCATGTCCAACTGTTTTGGATTTGTGGTTCTTACCCCATATATGGTTTTTGCTACCGAGCTTCACTTTTGTATCACCAATGTCCTGCCATACTGCTTCTGTGACTATGCCACAATGGTTCATGTCGCCTGTACTGATAACCCTAAATACTTGATTATGCTGTCCACCACAACAACCCTTGCCATTTTTCTGTTCACATTAATTCTCTTTTCCTATTTAAGAATTGCTAAGGCAGCACTGAAGATCTCATCTGTTGATGGGAAGAAGAAAGTCTTTAGCACTTGCCTTACACATCTGCTGGTGATGGGACTTTTTTATCTGCCAATAATGATATCCTACATATTGCCAGGAATAGGGATCAAACTTTCTTTGGAAGCATATAATACATTATTAGTTGTAGCCAATGTTGTTCCTCCCATGATGAATCCAATAATTTACAGTTTTAGAAACTCAGAAATTAGAAATATGATTTCCAAGGTTTTAATTGGAATTAGAGAATGTTCCATCGGTAATAGAAATTAAAGAAGACACTATATTCAGCTTAACTTTAAAAGGAATTGTGCGAAGGTTTGGAGTAGGTGTAATTAAGATTAAGATGCCATTACAACATATGAGAGATGTTTTATAAAAAGGGTCTTTATATGTTAAAAAGTAATAATAAATCTCTGCTATACCCGTCAGTTGTTGTCTACCTTCATTTGTAACATTTCAAAGCATAATAACATGTGGAGTGTTATAAAAGCATGTAATCGATTACCATGTGTAATGGAATAGCTGACCAGTAAAACTAAAAATAGATCATTTGATGTCTTATTTTACTTCACTGAGTGGCAGACTTAAATAACCCTGCAAGTCACAGTTTGTGTTAAACAAATGAGTAACCATAACTCAAAAACAGAGAAAATCCAAAATCCTGACCAAAATATCAAATCCAAACTTTCTCTTTGTGTTGCGGAAAACACATTCTTTAGCAGTGGATGTGTTAGGGGACAGTCTGTGGGTCTGTAGGTTTGAAAATGAATGAATGAATAAATTAATAACTCACTTTCGATACCTCTCAAGATGTGTCTGTTTTTTTCAAACCATAAATTCTCCCCACACTGTATTAAACTCCAAACATTAGATTTTCATCACATTTTTCTTGTATATCCAAAATCAAAGCCTGATCTAGTCCTCCAAGCACCTTTTTGCTGTCAGTGTCCACTAGTTCCAATAGCAGAAAGCTCCAAGTTCTTTGAACATCAACTTTCTATTCTTCTTCCTTCTTAATTCAGGATTATTCCTGTCTTTTTCCATCCTCATTTTCAGTTTTTTTGTCTTTAATAAAATGCTTTTCAGGAATAAACTAAATTTTTTACTGTTTTTTTCTTGTTTCTAAATTTTTGATTTTTCCATTTTTCTTTTCCCTATACATTTTTCTTTTCCCAATACTAAAGTTTTTGGTTGCATTAATTTTGAATAAACAACAAAGTGTTCTTTTGTTATTTTTTCCCCACAAAACTATGTATATAACTCTGTTGTATTTTGTACACTAAGAACACTTTTAATATCCAAAAACATTGGTCTATTAAGGCTAAGGAACTATATAAGAAAGAGCAAAGCAGACTCTCTGTCTTAGGACACTGTATTCCTTTAATGCGGGTAGAGACATCTTTTACATATCTTATAACTCTGTAAGCCAGTTACCGATTCAGTAACATCAGACAAGAAATGGCCAACTGAATCAACAAGCTATTTAAGAAGACAGGCTCAGTTATTGGATGACATCTGAACCTGATAAAGGTGGCAGAGGAGGAGTGGAGGAAGAATGACGAAAAAACTGACAGCCTTTATGAACAGCGCTAAAATACTTTTATCTGTGACTGTTTCCAGAGGTAGAGAGTTAGTGGTTCAACAGCAATTACAAATAAAATAGGTGATAATGGACACTCTTGTCTGATTTCATGTTTTAAACTGAAATAACCCAAATGTATATTATTAAAGGAAAAATAAAAATTAAAGGTTATTTCCACATTTACACCTGGTGAAGGCTACACAGCCGAAATATTATGTCTTTAACCTTCTTCCCTTTCAGCATTGAAATAACCTTTAACTTTTATTTCCTTTGCAAATGCACACTAATATCGATCTAAACCAACTCCATTTATATTATTATTATAAACTCAAGTCAAGTCAAGTTGGGGAGCATGCACTGGTACAGCGTGTTGCCGTATCCACCGCGCCCACCACGCAAAGAAACAGCTCGGGATCACAGTTGGCAACCCCCCAGGCAGACATGTGGTATTTCTGCTGCAACCAAGTGTTACGTGGGTGACCTCTTGGCCTGGTCCAGCCACTTGGGTCTACAACAATGAGGATCCTAATGCTGGATCACCCTCGGGGAATTGCACCACATGGGCGAAGTACCATAACTGACACTCCCTCACAATGCAGGGAATGTGCCTCATTCGAGACTCCATGAGCAACCGCTCATTCGACACAAAGTCAAACCAACAGTACCCAAGGATTTTCCGGACAGACACAGTACCAAAGGAGTCCAGTCTTCATCTCAGGTCACTGGATAGCGTCCATGTCTCGCAACCATATAGCAAGACAGGAAGCACCAGGGCTCTAAAGACTTGGACATTCGTCCTTTTGTAGATATCAGGAGCGCCAAACACCCCTTTACAGCGACCTCATGACTCCCCATACTCTCCCAATTCGTCTACTGACTTCATAGGAAGAGTCACCAAAGACATGAATATCACTGCCAAGGTAAGTAAAGGCTTACTTAAGGAGTAATTTAGTTCATGAAGATACATTGGAGCCAAACCTAGATTTGCACTATATGGTAAATAGATACCCTTATTATGAAATTCATAAACATTAGACAATATTAAAATTCATGGATTCTTTGGCACATATCTGTAGAATCATTTTATGTTTATGTTACTATGACAAATAGTTTAGAAACACATACATGTTTTTCTTTAGATTTATAAAATAATTACCACTGCTGCTTCACACATGCAGGAACATGTCTGCATGGATTTTTCTTATCATTTTCTAAAGGTCTATGCAAGTTTTCCTTGGTGGTTTCCTCCCTCAACTGAAGGATGTGTACTTTTGTTTAACTGATAGTTGTAGCAAGTATATTCTAAGTTTCACAATGTTATAAAAATCAATCAGTCATGGTTTATTTCTGAATCTAGCTCTGACATCAGCTTTATATCCCTTTATTTTTCACAATCCTGGATGTCTTCATTCTCCTTTATATATAAGCACATTAATGCTATTTCTGAACTGATCTGGCATTTTCTCTTCACAATAGATCTTTGAGATCGGCTTCCATACCAAATCCATTTCGTCTTCACCCAGATTGTTCCATGCTTTAGCTGGGATCCCAGTTACTCCATTTGCCATATCATTCTTCATTCTTTCCAATGACTGTTTAACCTCTTCCCTACTTATCACCGTTGTTACACCATCATTAGAGTTTCCATCGTTGAATATTACTCTTGGATTTTCCTCATTCAGCAGTTTCTCAAAGTACACCTTCCACCTTTCCTTAATTTTATCCATATTGCTTAGTACCATTCCCCATTTGTTCCTTATCTATTTGATTTGGGTAAGAACTTTTGCTGTATTGTTCTCAACTCTGACCAAAACTAAAATGAAGAACTAGCTAAGCACATCCTTCTTCTAAACCACCTGAAAACCGCCCCTGAAAACTATCTCCTGAAGCTAATGTTCCTACCCCGGGTCACATCTTGAGGTGATTACAACAGCGCTGAATGATGTTACATTCATTATGCATCATTTGAAGTCCTACTGAGTTGTTACGCCAGATATAAACTGGCTAAGCTGGTGAAAAATACTGTCTTACTTTGCCTGCTTTTTATATTCTAGTTGTTCCTCTTATAGTTATATAGTCTGCTGGCACAGTGCTGTTATAATCAGTTTGTTATAATATTAAGTTTAATGTCACTGTCTCTATGCACACTGTTATGGATTCATTCATATAGGCAGACCAAGTATGGTACACAGGGACTAGGCTGCATTTAGAAACCATTACCCTAGCAGTTTGGAGAAAGGGACAAACTGCAGTGTGAGCATTGTACTATTCCTGAGATGAAACTGAATCCTTTACTGTCCTTGTTTGGAGACCAGAGAGGGCCCTGCACGTGGAGAAGACAGAATAAATACATGGAACAAGCAGTCAAACCCTTTGAAGCTGTCGGGCGGAAGATTATGTCATCCATCCGGAAAATCCTTTCAGCGTGGTGACGAAAGATGGCAGACTGCGTAGATCAAGACTCCCACACCTTGACAGAGTCTGTCATAAGCTTCCCATCTGTAACCGCATGAAACTGTCAGTAAAGTAAGCTAAACTATATTTTTTTCTCTCATGTGATTTTGTTACCGCCGTAATCACGATGGGAGGGATATCGCCTTTTCTATCATATTTCTATATTTTTCGGTTACTTAACATGCAGCAATTTCAAAAGAACACTTTTCCAGAGAGCTAATGCCTCCAAAGGAAACAAAATTGGCGTAGTCGGCAGGATTGTGGCTAAATTAATAACCGTATATTATTTATAATGTAATATATATATATACATAAAATATGCTTCTGATAATGACGGCAATGAAGGGTTTAGTCAAAATATTTAATATATTTGGGATGGTTGTGCGCACTGTCATGGACTCCCGTTACCGAGTTATACTGCTTTAAAATGCCTGGCCCTAATTGGAATAGGGATATTAATTAATCCCGTCAAAATACAAGAGGCGGTTTTGTAAAATAGGCCACAGTGCATGGGGCTTGAAAGAAAACCGACACCTGTCAGTGACTCGTGGTAGCATCTGCTAAACTACAGTATGCAAGTGGACTTTTAAGTTTAAAGCATAATTATAAATGTGGGAATAAACAACGAAACTAAACCGGACAATCTAAATTGAAAACAACAGTTTTAAACTTATAGAATTTATTTAAATAAATTACATCGCTAGCCATTAGAAAACAATATGTAAAAGCTATAAAGAACTGCGTGTTATTTTTCGAGTTGAGGCAGGCAGACAGACATGCAGGCAATGCACTCACCTTGCCGTTTGAAGAATAATCCAGCGGGGCTGAAAAACTTGAAGTTGAAAATAAAGCCAACAGCGATAAAATCCATAAAGGCTCGATCACACTCACTAAAATTTATTTTATGTTACAGCCCAATGTAACATAAAATACATGGTTCATCCGCCTGTTAACAAGCAGTCTGAAAGCTTCCCAGTTGTTCGAATCACTCTGCCTAAAAGATTAAAGGTTAAAGGTTTTTGCAAAACCCCCCCACCTATACTGTACTATTAAGTATTTGCCGTGTGTTTAAACACACAGAAATTATTGAAATTGCCTTTTAAATATAGCTTAAATAGCAGAATACCCGCGCTTCGCAGCGGAGAAGTAGTGTGTTAAAGAAGTTATGAAAAAGAAAAGGAAATATTTTAAAAATAACGTAACATGATTGTTAATGTAATTGTTTTGTCATTGATATGAGTGTTGTTGTCCTCTCTCTCTCTCTCTCTATCTATATATATATATATATATATATATATATATATATATATATACATAGCAAAATACCCGCGTTTGGCAGCAGAGAACTAAAAAGAAAAGGAAACTTTTTAATAATAACGTAACATGATTGACAATATAATTGTCATTGTCATGAGTGTTGCTGGCATATACATATATACACATATATATATACACACACACACATATATATACATATATACACATATATATATACACACACACACATATATATATATACATATATACACATATATATACACACAAACACATATATACATATATACACATATACATATCTACATATATACTGTATATACACATATATATATATATATATATACAAATCTACATATATATATTAGGGGCGGGACTCGATTAAAAAAATTAATCCAATTAATTAGAGGCTTGATTAATCGTATGTAATCGCACACGTAAATTTGCCCCAAATCGCAAATGTGTTTTTTGAATTTAAAAGGGTTTTAGTGGGCGACAGAATCAAATAATAGACATGGACATGAATATTGTAAACTCAAGCTCTTTTAATTTCTGAAAAGAAAAATGCTTTTAAACTGCATTTGAATTCAAAACAGAAACAAAAATATCATCCCCGGTTAAAATTGGGCAGACTTAAAAATAAAGTGGTAGTTTAAGTACTTTAAGTACATTTTCAGAATGGTATTGTCTTTAAATAATAATAGCCAAAATTTCAACATAAAGTGCAGTTTTTCTTCTTAAAAAAATAAGTCAGAAACATAAAAGGTAATTTGACCAACTTAATCTTTAAACTCTGAGTAACCTTAGCCAAAATTATTTTGTACATTAGGCTAAAACAGTGTGATCATTGAACATTTTGTAATTAGAATTACTAACGGTCACGGAAGTCCAATGATCCCCAGTAAGAGCCACAAAGTCCGCTTTCTGTAATGCATCTAATTTTGCTTGGTTTTCACTGTGCACAAAACCATGCTTTTATCAAGGTTTCGCTCGGGTAGTTTTTTGAAATTAAATTTTCCTCCGATCAGGAACGCGCTTCATTCCGAGTGTAACATTTTTGTAGCTGTGATGTGTGCATCAGTGTAATCGATGTACCAGGAAATCATGCATTGACAAAAGTTCCCCTTTGCTTGGAATTGAAAATGTGATTAAATGCGTTATTTTTTGTTATGGAGTACATGCATCGAAGCTTCTCAGCTGTGCTTGTGCTAAGAATAGGAAAGATTTTAAAAATAACGTAACATGATTCTGCGTTAACCGCATATTTTTTCATACGTCTCAAACCAAGGAAATGCAAGGTTAAAATGAACCGAGAAGCACACGTACATACTCAGTACATCCCCTCTCGGGAATCAAACCTCGGATGTAGGCAATAGAGGCGAAGCCTCTACAATTACGCCACGGTGTGTGGCTTATTTATTTGAGAGTATGTAGATCGGGGTATATATATATATATATATATATTCGCAGCGGAGATGTAGTGTGTTAAAGAAACTATGAAAAAGAAAAGGGAACATTTTAAAAATAACGTAACATGATTGTCAATATACAGTAATTGCTTTGTGAGTGTTGCTGTGATCAAGGATTCGATTATCATTATTTGTTTCAATCAGGGTCGTATTTGTACGATGTGTTGTGTTCAAGTTACATTCTGTGTTTGTCAGTCGTTGTAAAGATTAAATTCTGTAATTACAGCCACCTTAGCTCCACAAATGAGACACACGGGTTTACCGGCAATGTCAGTAAACATATACTCAGCCTCCCATCGGTTTTTAAAGGCTCTATTTTCAGAATCAACTTTTCTCTTCGGCATCGTGTGGGCTAGCTTCACAATAACTTGCAGCAACGCGGTAAGTGTTCGGCAAGGCAGCTGAAGCGCTGCATTATGGGATCTGTAGTTTATTGTGTTACCAGCGCTTCATATACCCGGGCCATTAATAACAATAATACAGTATATAAAATGATCTCGCGGGCCGGATATAATTACACGCCAGGGCGGATGTGGCCCGTGGGCCTTGAGTTTGACTCATATGGACTAAATAGAACTTGAAAAGAAATATTTTTTGGAATGTGATCGCGCAAGTCAGTACATCGAGCCCGCGTGCTATTGTGGTTTTGCTTGTGTGCTTCAGTAAGTTACCGTCCCCTCGCTCTTACTTTTTTACCGTTCATCTAATGAATACACTGAGTATGGCTTTACCAAAACAATCATTGATTGCGAATAAAGTATCCATTATTCATGAAGCTTCAATAGGTGAATAGGTGATCTGTCTTTCTGCGTTAACCGCATGCGTTTTCATACGTCTCAAACTAAGGTGATGCGAGGTTAAAATAAATCGAGAAGCGCGCGTACATACTTAGTGCATCCCCTCTCGGGGATCGAACCTCGGACGTGGGCGCTACAGGCGAATGCTTTACCATCGCGCCACTGCGTGTGGTTTATCTATTCGAGCATAGCAGTGTAATTAGGTTTTTGTTCAGCACTCTTTGGAACTGTTACTTTTTGTCTGCGCACTGCGTCAGTTCACGTGAGCCGCTGAATATGGTTTTATATGTCAGTCGCTCGCTTCTAATTGTTTCGCTGCCTTCTTAATTATATAATGCATGTTTTCTAAAGCGCGTTTTGTAGCTCTTCCTGGCTTTCTACGTAATGCGTGATTACGTGAGAGGCGTGATGATGTCATACGAAACTCCGCCCCTCCAGCTCAACTCCATTACAGTAAATGGAGAAAAACAACTTCCAGTTATGACCATTACGCGTAGAATTTCGAAATGAAACCTGCCCAACTTTTGTAAGGAAGCTGTAAGGAATGAGCCTGCCAAATTTCAGCCTTCTACCTACACGGGAAGTTGGAGAATTAGTGATGAGTCAGTCAGTCAGTCAGTCAGTGAGTGAGTCAGTGAGGGCTTTGCTGTTTATTAGTATAGATTACAAACCTACATTATAAGCTAATGTTTAAAAAGAAACTGTAATGCAAAAGAGCTCTAACTAAAAATTGGAAAAAGAATAAATACAATCATTGCCTCTTTTACCATCCGGTGAGTACTGGCCATACTTTTTAAGAAGGGATTAATTGGATAAGTGTGAATTTAAAAAAATGAGACAGTTTCTCACATGATAAAGCTAATTATCGATATGTGTAATTGGGTTAATGCAAATAGAATGTCTCCACCTTTGTTTAAAGCTTGTAAACATGCAAAACATTTTTCCTTTTAAATCCTGATCAAGTTTAAAGGAAAAATGCTCTTTTAATAATACTAAATGAGAATGAAGACAAGTTTGTTGCGAGAATGTGCATGAATGGAGGTTGTGTATTTTAGAAACTATACAGGTGAAGAGTATGGTGGCGCAGTGATACGAAATAAAGGTTCAAACATGTATGTTTTCCTTGTTAAGTCAGGATATTTTTTGTGACCGTGTTTCCTTTGGGAGTGTTATCTCCGTGGAAATATGTTCTTTTATATTGCGGCGTTTTAATAACCCTTTATTTAAATAATTATAAATTATAACGGCGATATCCCTCTTTTCGGCGATAGGCGGCGACAAAGTCACAGAAAAGACAGAATATACTTAGCTTGTTTAATGCGGCTTACGTTGCTATAAAACGACAGGGAAGACCAGTCACATTTCATAACTTTAACCGTGGAGATTCGGTCGTGTAGAAATGGCTTCTTTGCTGTCACTACGGAGGTGGCGTTGGAGTCTATATCTTTCACTCCCGCAGGTCTTCAAAGGTTGGCAAGGTTCCAGCGTTCTTTTATATTGTGTCCACACGACCAAATCCCCCAGTGCCAAACAAGGTAGACAAACGGAGCTAAGCATCAGACAGTCAGATCATATAACACCTAGGCCTTTTAGGGCTGACAACAGCTGTCCTTGTCTGTCTTTATGCTTTGCCTAGCCCAGCAATTCTGAAAGCTGACACTCTGTGCTAAAGCTGGCTCAGCTCTTCATGGCATGTTACACAGATAAAGAATGAAAAATACATTTAAAGAGAGCTTAAACAGATACAGTGACACAATTCTTAATATTATAACAAACTTATTATAACAGACCGAGTAACTTTTTCTGGGAATACTTTCTTGTTGTGGAATTGTGCTGCTTGATTTCCCGATGAGTGGATTTTCCTCGCTGTCGCCGAACTAGGGATCGCCACGGAAAATATTTTTCCTTGCTGTCTCTGAATCTGGGTTCACCACGGAATTTTCATGATATAAAGACTAGCGCGTATGAAACTGAGGTAAGATGTACTCCTAATTGAATTAACGTAGTACCAGCTTGCGGCCTGAGAAGTTGTTTGATTGTAATAATAAGCATGAAGGAAAAGACACGTTTAAGTGCGTTGCACGATGAAACCTTATAAATAAACAAAAAAGCACAACCTCGAGTGAGTTTATAGTACGTGTGATAGAGATCTCTGTGAATGAAATACAATTGGAAGAGAACTTTATTCTGTGAATGAAATTTCACACTATGCGGATCTTCAGTTCCACCCGGGGGAGTAAATACTAACATTATTCAAAGTTATTGTCTGTTTTTACATGCATTTTTATTACTCTTTAATTTAATATATTTTTTTTTTATACTGCTGCTGGATTATGTGAATTTCCCCTTGGGATTAATAAAGTATTTATCTATCTATCTATCTATCTATCTATCTATCTATCTATCTATCTATCTATCTATCTATCTATCTATCT
>JANRMT010028174.1:24489293-24500248 GCA_026402145.1 Polypterus bichir lapradei
TCTATCTATCTATCTATCTATCTATCTATCTATCTATCTATCTATCTCTCGAAATTAAATTGTAAAAGAGAACGTATGAAAATATGTGAAGATATTTGAAAGAATGAAGCAATTGCTAAGTGTGTAGAAATGACTGCAAAGAGTGAAGGCTGTTTGTTTGTGAACAGTTGCTTTCTCCGGTGTGCTGAATGTTGTTTAAAGAACCTCTATCTTAGCTAAACAATTTGCTAGGGCATGAAGAGGAATAAAATCTAGCAAAGAAAAATAAAAGAAGAATAAATCATTCTCATACAGAGTCTGGGGTGGCAGATGCGTGTTTATGTCATTTGTAAGTCTGTCTTTCTATGTTCGTCAGCTGACTAATTAAGAATGTTAAATAAAACTCTAGAAAATGGGTTATGTCCCAGATAATAATATAATAACATAAGATCATAATTGTTATAATAATAGGGGAGCATATCCAAATTTAATTGTATTAGATATACATGTGAATATCTGCAAGTAAAGTCAAAAGTGATTATGACTGGTGATTGATAATGCACACTGTGCTTAGTTTAGTGAAGCCTGGAATGTTTTTGAAGCCTGCAAACAGCTGCAGAGTTTAAATAAAGCCATGGCTTATTGACCTAGATGAATCTTAGAATAGCCTGTAGCATGGTCAGTCAAAGAGTTAAGAATTTTAAAGTCTGCATTTCCAGAAAAGTATTATAAGCATAAAAGTATAATTTAAATCTATAGATGTTCTTTTTCTCCAGATTCAGCAAATCCGGTGACCAACGGATGAAAAACACAAACTATATTTCTATACAAAGCTGCAAGAAATAGCTTATCAATCATAAATTAATGAACAGCAGCTATTGGAATTATTTTCTTGCATGCTGATTAGTGCAAGTGTAAGGGTATAATATCCTGTGTAATAAAAATGTTTAAATGAAAAATGCAAAAAAAGTAAAATGTTGCCATATTAAACTAGACTGGTTTCTTTTTCTAGTCTTCATATGAAATACAGTATAGAGAGTTTACATATATTGATGTATGTCAAATGATTATTATTATCACTTCAGTAATTACAAAATGTATTAGAATTGAAATACATGTATGCATTGGTATCTGTTAAGTGATTCATTTTATGAAGATTTGTTATTACATAAATGTATTAAGTTAATGCTCAGTGGTAATGCACATAGCTAAATGGATTATTCAGTTATACATTAGAACCATTAGTCTATATAAACTGTTGTAATATCTTAAAGACATTTAAAGATTTGTCTCTTAATAAGATGAGCTACAAGTTGTTATATGGTATAGATGTTATAAGATTTTTGTTTAAAAAAAAAATGAAAAGACTCAAATTCAAATATGTAACATCTTGTTATAATTTAAGACACTTGTGATAGATAACTGATGCAATGATCCTACTGAAGAAATATTTTCACTAGCCTGGTTTAAATGTATTAATTTATTTCTGTTATTTTATGAGACTGAGAGTCTAGGATGGTCATTAATGATGCTGCATTATATTATACATATGATTGGTAAAGAATTGTTTTATGTTATGTATTTGCTCTACCTTCACCCTTCTTTAATTAGCATAGCACATATTTTAGTTTGGCCACTCAGTTTAGTGGTTAAAGCCTCTCCATTCAGTGGTAAAGTTTTATCAATGAAGAAAAGGTGGTGTACTACAAATGAAGATTTAAAGAGACTGTACTGCACTAATGACTTTTGATCTGCTGCACATACCTGATAATAGCTGGTGAAGAAACATCTTGCTTTTCCAGGAGAGGAAGGAAAGCAGAACCAAAGAAAGATTGTTAAGTCCAGCTACTCAAATTTGAAGCCATGATATGGGCAGACATTTTTGCTGCAGGGACAAAGTTTTTATGGACTCTGGCAGGGACAGGCTGTGAGCGTGCCACTGAGGTGATGTGACAGCTATTGAAGGCTCCCATGAATGACTGCTGAGTACAGTGCTAGCCTAGAGGGAAGTGTGCCTCTGCTAAAAAGGGACAGTCACCATGTGTACATCTCATGAGCTCCCTAATGGCAAAAGGACTGTTTAATTTTCTGTTCCAGTAATAACAAACACTTTAGTGTCCTGAAGCAGTCACACTTTGTTCAGAAGGATCTGCAAAGCTACCAATCTGCAAAGCCACCAAGTAAAAGACTTTGTCAACAAACCACTGGGTTGGACAAGGCATTTATATAGAAAGCTTAGGAATATCCTTGAAACTGTTATAAGAGGGCTCAAAGGTATGAGGATGTGCATGATTTACCAATGATGTTAAATTGTAAATTGAAAGGAAATAGAACATTTGGTAGTGAAGTTGGGGAGGATAAAAGATAGTGAACAAACAATTATGCAATAATACTAGTTAAGAACAATTAATAATCATGGCAATAGATCTAGAATAGTATCTGAGTTATGTTACAACTATTGTAACTCATAAAGGGATCAGACACCAAAGGGTGGGGCACATATAGCAACATACTAAAGTTAGAAATGTTAGGAGTGCCAAAGAATAATGTAATCCATCAAGATGCTATATAGGATTATAATATCTGATGCTATGACACCCACTGCATGAATTCAGTAATATGTAGATACAACACTGACAATGTAAGACATAACAGGGAAAAAATCTCCACTAACACCACTGATGAGATACAATGATCACTACTTGGTAACACCATGTTAAATGTAACTGTTTGTCCAAATGTACTATAACCTGTCATTGTTAATATTTACGCTGGTATTAGATGACTGTTACAGAAGCTATAGTGGTACTACATCTCACAGTTCCACAAATGATCTTGAAATGTCTACACTGTGAAGGGGGATCAAGTACCTTTTGCTTTGTGGATATGACTTTCAAGTATTGTTTTTGTCACAGATCCAGTGACAAAGGGTGGTGTTATAATCAGTTTGTTATAATATTAAGTTTAATGTCACTGTCTCTATGCACACTGTTATGGATTTCATTCATATAGGCAGACCAAGTATGGTACACAGGGACTAGGCTGCATTTAGAAACCATTAACCTAGCAGTTTGGAGAATGGGACAAACTGCAGTGTGAGCATTGTACTATTCCTGAGATGAAACTGAATCCTTTACTGTCCTTGTTTGGAGACCAGAGAGGGCCCTGCACGTGGAGAAGACAGTATAAATACATGGAACAAGCAGTCAAACCCTTTGAAGCTGTTGGGCGCAAGATTATGTCATCCGTCTGGAAAATCCTTTCAGCGTGGTGATGAAAGATGGCAGGCTGCATAGATCAAGACTCCCACACTTTGACAGAGTCTGTCATAAGCTTCCTGTCTGTAACCGTGTAAAACCGTCAGTAAAGTAAGCTAAAGTATATCTTTTTCTCTCATGTAATTTTTGTACCGCCGTAATCACGATGGGAGGGATATCGCCTTTTCTGTCATATTTCTAGATTTTTCGGTTACTTAACATGCCACAATTTCAGAAGAACACATTTCCGGAGAGCTAATGCCTTCTAAGGAAACAAGTGGATTCTGAGCAAAATTGAAAAATGTTGTCAAGACCAGGAAATGTGCATGTTTTTGGGAAACAGGAAAAAAAAACAGTTTTCTAGAATACTGAACTAATGTAATCCAAAACAAAAATCCAGGGGGCTAAACTGTGCTGTTTCTTCAGTAAATCTTTAATATTTGTGAGCATATTTTTTGTTTTCTGCTCCTGCTTGTGTAAGCAGGTATTGTGCTTTTTAATGTATTTATTTATTTGTTTATTTATTTTGTTGGCTCTCTAGAAACTAGTTTAGATTTAGACTGGTTGCTCACGTTTATCTGGCCATAGCTAAGAAACCTGCACAATAAATGGTGTTTGAAATAATTAATACCACGAGAATGGTGCAGCTGCCTAACTGATATAAACATAGAAAAACTTTAAAAATGGACTGTGGTATCAGCAGGTGTGGGCACTCAGTGGCTTAAGCCCTGATCTCTGGCTCATAAACCTCAATCTTTCAGTCCCGGATGTATGTGAACAATTGCAGCAAGCCCTTTCTCTTCTTGCCCATTCTGTTCCATTTGTATTCCCATTATACAACAAATCAGTTCCTTTCCAAGTTTTTATTTAAATAATTTTAACACATTGCCAAGTTTTAACTAATATAAATAGCTACGTAGATGGAAAACTTATTTCAGTTCTTTTTCTCCTTCCATAGGGTAATATTTATGCTAGGATTGGTCATTTTGTATTAACACTAGAATTACCAGAGCCAACGAAAAATCTCGTAATTCCAGCCCACCTTAAATCTCTTTGCACCTCTGCGTCAGCCTCTTTCGTCTTCTAAATGTGTCGATAAGCCCAAGAAGCAAGCAGCCTTAAACCATCAGTAGTATAGGGGCGTCACTATTATACATCATCAGATTTTGACAGGTGTATGTCCCGCCCCCCTGGCATTTCCGGTACCCACCTGCTGCCACCTGGTTAATGGGCATTTCCCCCCGCGCTCTGATCTCTGCCTGTTGTCGGGTGCGCTGTCTGACCGGCATCGGACCTTTTGTCAATCGTGCGTAAGGAAAATGGTCGGGCGATCTTAGCCTTGATGCTAAACTGGGGGCTGATCATCTTTGTGATCCAAGACGGACCTTTGGGAGCCTGTAAGGTGTCAAAAAGGTAAGTCATCAATGGGGGCGGAGCAGACATCCTGCTGCTATCTGCGTGCAGCGCCCGGGGTGTGTACAGAGAGTACAGAGAGCGTGATTGACAGACCCCGGCGAGAGGATGTACAAGAAAACTTTAGAGAGAATCTATTACACACCCAAGGAACCTGGCAGTTTTGGTGGTGTTAACAGCTTGTTGAGAAATGCATCAAGTCGTCGGAAAAATGTTAAGCGAAAAAACTTATTGGAGTGGATGAATGGACAATATACCTACAGTGTGCACAAACCAGCACGGCTCAGGTTCAAGAGAAACAGAACCATTGTTTCAACGATTGAGGACCAATGGCAAGCAGATTTGGTAGAGATGTGTTATTACTCAAAATTCAATGATAATCATAAATTTATCCTCACCTGTATCGATGTGCTCTCAAAATATGCTTGGGCTGTGCCATTAAAGGCCAAGACAGGGAAAGAAGTTTCTCGGGGTTTTAGTTTGATCTTTAGACAGGGCCGAGTTCCTAAGAAGCTACAGACAGACCAAGGCAAAGAATTTCATAACACATTGGTACAAAAACTTCTAAGACAGAACAATATTGTACATTTTGTCACAAACAGAGATGTAAAGGCCAGCATAGTAGAACAGTTCAATAGAACCTTAAAGTCCAAATGTGGAAATATTTTACATATGCCAATACTTTTCGGTATATAGATGTCCTGTCAGACTTTCTGCAGAGTTATAACCACAGTTTTCACACCACGATTAAAACAAGGCCTGTAGATGTGACTCCTGAAAATGCTCTGAGTGTTTGGAAAACAGTCTATGGCAGGACAGGGCAAAGAAATTCTACTCCGTGCACTTTCAAAATAGGTGATCATGTCCGCGTTTCAAAATTAAAAGGTGTATTCGAAAAAGGGTATGAGCAGTCGTTTACAGATGAAATATTTATTATCTTGGACTGTTTTAAACGGATCAAACCTGTCTATAAACTAAAAGATTACGCAGGTGATGAAATTCAAGGGACGTTTTATGCAGAAGAGTTACAAAAAATAAACCCCGATGCTAATCAGGTGTACCGCATCCAGAAAATTCTAGCCACTCGTGGGCATGGTAGAAACAAGCATGTATTGGTAAAATGGCTTGGCTGGGACAAGAAATTTAACAGTTGGGTCAAGGCTTCAGAAGTGAAAGACATAAGGAGTTGAGAAAGCAAGAAAAAAAAAAAAAAATGTCTAAAGTCAAAAATGGATTTTATGTGACACTGCCGAGTAATTCATCGGCCAGGACTTTTCCCAACAACACGATAGCATCATTCACCGCTCAGCTAGCCAAGACAATAGAACTGTCCAGAGACTGGGAAGTGGCATTGGTGGAACTGACTTACCCAAAAACATTCAATTCCATCACCCAGCCAACACAATTTACACTAATGAATGAGGAAACAAGATCAACAAAATGGACATACACTTTAAACAAAGGTTATTTCAGGAATATAGAAGCATTGTTGTCGGAAATGAATCATGTCATTAATACCAACCCGTCATCACCTAAGACAATACTTAAATACAATCCAGCCAGTAGAACCGTTCGCCTGATGGGTGATAAAGGCATTTTGCTCCAAGTGTCCGGGGAGCTGTCTTACATTCTCGGGTTTGATCCAGATAAGCCGTCTTACAAGTCACCTAACTCGACTGATATCACAGGTGGTTTTTCCACCATGTTTGTGTATACAGATATGATCGAACCACAACTTGTTGGAGATACGCATGTGCCATTACTGAGATGTGTAAACATAAAAAGTGAAGACGGTGCAAATGTCACCATATTTTTTGAAAAGCCACACTACATACCTCTCGCCGTGCAAAGCTTCAATACTATAAGGATTGAAATTAAGACGGACCAGAATAAACCAGTTCCGTTCCAGTATGGTAAAGTAATAATCAAGTTGCATTTTCGTCCAGCAAGATCTATCAATTTTTAAACATGCTTGTAACAAAAAACTATGGAGATCCACGCACCTACGCATCTTATTACAAGACACAAGCCGGCAATGGTCTACCAGGGTTTCATGGTCTCCCGTCCAGTACGGTGGTGGTATTGGTGGTATTTTTAAAGCTCTCTTCAGAAAAGCAGTGCCTCTGTTTAGGCGTGGGCTAGAAATTGCTAAACCTCATGTCAAGTCTGCAGCGAAAAGCATTGCTAATGATGTCATGAGTCACGTGGCAGATGCTGTAATGAATAAAGTTGCAACACCCCAACAAGAAGGTTCTGGTATGATTGTTATAAAGAGAGGTGTCAAAAGAAAAAGACACACACCCCATCTAGCACTGCTTGGGCCACCTGCACGGCCCAGAAAGAGAGCAAAGAGGAAAAAAGCTTTACACTCTGCCAAAAGAAAAAGAAAGTCAACCAAGAGAAGATCCATAACCAAGCAAAATTCTGGTGATATATTCTAAACATGGCTTTTGTACACTGTGCGTCAAATGAATGTGCAAAATCGGAACTGGACGTATTTCAGCTGTCACCAACACAAACCAGCATTGAAAAAAGCTACTATGTTGAAGTGCCGCCTCTCACAGCATTGTCAGAAAGTGCTCCACTTGAGTTTTCGATTGCCGGAAATGATCAATACCTAGACCTCAACAACACACTCCTATACTTAAGCTGTAAAATACATAAAAGTGATGAAACAACTCTGGCCGCCGATTCACGTGTTGCCCTTGTAAACTACCCGATTGCTTCTTTGTTCAGTCAGGTGGACATCACCGTCGGGGACAGACTGATTAGCCAGAGCAATAACTGTTACCCATATCGAGCGTTTATCGAAACCGTACTAAATTACGGAGACGAGACCCTGAAAACACAATTTTCAGCTGGACTGTTCTATAAAGACACACCCGGTCACCACGAAGTCACTGCTCTGGATGGCCCAAATTTGGGATTCAATAAAAGGGCTGCTTACTCGTCCAGAAGCCGCAGGGTTGATTTATTAGGTCACATCCATGCAGACCTGTTCTTTCAAGAGAAATTATTAATTAATGGGGTTGATGTGAAAATAAAGTTGGTACGGAATACGGATGACTTTTGTCTGATGAGCAATGGTGATCAATTTAAGGTCACCATATTATCAGCATCATTGTTTGTGAAAAGAGTTCAAGTCAACCCTGGAGTCAGACTGGGTCATGCAGAGGCCTTGATGACCAGCAACGCAAAATACCCAATCGATCGGGTTCAGATGAAAGTGTTCAGCATACCTACTGGTAGTCATGTCTGCAACCAGGAAAACCTGTTTCTGGGACAGCTGCCAAAATTGGTTGTTTTGGGGTTTGTTGACAATGCAGCTTTCAGTGGCAACTTTACACACAACCCCTTTAATTTTAAACATAACAACATCAACTTCATGGCTCTTTACCTGGATGGAGAGCAGATACCCAGCAAGCCTCTGCAGCCTGATTTTGCAAATGGTCACTGTGTCAGAGAATATTTTCAACTGGCGGAAACCGCAGACAAGAGGATGAAAGATAAGTCACTGTTAGTCGATTGTGAAGAATTTGCTAAAGGCTATTCACTTTTTGCATTCAATCTAAGCCCTGATATGGAATCAACAGGACACTATTCACTCATCAAAACAGGCAACCTCAGGACTGAAATAAGATTTGCCGAACCGCTGCAAGATACTGTGAATATGATTGTGTATGCGGTTTTTGATAACATCATTGAAATTAACATGCGTCGGCAAGTTATTTACGACTACAGTTAAGCCGTAGACATGTTCAGACATGCAGCCTCTGGACACCGAGCAGCTCAGGACCACCCTTGCATCTGGGCCACTGACACGCAGCCATTTTCTGGATGTATTCCCTTCATCTCAACTGCCCAAGGAGAAGTTGGCTGCCAGACCTCTGTTTATGATCGTAAACACAGATCCCCATGATAAACCCGGAAAGCACTGGATTGCCATTTACCTTGCAGATCATGGAAAAGCTGAATTTTTTGACTCGTATGGAATTCCCCCAGATTCTGAAATATTTCCCAAAGTTATTATGAAATTTTTGAAGATTAATGCTAACTGCATTACTTATAACAGTATTCAGTTACAGGGGTTTTTATCCAAAATCTGTGGTCACCATTGTATTTTCTATTTGAATCAAAAAAGCAAAGGACTTACCATAAACCAGATATTGGCGTTGTACCCAGGAGATGTTCATCTAAATGACCAGATGGTTGTTAGATATTTTCATCAAATAAAAATGGGACAAACTGAAAATATGGAACTGGACATGTTTACCAGAAATCAGAAATAAGTCAGTCATGTGTTTGCTTTTGCTGAATTATATATATGCAGAAAAAAAAAAAGTTACAATTATGTGTATTCCCTTGTTTGAAAATAAAATAAAATAAATGAGCTATTAACCAACATAAAAATGTCTGTGGTTATTATAGTGAATAATCCAATAATCAGACAGATAAAAATTAAAAGGGTTTGTATGTTAATATTTTATTTATTTATTTTTTTTTTTTTAAATGTTCACACAGTAATAACACACGATGTAAAAGTATTTTCACAGAATTAACAGAGTCATGATACAAGCAAACAAAAGAAATGATCTAAATAAAAATACTAATAATAGTCATAATACACAATAATAAAACACTGTACATTAAAGAAGTTGCTTCCTTAATTTTCTAATCATTAATACAGTAATATAAAAGTATTTTCAGAGTTTTTGACACAATTAAACAAAATGATCTAAATGAAAATACTAATAATAGTCGTAATACACAATAATAAAACACTGTACATTAAAGAAGTTGTTTCCTTAATTTTCTAATCATTAATACAGTGATATAAATGTATTTTCAGAGTTTTGACACAATTAAACAAAATGATCTAAAATTAAAATACTAATAATGCTCATAATACACAATAATAAACAGCCATATTAAAACACTATTTTCTACATTTTATTTTTAAAATACTTGTATTCATACTGTTAGCCATCTGTTTTTTTTAAATAGTTGAACTTTTCTAAAGACTGGCCTTTTTCTCATCTGTCTAGATAATCTGGGTGTTTCAGCCCGGTCGAGCGTGGATGGAAAATCACGTGATGCAGTTGGACCAAGCTGTTTACTAGCTGGTTGAATCTGCTTTGTATCACTTTTAATCTCTTGAAATAAAGCCCGAACGCCCATGTTCGGAAAAATTGACCCGGGCACGTTAATTTCGGCCATAGCGTTAAAGAATAAATCCCAACCTTTTGGTTTTCCACTCTTGTTTAATGTACGTGTTTGCGTAGCGAACTTGATCAGATCAACCATATTTGTGCCAGTAACAGGTGTGCCTTTATATAAGAATTCCCCTCTTTCATTCCAGGACGTTGTGGACGGGTTTTGTGTCATTTTCCGAATTAGCATTTCCGTATTTTTCCGCTGTCTCTGAGAGACGGATTCCAAAACGTCTCTTATGACAATATCACCCGTGTCATTGTTCGGGTGCAACAATGTGGTCTGGGATGGCGCTTCAGTTTCTGGTAGAAAGAGAGTCAATGTAGACTTCTGTGATTCCCATTGTCTCAATAGACTCAGATAACGCTGCAAAGTATGAAAATACAGTTCCACTTTTTCATGCGGTGATAGGGCGCTATTTTGTAAAATACTCCTCATTTCATGGTCAAGAGTTTGCATAGTATTTTTTGTCATATCTGTTTCTCCACCGACAGGTGTTTGGACTTGCCCCAGTTGCTGTTCTGGTACAAGATACATTTTCTCAGTGTGCTCCATTTACCGATTCGAAATTAGACCGGTGAGTAAAGGGATTGCTATGCCGAGTAGTTGACCCATAAATCCACCAGACTGATTTATAATACGTTTCTTTCGTTTAATAGTAACTTTTTTATTGCTCAGATTTTTTATAATAATGCGTTTCTTTTTAAGAATGCCAATCTGTCTGGAATTTAAAGGTAAGCTACCCTTAATTGCATTGAGTGCAATTTCACAAATAGCCAGAATTAAATTGTCAGAAGCTGCACACAAAATGGACTTTCTCTGTTTTGGTTTTGCCTTTATAAGCAATCGCATGAGCTGTAAATTTTGTTTAATCCTGGACGACATGTTGATCAGGATGACGTCTTTTACCAAATGACACCTGGGCCCCTAAAATCACATTTTTTTATCCTTGGGCTTAAACACGTAAGCTACTGGGTGCTGCGATGGGTATGTGGATGCTCTGAGACGAAAGTCATCTGGAGTGTTAGTATTTAAATCTACCAGTAGAAAGCCAAAGGCTGACTTGGTGGCATCCTCATAAGCTTCGAGAAAGTA
>JANRMT010028174.1:24500348-24512433 GCA_026402145.1 Polypterus bichir lapradei
TACATTGGGTGTTACAGATTCAAATCAAATGTATGTTTTTATTATATAATACCCCCGTGACTCTGTAGTTAGGATATAGTGGGTTGGATAGTAATAATAATAATAGCAGCTCACTACTCAAAACGAAGAGAGCCCAAGTTCGAACCCGCAACCTTTTGCTTATGTGATAGCAGCACTTTCCTCTGCACCAGCCAAGCAAACATTTGTTTTTTTGCCAATTGATATCTGAGCTTTGGTTTTTACTCATTTAAGACAACATGTAAATTGAATGATTTCTTTTCCTTTGGTTATATTTTTTAATAAAAGTGACTTGTTTTGTTATACCTTTTTTGAAAGTGTTTATTTGATATTTGGACTTCCGTCTTCACACATTATACACTTCACATTAGCATTTTGCCAATTATTAGTAGAACTTGAAAAAAGTTTCTGTTTTAGGTATGTGTTCAACATTTCTTGCCTCACATTTCCTGTGAGCCTACATTTACACACATTGTTGTAGACACAGAACACAGATGAAATGTATGTATTACAAATAACAATATATTATTTACCCTATGCAATTCAAGGCACCTCATACCCAGATAAACAGACTTGAGCTGGGATAACTTTGCGACTGACTTCAGCTGAGTCGGTGGGTGATGGGATAGCAGGCTGCTTGCTGCTTGTGCTGATCGACACATTTACAAAACAAAAGATGCTGATGAAGAGGTGCGACGGAATTTAATGTAGTCCAGGATTACGACTTCTTTTGTAGGCTTCAGAGATTCTAGTGGTAACTGTCCGAGCCTGTCAGAGTACAACATGTCCTTAAATCCTGGGATGCACTTGGTTGTTCTCCCCTGCACAGCTTCAGGTGCTGCTATGTCTTTATTTAAGCAGGGTGACCATCATGAGGAGGTGTGAGTAAATTTAAGGTGGCCCAGCATTATGACTTTTTTCGTAGGCTTCAGGGATTCTAGTGTTAAACCTGTTTAGTTTTATGATAAATCGGTAGTGCTGTATTATTGAACGTTTTTTGTGAGCAACTTTTTATTACATAAAGATAAAATGTTAGGAGATAAATAATAAATAACTCTTTGATGTAACAATAGATAAAGAAAAACATTTGCTAAGAAGTTAAACCTAACCTATTTATCCAGTAAAATGTCTTTAGCATGGACATTTTATTTAAGGCAGTAATATAATTTAATTCTTTGATGTAAGGAAACTTTCTATTAGGATGTATCATTGCTAAGTTGTTTATTAGGATGTTTATTTAAAAAGTCCCACAACTTCAGGAATATGAGAACAGTATAACTCTTTGATGTGCACATGTAGATAACAGTCTGTTTATGTAATGAAATGGTTTCCCCATGTTATAACATGCTCTTTTTCAGGAAAAGGCAAGAAAATGTACCAGGGCCACTATATAGCTGGCTATGATTAAAATATAAATGTAGTTCAAGTGGGTGTTGTGATCTCTTTCTCTAAGGGTTGTCAAAGATATGTAATCTTACGTGGATTCTACACTCTTGGACAGAGAAGACATTTTGGGGACCTCAGCTAGGTCTTTAAAATTCTCAAAGCTAACGATAAAGAAAATCCAGCAGAATTCCTTCAAATTAAAGGTGAATCACAAAGTCGAGGACACCGATAGAAATTAAGGGGAAGTCCATTAAAGACTGAAGCCAAGAATCACTTCCTTATGCAAAGAGTTGTGGGAATTGGGAACAAACTACCAAGCCATGGAGATGAAAGCTCTCTTAACTAACAAAATATAATTGGGAGAGTTTTGAGGGAAGATTTGAAGTGCATGGAATAGAAACCAGAGGAAGGTTTAGATTTACAATTTAAGCAAACGAGGACAGGGGATGATTTGGGAGGTGGGGAGAGAGGGGGGTTCCAGATGTCCTGAGCAGAGACTTCAGTGCCAAATAGAAAAAATAGGAAGTGGAAAGGATATGATGTATAGATCATAAAGAGAGGAATGTTTCAAGCCTTGACTTATCAATTATATATAGAGTACAGCAGTAGAAAATTGAATGGCCTCCTGTATTTAGATCATTAGAATATTAAAACATTCTGACAATAACAGGACATTCAGTCCAACAAGCTCATTCACGCTCTTCACCCATATTCTCTAATATAATATCAAGACAAGAGTTGGTTTCTAAAATTCTGCTCTCAACTTGCTACTTGGTAATTTATTCCATGTGTCTGTGGTTCTACTTTCAATAAATTTGAGTGAAATCTGCTCTGAACAAGTTTCCAACCATGTTCCTGTGTTCTTGTTACAGAATTTTGTTTAAAGTAACAGCTGTCATCCATTGTAGTAATACCTTTCATAATTTGAAACACTTTGATCATGTCATCTGTTTATCTGCATTTGCTTAAATGGAAAAGGTTCAGTCTCTCCTCATAGCTCATACCTCTTAGACCAATTTTCTGTTTTCTGGACTTTCTCTAGTGCTGCTATGTCTGCTTTGTAATATGGAGATCAAAGCTGTACACAATGCTCACATAATACATTTTTATAACTTAGGATAATCTCCATTGACTTGTAATCCCCTTATTGTGATAAATAACATATCATCCCATTAGCCTTCTTGATCGCTTCTGTTTACTGTCTGGACGTAAACAGTGACCAGTCCACTACCACTCCCGATGCCTTCTCATAAGCAGTACTTTCCAGTTTCAGACTTCTGATTGTGCGTTCAAATCTAATATTTTTACTTTATACATCAAATACTTTACATTTACTTACTGTAAATTTCATCAGCCACAAATCTGCCCAAGCATATACGCTGTCCTATTCCCTTTGTAACGATTTAGCTGATTCGACATTATCTGCCCTTCCACCTAGTTTGTTATCATCTGCAAACATAACCAACATGGTATTTATATTCCGATTCAAAAGGGCCCAATTATAAAATAAAGGAGTGTGGAGATCTCCTCTGGCAATGGGCCCATCAATTTTTCAACATGTTCTCAGGTCATGAAGGGCATATGATGACATTTCTTACATTTTTATTGCTTCATCACAGATAATGTCCCAAGTAGTGACATCACCACCTAGTAGAGCAGCTGATCGGAAAGAGAATTATCGGTATTACAGCATCAAGCACACGCTACCTCAGCCACGGCAAAACGTTTCAAAGCCTTTCCTGTACGGACCTCGTGGTTCAGAAACAGTTTCATCCCAAGAACTATAAATGCACTCAATCAATTACTCCTTGTAGAACTGTTAGTATTTATAAGTACAATCACCTCACTGTAAACTTGCACTACAGTTATAATATTGCACAACCTAAGCAACTTTATAAAGCACGTATTTACATATGATGACGATATCATTTTTAAGATGAAATGCAGCAAAATATGTTTATTATATTATACAGGTAAAACTTTAACTTCATTTAAATAATCTATATTATACACTGGGACTGGCGTGAAGGATAGAATAATTAAACATGTACTACGAAGATAGTTGAATGTTTCTTAAATGTTTTGAAGAATTGGCGCTCTAAGCTTATAGATGCCTTAACATCTATTACAGAGCTGATTGTGTGACGATCAGTTACTTGGAGAAATAAAAGCAAGGACTGCAGGGGCGGCCACGCCAATATATATTGAATATAAAACAAAAAGAGAAAATAACGACACAGCTAAAAACACAGCGGCAAATTTCGACAAAAGTTAAACGCTTGTGTCATGAGCACGAGGCGGCTATGCAGTGTCCGCAACGGACGTGGCCATCCACCGTGCATAAGATACCATATTGACATTGGCGGGCGAAGGAGCCACCGATTCTTCCTCTGCCCAGGGCCGCCACAAGCCTAGAGCCGCCCATGAGTACTGCTGCAATAAATAATTTCATCGAAGGTCGCGCACAATCACTGCGCCGTGAAACCCATGTTTAATAACTTGCTTTAACTCCTATCATCATGAAAATGATATCACATATACATCTCAGTATTTTAGTTATTCAGAGAGCTATAATATCACAAATGTAATGGCTTCTGTGTCCAGTCGGAGGAAGAGAGCCGGTTTAAGAATCAAGTAGTGATTCACACACATAGAGCACATAGAAGATCACATACAAAATAAAGCATTTAACGTGCTATACTTTAATTACGATGTGATTTGAGAAACTGGTTAATTAAACAATTTTAAGATGAAGTTTATGATGTTCTACTTTAATGACAAAATAAACTACATGATTAAAGTGGAAATTTCGAGATTGAAGTTGACATTTCGTGCTTTTTTCCCCACTGTGTGCCTTTTTTTTCTCTGTATTCTAATAAGCTTTCATATGACACTTAGATGGTGGGCTACGACTCGCCTTTTCACGGTGACTGATATCTGAGCTTTCAAGTTTCTCCAACACGCTATGTCACTCGATCATCTTCCTTTTGTTGCTTATACCACGGTTTAATTAAACAAATAGTATGTTTTTCCTTTGCCTCCACTTGGTATTCGCTAAAATTCTTATATTTTCCCCCGTGCTTTTCCCATTGTCTTTCACAGAAGGCTGAGTTTAAGGGTGATTTATATTGATTTGCATATTCAAAGAGGCGTAATTCTTGGAGGAGTTGGGGTGGCACATAAGGCGCGTGCACGGGCGCTACTTTTCACGCTGACCGTGATTTATGTAGCAGAAGAACGTGGAAGTTGGAGTACGCACAGATTCCTGCATCTGGATTTTTCTGTGCGTAAGCACATTTCAGATTTTGTGCTTATGCCATGTTATACTGCGAATTCTACGCACAGCGTTATACATGAGGCCCCAGGTGAGCAGTGTCCACATAGCTGGCATATGGCAATGCAACATGGATGTCTAGAACAGCAGGACCTTAAAAAGCAGGTAAGACCCATGATTGTCCCCCTGCTAGACACTGTTACTATGGCTTTACCAAATGTCACAATTATACATGCCATTCTGTATATTTGTGTACATCTTTGTATATGGCTTTTATATACATTATGTTATTTGGTAAATATTTTAGAGAGAGAAGAATGTGCAAAGCAATTCCAATCTACTGGCAAATATAACTTGTGCATAATTTTCATGTATTGCTATATCAGATGTACAAACATATATAAACACTTGTATGAAATATCAATTTAAAAAGGGCATCTTTTCTTCTCATTTACATTCTGATGCCTTGTTTCACACTATTAATTTTAAAAGAAACATGGATCTAATAAATGGTCCACACTTATAAGCCCTAGATAAAAATCTGACTTGGTTGCTTGAAAATGGAAACAATAGACATTAAAAAGTGTGTAGAAGATTACTGCAGACGTTAAAGGTGCTAGTGAGTTGATTAATCACCTGAGTGGTCAAAGTAATAAGATAAAGTAGCATTTTTTAAACTTTCGGAGTCTGTGTATTAGATAAAGAGAATGGAAAACAACAAAAGCTACTTCTTCATTGTCTAACTAAACAACACTGGACTGTATGTACCCTGTGGGGTGGCTGGTCTACTTACCCACCATCATATACACACTCCTCTCATCTCTTTGAACTGAGAGGTGACCTTTAAGCTCTAGTCTATTACTTAATCCAGATACATCCTAAATGATATATCTAATACCACATTCACTTCAGAACAGCTCATCCATCTGATGCTAAACATGTTCAGGATGTTCAGACTCTTGGAAGAGAGACCATCTAGAAAAAGCTTTGGTTGCTGCTGGAAGAGGTGTTGGTGAGACCAGCAAGGGACACTTATGCTGTGGTCTCCATGTGTATCCCGATGCCCCAATATAGTGACGGGGACACTGTGCTGTAAAAATGGTGCCATTTTTAGGATGAGATGTAAAACCAAGGTCATGGCTCTCTGTGGTCATTAAAGATCCCTGAGAATCCTTCGTAAAGAGTAGGGTGTATTCCGATGTCCTGGCTAAATTGCCCACCACAGCCTGGTCATTCTGGCCCTTTAATCATCCCTTGTCTCTAATTGACTCTCTGTTGCTCACCACTTCATCACCTAATGCCTAATGTGTGGTGAGCATACTGGCACTGCCATCACATCATCCAGGCAGATGTTACACATCTGTGGTGGTTGAAGTGGTTTCTGACACACTGAAGCACTTAGAGTTGTGAGAAAACTACTATACAAATGTAATTAATAATAATAATAATAATAATAATAATAAATAATATTATTATTAAAGATCCCTGGAGCCTCCTGTACGGAGCTGTACTTCTGAGGTTGGGTCACCACAGACCTATTACTGTATGCTGAGCATCAGGCATGCTGTCCTGTAGAAACCCAACAATGGTGTGGTGCCCCACTGCCACCGTGGTGCTTGGTGGACTCTGTGTATTTTAATAGGGGCTCCCCACTGTCATGAACTATTTAATCTACAACTAATCTAAAACCTCACACTGATAATGAAGTGTACCTTTTCAAACTCACATATGGTTATTACATGTGTTTCCTTAATAATACGTCATATATTCATCACCATTGTCTTATCATACTAGTACATAATTATACTGTACATCTTACTTAACATATCATAGAATCATTTAATTTCCTTGTCTCTCTGACATTATAAAAAGAGAAAGATTAAATACAGTACCTTCACAGTGCTGCCAGGGGTAAATGAGGCAACCTCAGAATGTCACTCTGTGCTAAGATTGTCTTCCAGTCCACTTTGTTAAACATATGCTGATTAAAGTGTAATTGGTAAAAATACAGTTACGTTTTAAAGTTACACTCTTCTGTCTGTGCACGTTATACAATTGTGAACAGTAAATCGTTCAATAAGATTAGTTACCTTAAAGGTAGAATTTAACTTAACAGCATTACAACTAATTGGCCCTCATGCCGTCAGTGCAGTCTGGAGGCAGCGATGCCCCCCATTCTGTTGGTCTTCTATTTAAGCTCTTCTTCCACAGATGGCTGTGGTACCCGCTTGGGAAATCTGCTTTTGTGTGCGTCCCTGGGAGAACTGGTCTTTGTTTGTGTGTTACAGACCCTCAGGAGAGCAACAATCGGAGGATAAACTCTATGGTGTGAGGTCACAAATGGCAATTGTTATTAGCGTTGTGGCTTTGTCAAATGCCACTCAAGATCATTTACATGTTTGAAGTGTATGTTAAACATTTTAACAAAGGTTTTGTATATTAGGAACATAAGCAGAGCAGGGGGACCAGGGGGGCAATTAAACTAGCGACTTTGTGGTTTGAAACTCAGTGTCTTAAGTAACACGTCATTCTGCATGACTAATTGTCAGGTTACCACAGGATCCAGTGATTCAGTAGTTCTAAATGTAACATGCAGTACGTTTGTCAATTTGTAATTTATTAATTAAAGTAGTTTATTTTTTTATTTTCATTTGCTATACTATTTGTAGATAATTCAGCAATTTAATTTATTATGACTGCATTGCATCCTTAGGGGCAGCATGCTGGTGCAGTGGTTAACCACAAACCGAGAACCCTCTGATCAGTTTTAAAGACAGATTGTTGTCTATGACGATTTTGCATGTTCTCTCCATGTTTCTTTCTGAGGATTCTGTTTTTCCTTTCATGTACCAATTACATGCCATGTTAGCATAATTTTACAGTAAATCTAAATTAGCCCTGTGATGGACTGAACCCCTCATTTAGAGTCGGCTCCTGTTTTAAATAATTAATAATACATTTTATTTATATAGCATCTTTCCCATGCTCAAGGCACTTCACAGAGTTTAAAAAAGAAGGGCAGGATATACAGTATATAGCATTGTACTAAACCAGATAAAAAAATAAAGAAGAATAAGATAGTAAATTCAGAGAAATGCATAACAGACAACATAAATTATGGTCTAGCACACACACACAGATTACATGAGCATCTTGACATGGAGGTAAACTGAGAGAACAGATTTATTTGTTCACATTCAAGTATTCATTTTATGTGGAGTATAGGTAAATAATCTATTGGATTTCACAATTCTCAGTAAAGTATTAATTTACTACAAATTTTATATAAATAAATTGTCACGCTTGGATCACAGATTTGCACAGAAACACAGGAGATTGTAAAGACAGGAACTTTATTCAAAAACTTCAGACTAAGATATCTCTCTTTCAAAAGAGGGGTGTGCTTAAGGAGTGGGACCCCCAACAGGAGCAGTGGATGTCTGGAGGAGGAGAGAAAGACAAGAAAACAGCCAAAAAGGACAGGTGCTGTTCAGGCTTTTAAGTATGTGAAGCGCTGCGTGAGAAGCATGTCACACAACAGATCAGCTGCAAGTAAGTCCAGAAAGTAAGGAAGCAATGTGAAGGTAGACTGTCAGCGTTTTTAAGAGGGGGTTTTTGAGGAGCGTCCGTGTCTTCTAGGGGTGTGTTCAGCCCCCCTGCTCACAAAATGTAAATTTGACGTAGCATTTTAGAACTGAGTATATTATATTTACAAAAATGACTAAAAAGTACAATATAACATAATAATAAATAGGTTTATTGCTTAATAGTTTCTTTTAACAAAGAGAAAATCAGTTTGATAAAGTAAATAATAATAATTGCTTAATTAAAGTTCTAAACAGTTATAAAAATATAAACCACTAAAATTCAAAACGGCTTTTTTCGTGATTTCATCTTTGCAAAATTAGAAACAATTTCTTTGAAATCCATGGATCAGGCTTATCCAGTATCCACTTTTAAGCTTGTAGAGAATTGAATCATATGGGCATTTTATATATATTGTAATAACAGGAAAACAAAAAAGATAGTGAAGGGTTGGGGACCAGCTAGTATGCGATTTATCAGGGCAAAGTAAAAAGAAAGAATAAAAAGTCCAAATAAACAAAGGAAATTATACAAGTAGCTTGTCCAGTGCTGCCCCTTTCTAGGCCTCCTTTTTTCTCTCTTTTAGAGTTCTGTGCTTATTTCCTGTCTGGTTGAACAAAGACTTTCAGCGCTTATGGTCTGTAAACTTCCCATGGGGTGGAAGAGGCAGGAGCTTCTGGGCCACTGTGGAAGTGACATCAGCAGGCTTTGTTGTCTGTGCTTTGGGCGAAAAGGAAGTGGACAGTTGGGGACAGCATTTCCCCAGATGCTGGTTTATGAGTCCTTACCTCAGAAGTGGATGCTCTCAATCATGTGTGACTATATATTTACAGTATATCTATAATAATAAAAGGCAAAGCCCTCACTGACTGACTGAGTGACTGACTGACTGACTCATCACTAATTCTCCAACTTCCCATGTAGGTAGAAAGCTGAAATTTGGCAGGCTCATTCCTGACAGCTTACTTACAAAAGTTAAGCAGGTTTCATTTCGAAATTCTACACGTAACGGTCATAACGGTCGATAACGGTCGACAACGTCCGCCATGTTGAACTTTCTTATTTATGGTCCCATCTTCACGAAATTTGGTAGGCGGCTTCCCTGCGCTAACCGAAACCGATGTATGTACTTATTTCGATGGTATGACGCCACTGTCGGCCGCCATGTTGAACTTTCCAACGTCACCAATTTTCAAACTTCCCGTGTAGGTAGAAGGCTGTCCCCATCTTCACGAAATTTGGTAGGTGACTTCCCTGCGCTAACCGAAACCAATGTACGTACTTATTTCGATGGTATGACGCCACTGTCGGCCGCCATATTGAATTTTCCAAACGTCACTAATTCTCCAACTTCCCGTGTAGGTAGAAGGCTGAAATTTGGTAGGCCCATTCCTTACAGCTTACTTACAAAAGTTAAGCAGGTTTCATTTCGAAATTCTACGCGTAACGGTCATAACGATCAAAAACGTCCGCCATATTGAACTTTCTTATTCATGGCCCCATCTTCACGAAATTTGGTAGGCAGCTTCCCTGTGCTAACCGAAACCAATGTACATACTTATTTCGGTGGTATGATGCCACTGTCAGCCGCCATATTGAACTTTCCAACGTCACTAATTCTCAAACTTCCTGTGTAAGTAGAAGGCTGAAATTTGGCAGGCCCATTCCTTACAGCTTACTTACAAAAGTTAAGCAGGTTTCATTTCGAAATTCTACGCATAACGGTCATAACGGCATAACGATCATAACGGTAATGCATCACAGGAAAATTAATGGAAGGAATTATTAAGGATAAGATTGAGCAACACATAGCAAGGACAGGAGTTATTCTGACCAGTCAGCATGGGTTCAGAAGAGGGAGGTCGTGCTTTACTAACATGTTGGAATTCTATGAGGTTGCAACAAAAGCATACGATCAAAGTGGAGCATATGATATTATTTATCTGGACTTTCAGAAAGCATTTGATAAGGTGCCACATGAGAGGTTGGGCATCAAGTTAAAAGAAGTGGGAGTTAAGGGTGATGTTTTTAGATGGGTGCAGAATTGGCTCAGACACAGGAAGCAGAGGGTAATGGTGCGAGGAACCTCATCAGAACTGGCCGATGTTAAGAGTGGTGTTCCACAGGGGTCAGTGCTAGGGCCGCTGCTATTTTTAATATATATAAATGATTTAGATAGGAATACAAGTAACAAGCTGGTTAAGTTTGCAGATGATACCAAGATAGGTGGATTAGCAGATAATTTGGAATCCGTTATATCATTACAGAAGGACTTGGATAGCATACAGGCTTGGGCAGATTTGTGGCAGATGAAATTTAATGTCAGTAAATGTAAAGTATTACACATAGGAAGTAAAAATATTGGGTTTGAATACACAATGGGCGGTCGGAAAATCGAGAGCACACCTTATGAGAAGGATTTAGGAGTCATAGTGGACTCTAAGCTATCAACTTCCCGACAGTGTTCAGAAGCCATTAAGAAGGCTAACAGAATGTTAGGTTATATAGCACGATGTGTGGAGTACAAGTCCAAGGAGGTTATGCTCAACCTTTATAATGCACTAGTGAGGCCTCATCTTGAGTATTGTGTGCAGTTTTGGTCTCCAGGCTACAAAAAGGACATAGCAGCACTAGAAAAGGTCCAGAGAAGAGCGACTAGGCTGATTCCAGGACTACAGGGGTTGAGTTATGAGGAAAGATTAAAAGAGCTGAGCCTTTACAGTTTAAGCAAAAGAAGATTAAGAGGTGACATGATTGAAGTGTTTAAAATTATGAAGGGAATTAGTACGGTGGATCGAGACTTGTATTTTAAAATGAGTTCATCAAGAACACGGGGACACAGTTGGAAACTTGTTAAGGGTAAATTTCGCACAAACATTAGGAAGTTTTTCTTTACACAAAGAACAATAGACACTTGGAATAAGCTACCAAGTAGTGTGGTAGACAGTAAGACGTTAGGGACTTTCAAAACTCGACTTGATGTTTTCTTGGAGGAAACAAGTGGATAGGACTGGCGAGCTTTGTTGGGCTGAATGGCCTGTTCTCGTCTAGAATGTTCTAATGTTCTAACGGTCAACAACGTCCGCCATGTTGAACTTTCTTATTTACGGCCCCATCTTCACGAAATTTGGTAGGTGGCTTCCCTGAGCTAACCAAAACCAATGTACGTACTTATTTCGGTGGTATGATGCCACTGTCAGCCGCCATATTGAATTTTCCAACATCACTAATTCTCCAACTTCCCGTATAGGTAGAAGGCTGAAATTTGGCAGGCTCATTCCTTACAGCTTACTTACAAAAGTTAAGTAGGTTTCATTTCGAAATTCTACGCGTAACGGTCATAACGGTCAACAACGTCCGCCATGTTGAACTTTCTTATTTATGGCCCCATCTTCTCGAAATTTGGTAGGCGGCTTCCCTGCACTAACCGAAACCAATGTACGTACTTATTTCTGTGGTATGATGCCACTGTCGGCTGCCATATTGAACTTTTCAACAGTCTTTGTTACTTATGGGCCCATCTTCAAGAAATTTGGTACACGGGTTCCCAACGCTAACTGAATCCTACTTACGTACATATATACGTCCATAGCCTGCAGCTTGGTCACCATGTGAGGCGGTGTTGGGTCCCCCATCCCAACGCCTCCCACGTGGTTGGCTGTCTGCCTATATAAGGCCATCCGTCACTCCAGTCTCTACATTCCCTTCCTTGCTTCGCCACGGGATTCACTTCTCCCTGCTGATAACTACAGCCTTTTAGTTTAATCCACGGCTTCTCCGCTGTTTTATTTTTTGTTTATTACAATTATAGTTATTGTATAG
>JANRMT010028174.1:24520998-24533469 GCA_026402145.1 Polypterus bichir lapradei
TTATATATAAATACACACTTGTTGGTTACAAACCTGCTTTTTTACTGTCACTTGGATTCTGTAAGGCACATATTTATTGGTAACACACTTTACACTTTTGATTAACAGAGAATACAACATATTATTTCTTTAATATTTAACAGCTGATTAAAATATTATTGCAGCATGAAGCTCTGGAGTGGGTCAGAGTATCGTTGAAGACATTGTTCAGGTAATTGGAATTTTGTTTTTTGTCTGCTAAAGATTCTATGACAAATTATGCAAATATGCTGCATGACCTATGCAGTAGTTTTGTCAACATGAAGTAAGTATTTATGACTTTAAGTATAAATGTATATATCAGATGTGTGGGCTTATATTTCTAATGACTAATTAGCATGTCAGGGTTTTGACAAATTATGCCTTGACTCTTGAAATAGCAAAAGCTTAGGTGTCCTGAATTTGACTTTAACAGAAATGGCTTAAATTGAGCTCGACCAGGGAATTCCACAGGTTTTGCTTCTCACTCTCTAAAATGTTCCCAGTTTTTCACACTAGTCAACAGTTTAGTACCAGAGCAAGAACTGAGCTAACTTTGAGAATAACTAATTGAAGAATAATTGTAATTTTTATTAGAATGGTATCTTGGATAAGAGTCAAAATGGTAAGATAAGTGAAATGTTTTGCTATAGGCTTAGCGGGGTCTTCAGGCCTGACAGCTCATTCATGTTCCCTCAAAATGATTTGTAAATTGTAAACTTCAGAAATCATCTGGTTGGATTAAGCTATTTTTAATTAGATTAGAATAGGTATTATTCATCTCAAAGTGAAAATTAGATGCAAAAAGCAGAAGAAACAAAATAAAAGGATACCAACTCACATGACATATAATACAGTCAATCAATTGATAAATAGAAATACATACATGTATTTTATGCAGAAACTTTAAAATGAACTTAAAAGTTATGTCAGGTGGAAGCAATGAATTGCCTGATAGAGAGTAGACAGAAAAGACCCCCAGATGCACTTCTTAGCACACTATGGTGGACTGAGCCTTTGGCTAAAAGTGCTATAACACAGTGCCTCCTGTAGGGGATGGAATAAATTATGGCATCCAATTTTGCCACTATCCACTTTTCCACAACAACTTCCAGTATGTCCAGGGTTTACCCTGTGATGGAGCAGGCTTCCCTGGTATGTTTGTTCAGGCATTGCACATCTTTGTGGCTCAGGTTGTTCCCCCAGAAGACCACAGCACAGGACACCATACTGGCTACTATGGACTGGCATAACATTTACACATCAAAAGACCTTAGTCTCCTTAGGGAGTCCAGTCTGCTCTGGTCCTTCTTGTCCAACACCACTGTGTTGTCAGAGCAGTCCAGTTTGCTGGTACTTGTAGCTTTGCACCACTTCACACATCCTCCCCCTTAATGGTGACTGGTCTTAGAAGCTCCTTAGCATGCTGGAAGTCCACCACAAGCTCTTTTGTCTTGCTGATGTTGAGTTGCAGGTGGTTCTCCCAGCACTACAAGACAAGCTTTTTAAAATGTATAAGTGGATAGAAAGAAAAAAGGTGTTAAGAAGGAAATGGAGGAGTGGTGGCTCTGAGGCTAGGGATCTGCACTGACAATTGGAAGGTTGCTGGTTCGAATCCTGTAAATGCCAAAAGGGACTCTGCTTTGTTGGGACCTTAGGCAAGGCCCTTAACCTACAATTGCTGAGTGCTTTGAGTAGTGACAAAAATGCTATATAAATGCAAAGAATTATTATTATCATTATAATTATTAATCATGGTTGAGATTATGATGCTCTTTTGGTTTCTGGTCAGGGCAATTGTGTCAGGTGAGGTGTCGAGGCAGTTGTCTCAGGTGGCACTTTGACAAGGATGGCATTTTCACACAATTGTATTTTTTAATGTTAAGAATAAAACAATACAAAAAAAAATAGAGCTAATAAGAATCAAACTCACATGCAGTGTATTTTTTTTATGCTACCTTTTAAAAGTTTCAAATTGCACATAAACCCAATTTTGCACAGCCACACCACATCACGAGCTTCCGAGATTAAAAACGACATGCGCATTTTAAAGCTAAAGGTCAGGGCATGATATTGTCATTTGTGATTGTCATTTAGTAAAATTTTGGAATGTTTTTAAGGTGTTAAATGTTTCTTATCTTTGCACAGCTTAACTTTTGGAGGTGCCTTCTAGCTTACAAGACAGAGTTTGAAACTGCTAAGGTAAGTAAAGAAGTGTGCTGGAGGAGCAATACAACCGCATTTGGTTTTTTATTCAATTTTGGAATCACAAAACTCAATTTCCTTTTTAAGAATTTATACGTTTTATTTTTTTAATGCCTATTTAGTGTGATTGATTTAAAGCTAATTTTTAAAATATTTTTCCCAATTTCCCACTATTTATATTATTGCATTTATTATTTTGTTACTTGTTCCAAGCATGTGCTGTATTTTATCAAGACGTCTGCATGTAATATCAATGTGTATGTGTATTAACCTTATCATTTCATGTGTGTTAAGGATGGGGGTGGTGGAAGCAAAAATGTGTCTCACCTCAGGCAGAATTACAGTTGGCCCTTTGTGAATCATGGGGCTTTGGACTCCCATCTTCTTCTTTCAGCTGCTCTGGTTAGGGGTTGCCACAGCAGATCATCTTCTTCCATATCTTTCTGTCCTCTGCATCTTGTTCTAAGTTATAGACACTGAAAGAAATGTTTGTTGCACTTCTGTGGTCTCCTATAATAGGTAAGAACTAGCTGTACATTGAGACGCCTCTCTTCATTTTTTTGTCAGGCAATCGGTGCTCCTTACGATTTCATACATTTGTAATTGTCAGCTGTGGTGTATCACCAATGCATTTTGGACCTGTTTGCCATTCATATCATGTCTACCTTAATATGTGTTCCCTACTTAATGTTCTTAAAGTAAATATAATGTCATTTATTTTATGTGTTTATTTGCTGTCTATATTTTATATAATGTGTCACATATATTTTATGTACTGTATGTTATGTTTTACAGTCTGTGACCCAAGTTAAATAGCAGTTTAAAAGAAAAAACAAAAATTTGGTAAACTACTTTGATGAGGACTTCTATTCAAATAAATAACTTAATCTGTTTTAACTTGTCATGTAAGGGGCAATCAAGTGATGCTATGAACAGCAGTGTGTTTCACATCCCATCCTGGATGCCAGTGTGTCTATTACTTTGGCCAGAATGCTGAAACCCCATCAGGAAGAGACACACGTTTACTTTCTGGTGGTATTGATTGACGAAATATACCAAAGCATGTTTCACAGCAAATCTGGTTTTGTTCACCACTGCTGAATTTTCTCCTGAAAATCTTTCATGTGGGCAGCTTAGCCAAAGTTTTTCTTCATGTTTTCTGCCAACGTGGCATTATATTGTAGAGCTGTTAGCAGCCATGTCAGATGGAAATGGTATTACAAAATTTGTGACTTGTAAATTTGTGACTTGTAAGTACAAACTTTCACGCATGTTACCATAGCCTTACTCCACCTCACACTTTAAGGCATTGCCCAATCTGCTTTGTGCGTGCACAAATAATTTACAGCATATACGTGCATTCATGATATCTCTAACCAACGGTATTCTTGATGAATTTGCACACCCCATGCAAAAAAAAAAAGAAACGGCTCAATGTTATATTTTATGTTATGGCTCCAACCCTACGTCTAACCTACAAAACTCACTGTATATTCATTTGAGGTATACATGAGCTGACCGATGAATGAAAATAATATGAAAATACTGTGTTGTTTTTCATAGACTTATTGTACATTGGCTCCGTAGGTCTAACTTAGTTGTAATGATAGGAGCTTGGGAAACTCAGAGAGAGGTAAAGTGGCTCAAGGTTTACCACTGCTGTCTCACAAAATCTCACGTTACATTTTTGGCCAGAATAATCATTCCAGCATAGTTGACAGACACTTTCCTAGCCTTCAAATACACTTAAAATGCCATTATATAATTATAATCCAGTCAACATTGGTTCAATTTCTTCATCTCCTTCAAGAATTTCCCAACATTTCTGTATTTTTGCCAAACTTGAGGCAAAGCAAATTCAACGGGGTTTGCTTATCACTACTTCCCAGACAGGAAAATATTCTAAGAATATTGTAGACTGGAGTACTTGGTTTAGCAATCAGTTAGTCCTCCCAGGTAGTGGATGCCAGCCTTTTTGTATGCTGCTGTATTACAAACTCCTGGAGGGCTGGCGGGAATTGTAGTCTAGACAACTCTGTCATGCAGAGAAATGTAACACCACTTGTAGAAGCTTTGGATGATGTCAGAATTTATTCAGACTTGGGAGATACGTAGTTATGAGGCTGTCACAACAAGTACACTGGGGCTATCACTTTAAAGATACTCCTCGCTTTTGCCTAAGGGATCTTGGAAATAGGAGCCAGGAGGAGACAAGGCCACCTCAGTCAAAGGTAAGGTGGGTACACACTCTTCAGAAAAGTGGTTGTGAGATAAAAAGTAGGTGTATGAACTTTATAATGAATTAAGGAAGAACCAGCTCTTCAAAGGTTTGTTAGGTATATTGGTCACTCTTGATTGTTTTGCTGTTCTTTACTATTAATAAAACTCATCTTTATTCTGTATTTAGACAGCTAAAGTTGGTGGCCATTACAGCTTAAGCTGACTGCAGGCTATTGGTATACACTGAAGTTAACTGAATGTTGCATGTTTTTCTTTCTTTTAGGAGAAGCGTCACTCTGCGCATGAACCAAACCTCGATGTTCTTGTCAGAGTTTGTCCTATTTTGTACAATCGATTCCCAGAAGAAAAGCTACGCAATTGCTGTCCTCACCATGGTCTACTTGGTGACTCTCTTTGGGAACATCCTGGTAATTCTGGTCATAGCAATGAATCCTCAGTTGCAAAGGCCCATGTACATTTGTATTGCTACCTTAGCTGTTATTGACTTGGTAGGCAGCACAAATATTATTCCCAAACTAATTGCTGTCCTTCTAGACTGGACAACTATTCCCTATGGACCTTGCTTACTTCAGATGTTCTTAGTATTACATTTAGAGGCAGCGGAATCCTTTCTCTTGGCTTTTATGGCATGTGATCGCTATGTGGCAGTCGTTTATCCACTTCGATATTCTACACTTGTTACAAAAAAACCACTCTGGGCTGTCGGCACATTATTAAATCTTCTTCCAGCTGCTTTTCTTTTGACATATTTGATATTTGTCACTGAGTTTTCCTATTGTAAGACTAATGTTCTAAATTACAGTTTCTGTGATTATTCGGCACTAGTTAAAATAGCCTGCATTGAAAATCCTAAATACTTTATTGTTTGCTCAACTGCAGCTTTTATGTTTGGTGCCTGTCCTTTTGGATTCATTTTACTTTCATATGTCAGAATTGCCTATGCTGCTCTGAAGATCTCATCTATTGATGGAAAAAGGAAGACATTTAATACTGTAACCACCCATCTGCTGGTGGTGGGACTGTTCAATGTACCTCTTTTAACTTCTTATGTAGTGACGGGAATAGGAGTGAAGTTCTCTGTTGAAGCCTACAACACTATGGTAATTGTGGCAAATATTGTGCCACCAATGCTTAACCCCTTAATATACAGCTTCAGAAACAAAGAGATAAAATAGAATATACTGAAACTTTTCAAAATACATAAAATATTAGAAAATTAGAACAATATGGATGAGAACAGGCCATTCGGCCCAACAAAGCTCACCAGTTCTATTCAATTAATTCTTAAAAGAAACATAAAGTTGAGTTTTGAAAGTCTCTATAGTCCTACTGTCCATCATACCGCTTCTTTTCTTATTTCAAATATCAGTCGTTCTCTGTGGGAAGAAAAAACATTCTGATGTTTCTTCAAAATTTAACAAGTTTCCAAGAGTGTCCCTGTTCTCTTGATGAACTAATTGTCTAAAAGTCACAGTCTCGATGGACTGTGCTAATTCCCTTCATAATTTTAAACACCTCTCTTTTTTCTTAAACTGTAAAAGGCTCAGCTCTTTTATCTTTCCTCATAACTCATCCCATGTAGCCCTGGAATCAACCTAATTGCTCTTCTCTGGACATTTTCTTGTGTTGCTATGTCCTTTTTGTAGCCTGGATACCAGTACTGCACACAGAACTCCAGATGAGGCCTCATCAGTGCGTTATAAAGCTTCAGCATAACCTCCTCAGACTTGTACTCTGCACATCAGGGCGCTATATAACCTGACATTCTGTTAACTTTTTAATGGCTTCTGCACATCTCTGGCAGTTGATAGTGTCAAGTCCACTACAAATGCTAAATCCTTCTCATGAGGTGTATTTTCAGTTTTCAGACCTCCCATTGTGTATTCAAGCCGATGCTATGTATTTTCTATATGCTATATATTTTCAAGCATTCATACAAGATTTGCTAACCATGAAGCAATATGTCTGATAAATCTTTCATGACCTTCATTAGAATTCATAGAATATGTCAAACATCCTGAAAATTTTAAATTTGTTTGTTGTATCTGTATCTAGCCAGTGTCATTTAACGCTGATCATTCCTATTCATGGTATATATTTCTGAATGGCCACATGCTTTTTTTTACCCTCACTAAGCTGCAAACCATGTAAACCTCCAGCTCTAGAAGAGAAAGTGAACTTCAATTACACAAGTGCTGGCTTCTTTGCATTGGCTTCCAGCCAGTGAATCGAATTGTTGGAAAAATATTTGCTGTTTTGCTTATACTGACAACATGAACTGATGGCTTGGAAAAATCTTATAAGCATACAGATTCAGGGCAGAGAGGTTCACACATTACTCTTTGTTCAGCCATATCAGACAATGGTTCTGTAGCATACATCCTCACAGTTGGTTCATATAATTCTGTTAAACTCTGTTCTTTCCTTGGTGAGCTTTACAAACTTCTACTGGTTACTGAAGGGAGGCAGAATGTTGGGGTGAATGGCTCATATTTTGTAATGTAATCAAGAGTCCCCGGTTCGATCCCCACTCACTCCTATATTTGCCGTTTTCAGTAGTAAGCTGCTCTTTTTGTTAATATTATACAGTACACACATACACTTGGTTTGTGTCTGTAATTGCGCTGTTACTTAGAGTCAGATCGGGGGGTGGGAGGGGGGGGTTTATGTTAGAGCGCGTGAGCTTATTCAGTGCAGCAGGAACAAAGCACATGTTGATCTTTTTTTTCTTTCAGTACATGTGCCTTCCCTGTTTATTTATATATCTAGTGACTTCCCTGCCTGCCTGTCTCTCTATTACGCAGTGCTCTGTCTGTCTGTGTGTTATGGATCTTAAAAATAACAGTTATAAGGACACTTGTTCATGTTAATCGCAGTCTCAATTGTTAAAAAATATTTTAAAAGGAGCATCCCACATGAAAATATAACGATCTCATTAACTGACAGTGCATACCAGTTTATAAATTTTATTTTTAGTTTTTGAGGTTAAAAAGAAAATACATGAAATCATATATCAATCGACACACGCTGCACGCAGGCAAAAAAGAAAAAAAGAAAAACGCCCCAGCACATAGAAAGCAGACGCTTGCAGGCAGGCAGGGTGGCAGGCAGCGCGGCCATAGTTAAAAAGAAAAAAAAGTAACACTTTGTCCCTGGCGGGGAATCGAACTCGGGTTTCTGAGGCACGGTAAGCATACTGCACTCTGAGAAGCAAATCTTAACGCAACGTTGTGTCATTCTTGAACCTTTTGTGAAAGTGTTTATTTGATCTTTGGAAATCAGGCTTCACGCATTCTATAGTTTATTTTGTAACATTTTTTACTAAAATATGACAAAGTTTCTGTTTTAACAATGTGTTTACACAGATTACTGTAGAAACGGAACACACATGAAATGCATGTTTTCCAAATAACGATCTATTATTTCCACTCTAAAACTCCAGCAGTTGAGTCACTCCCAGATAATCAAACAAGCCATGAGCTGGGAAAACTTCGTGAACGTTCTGTGATGGTGAATGATGGAATAGCCAGCTGCACATTTAGAAGACAAAGGACACTGGCGGAGAGGTGAGAACGGTTTTAAGGTGGGCCAGATCTACGAGTTTTTTCGTAGACTCTGGTAATTCTAATGTTAAGGGAAAGCCTAGACACCCTGCGGAGGAAACTCATTTCAGCCGTTTATATTCGCGATCTCGGCGTTCTTTTGATCACTACCCACAGCTCATGACCATAGGTGAGGGTAGGAATGTAGATCAACTGGTAAATTGAGAGCTTTGCCTTACATCTCAGATCCTTTTCACCACGACAGACAAATGCAGAGCATGCATCACTGCGGACGCCGCACCGATCTCCCGCTCCATTCCTCACGCGTGAACAAGACCCCGAGATACTTGAACTCCTCCACTTGGGGTAGGATCTCGCTCTCAACCCTGAGAGAGCACTCCACCCTTTTCCGGCTGAGGATCATGGTCTCGAATTTGGAGGCGCTGATTCCCATCCCAGCCGCTTCACACTCAGCTGCGAACCGATCCAGAGAAAGCTAAAGATCACAGCCTGATGAAGCAAACAGGACAACATCATCTGCAAAAATCAGTGACCCAATCTTGAGTCCACCAAACCGGACCCCCTTAACGCCCTGGCTGCACCTAAAAATTCTGTCCATAAAAGTTGTGAACAGAATCTGTGACAAAGGGCAGCCATGGCGGAGTCCAACTCTCACTGGAAACAGGTTTTACTTACTGCTGGCAATGCGGACAATTGCTTGGAAGAAGAAATGACCGGGAGAGAGGAAATACAGTATATCCCCTGGAACACATGAGGGCAGTCGCCCTGGTGGGTGTTGGGAGCGCGGGAATAGAGCTTGGATGCTCAACCTTGTGGTGGCCCATGGCCATGCCAGGTGGCATCTGGACAATCCCTGAACCCTGCACTGCAGCACTTCCTCCACAGCAGGAAGTGCTACCGGAAGAGAATCCGGGCGCACCTGGAGTGCTTCTGGGTGCCCAGGCAGCACTTCTGCCATACCAGGAAGTGCTGCAGGAAAATCATCAAGGTGCACCTGGAGCACATTCCAGGTACAACATAAAGATTGCCGCCTCACTCCATTTAAGGAGCAGAAGTCAGGAGGTAGAGGACAGAGTTCGTAGGAGAGGAGTGGAGGCAGCTGAAGAAAACAGACGAAAAAGAAGAAGAAAAAGGAAGGAAAAGGACTGAGTTGTAGCTAATTTGTGATTGTGCATGGTGTTGTAAAGGGCAGAAGAAGAAATAAACGTGTGTGCTTTTGGACTTGTGTATCCTGTGTCTGTTTGTAGCCAGGCTGATTCTCCACAATGCATAATATAATATAACTAGCAAAATACCCGCGCTTCGCAGCAGTGAAGTACTGCCTTAAAATTTTTATTAAGAAGAAAATGAAACCTTTTTAAACTGAGGGAAAATGTACCAATAATTATTTGTTAAGGATCTCTTTGTATACCACGCTGTCAGTTCGGCCCTCCGGTTGTAATATGACCAAGCTGTGTGCTGAGCTTACTCTTGAGCATGCAGGAAGTACATGCTCAGTTGGCTATGTGAAAAGTAATCTTGTTTTAAATCTCACAGCTTGGATTGCTGCTGTCATAATCGGTTTGAGTTTCATGGTTTGTTTCAATTACGACAGTATTTGCAGGACTTGTGTTGAAGTGACATTCGGCATCTGTCAAGCATTGTAAGCATACAACCAGTTTCATCAATAACTTCATATCCAGCTTTTGAGAGTTTAAACATTCATAAACATCAAAGTGTCCACTACTGAAATCGTCACCTGTGAATCTAAGATGTTTAAGAGGCATTGGCAGTTGTCGAAAGGTGTAAAATATTTGGCCATTTCGGTACACTTGAAAGCGACAACCAAACAATTCAGGGGCAGCCATCAACTCACATGCAGAACCATAGGTGAAGGGGTTAAGCATTTCACTCTTCTAGTGCTCCTGTGTAGTATAATTATCTCCTGTACCGTCATCAGTCCACACCTTGAACCTGTCCCAGTCATTCAATACATAAGACACAATGTTCCTCCGGATATCAAGAGTGAGCCTGATATGGCCGTGCAATATGTAACACAGAGAATGGAAAAGGCAGGCGGCATTTCCGGCATGGAAACCACTCAGTAAGTGACAGTTCTTTGATCGATGGTGATCACCTCGATAGACATGTTAATGGGGGTACAGTTGGAACGATAAAGGAAATGGGTACCTGAACAATGTAAAGTAAGTCTAAAATACCTATACAATAACTATAATCGTAATAAACAAACAATAAAACAGCGGAGAAGCCGTGGATTAAATAAAAAGGCTGCAGTTATCAGTAGGGAGATGTGAACCCCATGGTGAGGCAAGGAAGGGAATGTAGAGACCGTAGCAACGGACGACCTTATATAGGCAGGCAGCCAACAACGTGGGAGGCATTGGGATGGGGGACCCAACACCGCCTCACACGGTGACTGAGCTGCAGGCTATGGACGTATATATGTACGTAAGTAGGATTCAGTTAGCGTTGGGAACCTGCGTACCAAATTTCTTGAAGATGGGCCCATAAGTAACAAAGACTGTTGGAAAGTTCAATATGGCGGCTGACAGTGGCGTCATACCACTGAAATAAGTATGTACATCGGTTTCAGTTAGCGCAGGGAAGCCGCCTACCAAATTTCGTGAAGATGGGGCCATAAATAAGAAAGTTCAACATGGCAGACGTTGTCAACCGTTATGACCGTCATGTGTAGAATTTCAGCCTTCTACCTACAAGGGAAGTTGGAGAATTAGTGATCAGTCAGTGAGTGAGTGAGTGACTCAGTCAGTGAGTCAGTCAGCCAGTCAGTCAGTGAGGGCTTTGCCTTTTATTAGTATAGATAATATAAAAAACTAAGGGGCTTCGCGCCCTGCTTGCTTAACTTGCCAACTCCTTCCCCCCTGCCACTGCTATGCACCGTTGTGAAGAGGGGGGTGAACGCACCCCAAGGAGACATGGCCGCTCTTCTGAAACCCCTCTTAAATGGTGAATCAATGGGAAAGAAATACAGTTTTTTTATCCTCCTCTTTGCTCGATCAGTTGTTGGCTTGCTGCTGCCGTGCCGTGTGATCTGTACTTCAATCGCCTACCCCTTCCCCCCGCCGTTATGAAGTGGGGGGCTGAACGCACTCCAAGGAGACACGGTAACTCCTCCGAAACCCCTCTTAAATGGTTATACTGTACAATGGGAAACAAATAACGTTTTTTTTTTTTTCTAACTTCCTCTTTGCATGATCAGCTGCTGACTTGCTGCTGCTGCCATGCCACATGATCTGCATTTCATGGGGCGCTTCAAATGTTTAAAAGCCTGTACAGCAGCTGTCCTTTTGTCTCACTGCCTTGTTTCTGTTGTCCCCCAGACATCCTCAAACAATATGCAATCTCTTTTCGCTGTTATGTTATTTCAACAAGTAATATTTTCTGTTTGTTTGTATTCTTTATTGTTACTTTTTTAAGACTTTCAAATTTTCCTACTTCCATTATCTCTATCCTGCTCTGCAGGTGTATAACGGGACTTGCTTCCAAAGGTTGTCAGTATGATGTGACTTGTCCGTCTCGCGGTACATGAAAGTGTCTCTCTGTCTCTTCTCTTCAATAGATCTTTCTTCCAAAGATCACGTCTTGTCACAAGTGTTTTTTTTTATAATAGAAAGATATATAATACAATTAATACAATAATTAATGAACACATAATACAACAATAAACTCTCTGTTTTCCGTACTCACAATTGTAAACCTATTTTTGGCCACCCCCTATATATATATATATATATATATATATATATATAATAAAAGACGCTATATAGCGCACGACCCGGCACAGACCACGCAGATGCATGTGTACTAAAACAAACAGGCTTTATTTTTTCTTCAGCTGTGTGACACGTCTTCCCCGTGCCACACAGCCCAAACACAGTCCCAAAGCACAAAGCTCACACAAAACCACAATTCTCCACCACTCCTCCCAGACAAGCTTCGTCTCCTTCTTCCTCCCAACTCTGGCTCTCCGAGTGGTGGTGGCTGGGCCCTTTTATAGCCCACCCGGAAGCGTTCCAGGTGATTAACCACCTGGTCCTAATTGCACTTCCGGGTGGGGCTGAAAGCTCGTCCAGCTGGGCTGTAAGAAGCAGGCAGCTCCCCCTAGCGGCCACGCCGGGCCCCAACCAAGCTGTGGAGGACTCCATCTCCCATGGAGCCCTGCGGGTGGTTGGGAAAACACCGTCGGCCAGGGAGGCTGTCACCAAGCGTCCTGGGGGAGGTACTGGATTGTCCATGGAGGCTCCCACAGAACATAAGCAGCAGGGGCGTCCCTGCCGGGCATGGGACCCGGCTGTTCTTCACAATATATATATATATATATATATACTCGTGTATATATATATACTAGCGAAATACCCGTGATTCGCACCGGCGAAGTACTGCATTAAAATTTTTATTAAGAAGAAAATTTAACCTTTTTAAA
>JANRMT010028174.1:24545950-24556001 GCA_026402145.1 Polypterus bichir lapradei
GAGAAAGCAAAGGAGAGAGTTGTCTGAGGAGATTAGAAGGAAAATGACAGAAAAGCATATTAAAGGCAAAGGCTATCAGGCCATCTCCAAACAGTTTGATGTTCATGTGACAACAGTTACCAATATTATTAAGATGTTTAAGGCCCACGGGACTGTAGGCAACCTCTCTGGATGTGGCTGCAAAAGGAAAATTGTCCCCAGAATGGGCAGAAGGATAGTGAGAATGGTGGACAAAAAACAAGCACAACTTCTAAAGAGATGCAACCTTAAGTCCAAGGTCATGCTCCATCAGCGTCTGATCACAGCATCTGTTGCTTTTTGAGTGACAGTGGGCTTATTGGAAGAAGACCCAGGACAACTCCATATAAAAAAATCCAGACTGAAATTTGCTAAAATGTTTATTGACCAGCCACAATGGCTCTGGAAGAATGTCCTTTTAACAGATGAGACAAAGCTGGAGCTTTTTGGCATATCACATCAGTTCTGTGTCTAGAGGAAAAAAGGAAGCCTTCAAAGCAAAGAACAAAATACATACTGTGAAACACAGAGGAGACTTGGTTATGTTTTGGGGCTGCTTTACTGCATCTGGTACAGGATGCCTTGAAACTGGGCAGGGAACATTAAAATCTCAAGAAAATGGAGACATTCTGGAGTGAAACATACTGCCCAGTGTCAGAAAGCTCTGTCTCAGTCACAGGCCATGCTTCCTCTAATAGGATGATGAGCTAAAACATACAGCTAAATGCACCCAAGAATGGCTAAGAACAAAACAATGGAGTATTCTGAAGTGACCTTCTATGAGCCCTGATTTGAATTCCACCAAACAACTATTAAAAGAATTGAATCATGCTGTCTGGAAAAGACTCCGTTCACACCTGGCACAGTTGGAGTAGTTTGCTCAGGAAGATTGGGCAAAATGACCTGGGGAGAGATGCAGAAGTCTCACTGAGAGCTCCAGGAATCGCTTGTTTGCAGTGACTGCCTCTAAAGGTAGTGCAACAAAATATTAGGTTAAGGATCCCCTCATTTTTGCCCATACCATTTCCATTTGTGTTATTATTTTAAATATTCTGTTGAATCAAAGCTATAAAGCAAAGTCTGATTTTAGTTAAATATGAAATAATCAATAATGGGTGCCGATTTCTTTAGTCAGTTTCAAGTTATTTCAGAGACAATTTTGGGGTCCTCTTTTTTCATGGAGGGGTATCAACAAATTTGCCCATGTCTGCAATTGCCATACTTAGCTATTTAGCTATCGATTTACCAAGTCACATGGTGTCTCTTCATCTGTCATGGGTACATAGTCTAAGGATTTAAGACAGTTTATTGCTCAGTCTTTTTGTCTCTTTTCACATACTGAGTGCCCTTTTTAATACCAACTGAAACACTGCCTCCTATTACAGCTCTAGTAGACTCACTGTAGAATGCCTGGGCCATAAGTGTTCAAAAGTCAACTGGGACTGATGTAAATTCAGCAGCTACCCTGTGCCATTTTTAGAAATCGATTCAATCCACCAATTTTCTTTTGGGGGGATTAAATGTAGCATAAAACATACACAAATGTGATTAAAAAATCAGTAGATCTGTCAGTAGAGTTGTCTAAAGCTGTCATTGCATACACACACACACATACACACACACACATACAAACATTCAACTTAGCAGACTGATTGGGGTATAAAATTTACCTAATATGCACATCTTTTAGATTTGGAAGGAAAACCAAAATACCAGAGTAAAATCTACAGTGGAACTGAACCCCGGTTAATACAACTTGCCTGAAGAAGGGGCCTGAGCTGCCTCAAAAGCTTGCATATTGTAATCTGTTCAGTTAGCCAATGAAAGAAGTCACTTTGCTTGATGTCTCCTTGCAACCCTGCTCTTTGAAACTGTTAGGTAGCAGTGTTAAATATGTTGCCACAGGTTGCTGCTGTTTTGACATACTCATTATTCGTCATGTGCATACTTGTGTATTATGTCATTAAATTATTGATGTGGTGATTTGGAAATCGTGTTGTGTTTCAATTTTATGCCTGTATTATGAATATAATACCAAGATATAATTCTAGTACATATCTTACAAAGGCAGTAATGTTTTCAGTTTAATTCAAGGATTGCTTCTGGGAATTAGTAACATCTTATGATATATTAAATAGGCTTCTCTAATATTGTTTTATTACTTACGTATTACTTAATACTATCAATAGACTATTCAAGTAAGAAAGCTAATGGAAAATGTACACATTTATTAAAGCTTTCCAAATAATAAAAACAAATTATTTGCACCACAATATTAATTCAATTTACTTTCTTTGAGATCATTATGTCCAACTAATTCAAAGAAGCAGTATCCTAGCTAATGAAAATTCTCTACTTTAAATACTGAAGTCTTTTTTGGGAACAGAATGCAAAATTTTTGAGCTGCATTCATGGTTGAGAATGAGGTGTTTTGGTTTTCACCCTTGTTTCCAATAAACGTCTTTTGCAGACATTCTGATGCAGAGGATAGTTAAAAAATATCTGTTTGGATAACTTGTTACATTTTTGTTTAATAATTGGATTGAAAAATATATTTTGCAGTAAATTATTCAATGGTCAAGATTTGTAGGCAGCACTTTAGATAGCTAGATCGATAGCACTCAGTTCTGTCTTCCTTCTGTCCTCCTCTACTACCTCCAGTGGGGCCAGAGAGCATCCCTTAATTGAGCCTTCCTTCTTAATCACTTTGTTGATTCAGTGGGCTGAAGTGATGTTACCAGCCCAGAAAATCGCACTAACCCTCTCAGAGTTGCAAAATATGTCAAAGGTATCACTACCCACATTCAACCAAATAAATATGCTTCTTCTAATGTATATCTTTATTTTCAACGAAGGTAGTTAAATCAATCGTAATTTACAGATGCTTGATTTCTTTTCCCAGTAAACAGTCTGTGGATGCAAACCTTTATTTCCTTGTTACGGAAACTGTAGATGATGGGATTCAGCATGGGTGGTAGTACGTTTCCAACAATGACCATTGCATTATAGGCTTCTGTTGATAGCTTTACTCCAGCTCCTGGCAATAAATATGATAGTAATAATGGAATATAAAACAGTCCAACCACAAGGAGATGGGTTAGACAGGTGCTGAAGACTTTCTTTTTTCCCTCAGTTGAGGATATCATTATTGCTGCCAGCACCACTCGGCTGTACGTAAACAGAATTAGTCCTAATGGGACGACACCGGTTGTAAAAACTGCTGCAGACAGAAAAGATAAATACTTGGGGTTTTGGTTGCAAGCAATATGAACCATTGTAGAATAATCACAGAAGCAATATGGAAGGATATTGGTGTGACAGAAGGAAAGTTCTCCAACAAAAAACAGGAAAGGGGATTTGAAAATAAGTCCAAAAATATTCATAATTAAAACACTGTAACCAACAGTTTTATTAGTAATGAGTGAGGGATATCTCAAGGGATACAGAACAGCTACATAGCGATCAATTGCCATAAATGCCAAAAGTAAGGCCTCCATCTCATCTATATGAAAAACAATAAACATCTGCAACACACAGGCTGCGTATGGCACTGAGGAGTCAAAGAGAAGGATGGAAAGCATTTTTGGAATGAGGACACTACTGTTGGTCAAGTCTATTGTAGCTAAAGTAACAATATATAGATACATGGGTGCATGGAGATGGCGGTTTGCTATTATCACCATAATTACAAGTAGATTTCCAAACATGGATGTGAAGAATATTAATGTAAGTGCAGAAATGATACCACTTCTCTGATCAGATCGAATCTCACAGTGCAGAATAAATTCTGATACACTGCTGGATGTGTTGCTCATCTTTGTACTTCCTGTAATAAATAAAACATTGTTAAATATTGGTCGCACATATATTAACAAAAATACATTTATATCATTAAATTTGTATTATGATTGGAAAGTGGCTTTTAAACACGACAAGTAAATGGAAATTTGACTATGAGTCCACCTTAAAAAAACAAAGCATGATACTAAGAGTAATAAGGAAATACTTAACTAAACAGCCATAACGATCCAGATGGGAGAACGAAAAAGAACCAATTATAACAATCGTTTTCTTTATTCTGGTTTCATTCTTATGCAAGTGGCAATGACTGGGAACATAAAGTGTTCAATTTAAATGTAGTCAATAAAGTAGAGTTCATAAAAAGGTTAGACATGAACTTTTTCCAACATCTGGCACCAACAATGAGAAACATGCTGAGCCTAAGCAGACTTTAAATCAAAATAAACAAAAATAAATCTCCGCACCTCCAATATCTAATTAGTCCAGGATGACTCTAAATGAAACACCCCATTTCAAAACTCTTGTTAAAACTTTTCTGGTATTGAACTTTACGTCATGTTTTTTTTTTAATTCTTTAACACATCTCGTGGTGTATGTATATGGCTCAGCACAAGATCACTCAAGAAGTCAGAATATCAGTTGTCAAAGCCAAAACAAAATCAAAAATCAAAGAGTTTTAAAATGAGGGGTTTTCTTTTAGAGTTATCAGTGATTTCAGATAGAGACAACTCATTAACCTTTATTGGCATCACAATATTTTTACTTCATTAACCCTTAACTACTTGTGCTGGTGTATTTTGTACACCAATCTCAATTATTTTTGTCCAACATCCTTTCACTTGAACCTACTGGCAGCATCCACCATCTCTCCTCAGCTTGATTCAATACAAGCACAGTGTCTCAATGGTTTTCCTCCAGTGTGCCCACAGCCAGTTTTATTAATGGATGGACAGTCGCAAGTTCCATATGGTGCATTTGGAGCACTGCGCGGGTGCTTACGTATGTATGACAATGATGAGATGTTCTTCTTGCAATGACTTTGTCTGCAAAGAACATTCAAGAACTGAAGTGAAATGTGATACATGTGCAAATTCTGCAATGGATGAAAGTGTGACCAGTGACGAATGAACACTGGAGAAGTGGATCAGGTTTATTTTCAGATAGTTCTAGACTGTGTAATACTATTAAGTAATATGGTATTAAATGACATTAAAAACATGTACAATTTAAAATTATTTCAATATTTTATATTACAACCTCACAGCGTGCATGTAAATTGCCATTTTAACACTGGTGCATAAAAGTACACCGCGTGAGTACTTCTGAGATGAGAAATTGTACAAGTACTTAAGGGTTAAATACATAACAAAGGGAAAAAACTTTACACAAATAGAATTCTCCAAGATGCAAAACTCAGATAAGCTGAGGTAATATTAAGAAAAACATTATGGGAAGCTCAGAAAAAATAAATACTGTATATACTCACGTATAAGTCGGGTCTTGAAACCTGAAAAATCGATCATAAAATCAGACCCCGACTTATACGCCTGTTCAAAAATGCAACACTTAATTTTTATTATTTTTATTTTTTTACATCTTCTTGCCTCCTCCAATCTCACATCAGTTTCTTAGATGCATCAAATTATGTTGCAGCAGTGAAGTTACCAATTTCTTTTGCTACTTCAACAACGTTTAATTTAAAACAAGCTTCACATTTTCTTCTGATCGAATGATACATCGCAGATAAGGGATGCTCTTATGATAAAGGTGTATGAGGGTGTGAGATACAGAAAACACAAATCAGTGCAAACGCTGCATCGGAATAGTTCGGGTATTACCGTGTGGTCACGTAGGCATAATAGAGAGAGAGATAGCGAGATAGAGAGAGAAAGAGAGAGAGAGAGGTCAGGAGCACATGCTGATACAGCGCATTGCTGTATCCACATAGAAGAAAAAGGAAGTGTGTTCGGTGGTTACTCTCTCAGGTGGGCGTTAGCATATCGTAATCCCTTGTACCAATAGCGTGAGTTTTCCGAATTTGACTTATATGACTGACATTATAAAATACCAGAAATCTGTATATATATAAAAGGCAAAGCCCTCACTGACTCATCACTAATTCTACCACTTTCCATATAGATGGGATGCTGAAATTTCACATGCTCATTCCTTAAAGTGTAATGACAAAAGTTAGGTATGTTTCATGTCCTATTGCAACACCCAAGGGGGGGAAACAGGTGTACCCCCTAAAAATTATATATATATATATAGATAGGGGAAACCCCTCCTCACTATTTCTGTGACTTCCAATATATGTAGGAAGCGAAAATTTCCCATGCTCATCCTTTACACTGTACTTACTGTACAAATGTTAAGTATGTTTCATTTTGTGCCGTGCCCCATAACGAACTTTCCAAAATAACGTCTTCTTTTTGGCTGTTCTCACCATTATGCCGTAAGGAACTTTTGGAACTTACCTCTCCTTTTGGTGCTTTTATTCCTTCAGGAATGCCTAAAAATGTGCATTTCTCATACACAACATTTACAACCATAAATTAAACTCTTTACAATCATCAACTTCACTCTCAATACTAAAATAAGCCTTCAACAATTACATTGACAATCCATCCCGCTATATCCTAACTACAGGGACACAGGGGTCTGCTGGAGCCAATCCCAGCCAACACAGGGCAGAAGGCAGGAAACAAACCCCAGGCAGGGTGCCAGCCCACCGCAGGGCACGCACACACAGGACAATTTAGAATCGCCAATGCACCTAACCTGCATGTCTTTGAACTGTGGGAGGTAACCCATGGAGACATGGGGAGAACATGCAAACTCCACGCAGGGGGGACCCGGGAAGCGAACCCAGTGCTAAACACTGCGCTACCGTGCCACCCACACTGACAATCATGTTACTTTATTTTTAAAATGTTTCCTTTTCTTTTTCATAACTTCTTTAATACACTACTTCTCCACTCCGAAGCGCGGGTATTTTGCTAGTTATACTGTAAAATCAAGTCCCGACTTATACGTCAAGTATACAGTACAAAGTATAGCGACGGCAGCTTCCACCTGCAGCTATAGCCTCTTCAGTACACGAGCGACACTCCATGCTAGTGTTTAGATCTGGACGGTGTATGTGCCCAAAAAAGAAGTCTGACTGTATTCTCGTACCATTGCTCGTGTACTGACAAAAGACGCTGATGAAGAGGTGCAAAGGGATTTGAGGTGGGACGGCTCTACGAGTTTTTTGTAGGGTTTGTTAATTCTAGTGTTAAATTATTGCACATAAATAGTGTCATACGTGACCCTTGTGGCATTGTGTTGTCTCAGGAATATGTTTTACTTTGTTATTTACTTGCAGTTATTGTTACGATATATTATTTATTTTCATTTCATCAACACTTTGTGTGTTACTTTTCATGTACGCCACCATTTTATGATTTTGGATTTAATATGCACCATCATTTTGTGTGTGTTTGACTACTATGATGCTGGATCATTGCTAGGTATGTGACACACATGTCAAATAACTCATTTCTTCATGGTGACCACCTTGTATATGATGGCCATGAGTTCAAGTCTACTACTTTGTAGTGTTGGGAAACACCTCACTTTTTTTAAACTTCTAGGTGAAGTCCTCTTCTCATACAAGAGACATTCACTGTGTCTCACATATGACTTACCTGGGTCTTTTTCCTTTTTTTGCTGTTTTTTGTATATTGATCTACTTTTTTTGATCCTTTAACTGTTCCTTTTTTCAAAACCATTTGTTTCACAAGTTTTGTAATATCTCTTTAATTTTTATTTTTTTTTTATGTTAAAATAGCAGGCCGCTGTGGTAATGCTGCTGCCTCGCAGTTAGGAGACCCAGATTCGCTTCCCGGGTCCTCCCTGTGTGGAGTTTGCATGTTCTCCCTGTGTCTGCGTGGGTTTCCTCCGGGTACTCCGGTTTCCTTCCACAGTCCAAAGACATGCAGGTTAGGTGCATTGGCGATTCTGACATTGTCCCTAATGTGTGCTTGGTGTGTGGTGTGGGTGTATGTGTCCTGCGGTGGGTTGGCGCCCTGCACGGAATTGGTTCCTGGCTTGCGCCCTGTGTTGGCTGGGATTGGCTCCAGCAGACCCCCGTGACCCTGTGTTCGGATTCAACAGGTTGGAAAATGGATGGAAAATAGCAGGCTTTGATATATGACACCTTTTATTTTGCTTGAATCCTTGCACTTCCGGGCAGGTGGCACAAGTGCATTGAGAAAGGTGGAGACTACATTGAGAAATGACATGATCCATTTTCTTAAGGTTCGTTCCATTTTCTGATAAATCCCATTTTATAACTGTAGCTTAATTCCCCCTCATATATATAGTATAAATGCATGACAAAGGGTCAATAAGCAATAAATAAATGTTGCAATTGTATTAATTATGTACACGGGTGGAGTGTAAGGGGTGGCCACAAACCCTTCTGACATGAATGCACTAAGATACTAAAATATAAATGCCCAATATTTTTTTTTTTTTAAATGGCCACAGCTTTTATAATGCCTTAAGAAACAAATAATATGATTATTACATCCCTCCTGCCCTACGCAGCTCTCTCTTGTATGGCACCTATACTTGAAACAGTTCCAGAAACATTCTGTGCAACTTCAATTATAGATTAGTTTTACATTTCACTTCAAAGAGGTCACTAGAACTTGTACATTTTGTATATGGGATTCTCCCCGTACATGTTAGTAGTCAGTCAAAGCAGTAGAAATGGTTACAGAATTGTGTGCGCAAGTCTGTGTGCCTGCAGTTTATGCCTGAATGTGCTGCCTTTACAAAGAGCAATGCGGCAGTCTGAACAAACCTCAATTACACGTCACACACACCACCATGACAAAATATTCAATAAAGAAAAATGTCTCTTTGATGAAGTAAATGCAAATTTAAAAAAAGACCCACCTATCAAACCCAGTTTCAGAATGCTCCTGAATGTTACACCATGCACACATTTATTATTCTGTTTAAAAAAAAAAGTTTTTATTTAGATACAGTAACAATAAACATACAAAGAAACAAAATAATATATACATGTTTTCTGTCATTTAAATATTGCAAACGGTACTTGCATATGTTTTCATAATTTTAAAGTTTTAACCGTTACCGTGTTAATTTATGTGAGATTTAGTTTATACTGTGACTTTATTTTACAAACAATTTAAGATATTTAACCTGAGATATGACAACAGTATGGCTGTGACTCTAAAAAAAGCATTTTCTTTCTTTCATTTTTTTTGTGATTCATTTGTTCCTCTACAACCGAAATAGCCAGTTGTGCCCACTTTTATTTAATACTGCTAACAAAAAAATAAATGTTTTATAATTAGACATTACGACAGAATTTCTGTAGGGTTAAACTGCGTAGTAAATGTTGGAATTTTGTAACCATAAAACCAAACTTTATAACAGAACGGTACAAGATGTGCTAACACATAAATGGTCATGCAGCATTTATCAGCTCCAAAGCTTTTGAAAGTAGGAAACTAGGAACCAAAATGCATTTTGAAACTTATTTCTTACATCAGCTATTTTATGCAATATTTTAAAGCTCTTTAAAGAATGACATTGTCACAAAGCCTCTATAAAACAGCCAAAAAATGACTGCACTATTTTGTATTGTTTAAATGCTATATTTTAACATTTATCAGCATATTATACCTGTCATACACTATCAGTATTTTAGAAAATAAATGTGAAGAGAAACTGGTAATTACCTTTAATACGTGTCCATGCGAACAGGTTACTTTTACAAGTTGCTTTTACTTGAAGTTCTTTCTTTTTTTTAATATGAAGTCCCTATGGTAGAGGATGATGTGTACCTTCTGTTAACTGGCTTTAACTAATCAATTTATATTAATTTCACTTAATGTAAAAATTGTTGAACATAAAAAACTTTTCATTTTTCTTTTATTTTCTTATTTTAGTCAACTAAAACACATCATATAAAACACGTGAAAGAAAACGAATAAACTGTCTTGAGCAGGGAAAAGTAAAACTTCAGCTTTTCTATCAAGTCAGCTGCATTTAAAAGTTTTCCCTCAAGATTTTCTAAGTGTGATTCCTAGAGATTTGAGACACAGGAGATCAATTATTTTTGTTACCTGAATATTTATAACATTAGCAAACAATGAAATGGAAGATTTTCATTTCAGCTCTTCCAAACATTTGTATGTAGCTGACCATTTCT
>JANRMT010028174.1:24575710-24606834 GCA_026402145.1 Polypterus bichir lapradei
AGATTCTCCTAGCACCCCAGAAGATTGGGTGTACAATGAGATTTTGAAAAGTGCGCCAGAAAAATCAAAGAAATATACCAAACTTATTTTACAGAAAATGTTGCATAGCACTAATACAATCTACTGGAATGACTTGGGAGAGTTTGTGTTTCGTGGAGAACCATTAGCCGGTATGAATAAGGTCAATCTAATGCGGAACTTGTCCACCCGTCACAACATACCGTCCTATCGGAGACCTAGGGGGTGGAAAGAATTTGTCAAGGTCATGGCCGGTTTGAACATTCCAGTATCCGCCCTGCCAAATTCCAACACGAGAGAACTTCTGGAGAGCTTCAAACCTTCTGCCACAGATGGTGTCACTGCCGCTGATTTTACCTGTTGGCAAGAATACCAGATCTTGCAAAAAGAATGAATGGACTACTTATTGAAATGTAATTATATATTTGTTTAATAAAATATTAAATTTGATTACAGAGTCTGCCTATTCTTTATTAAGATAATTACAGGTCATAGAACTTTGCAGGGGTGATCCTGAAAACCTCTAGAAGTGTTCTTAGACAAGGTGCTAGCAAATTTTTTAACCATATAATCGTTCTTGGTGACTTCATTAAAATACAGGTTCATGACATCTTTGTAAGAGCGTCCTTTCCCTCTGTGATGCAGGAAAAAAATACAGTGCTGCCCACAGATGGTGGAAAACCAGCTTTGAAGCTATCGGTATGGTGAATAATTTCTTTACAGTTTCTATTTAAAAAGCTGTATATTTAATCAGGAAAACAGATAAAGTCTGGTGGGGCGTCGTAGGAATTGAAAAAAATCTCCAGTTCCATCTTCTCTGAGATGTATCGTCAACCAGTGTTCTCCAGGTTGATTTTGACGGTGAGTTTTGACGATGATCATGGCCGGGAGATCCGAAAGTATTTTTTCAGGCAGTTTGTTGCACGCCAACACTCCGGAAAACGTATTTTCTGTGTACAGGTTACAGGACATTAGTTCGTTGATCTGCAGGGTGTTCATGCTTTTTAGTAATCATAAAGTATGTTTCTTCTCTGGTTTATTTCAATAATGTTGTCAAAGACGGCGTAGACTATTAGATTCACAGTATGGGGTAGGGCTAGCCAAAAGCGGACTTCAAATCTCATGTTCCCGGTTTTCATCAATGAGAAATGGTCTCTGCATTCTTGATCAGGCATCAAATCAAAGGCGAACAGGGTGTAGCCCCGGGATAAGTCAATACGGCTGATGGCTAGAGGCAGGTCTTTCAAATGCTTTCCAGAGGACAACACGAGGTTGTAATATTCTGAAGTTGTGTTGTCATTAGCAAAATTGGGCTGAAATGGCTTGTCAGGAATCTGCTCTCCATCCAAATACAAGGCCAGGAACTCCACATTGTAATGCTTGAAATTGAAGGGGTTTCTGGCGTAATCCCCTGAAAAGGCATCATTATCCACCATGCCTATGACCATGTACTTGGGCAGCTGACCCAAGAACAGGTTCTCCTGATTGCACACTCGTACACCGGCTGGCATGCTGAGAACTTTCATATTCACTCTTTCCACGGGGTACTTGGCATTGGCGGACGTGAAAGTGTGGGCGTGCCCTAATTTCACCGCCGCTGAAACTTTACATTTCTTGACAAAAAGAGAAGTGGACAAAATGTTTACTTTGTAACGCTCTGCATCTTCTGACATCAGACAGAAATCATTTTTGCTCCGCACCATTTTAATTCTGACGTCCACACCGTTTAGAATTAATTTTTCTTGAAAAAACAGGTCGGAATGAATATGTCCGAGGAGTTCTACTGTTTTACCCTGGGATGTATAACCATTTCTTTTTCTGAATCCCTCGTTCGGACCGTCCAAGGCCGTGTTTTCATGTTCGTTGGCCGTGTCTTTGTAAAAAAGACCCACCGCAAATTGAGAATTGAGAGTTTCATTGCTGTAATTTAGCAGCCCCTCGAAAAAGGCCCTGTACGGGTAAAGGCTGGAACTCTGTGATATTAAGCAATCTCCCAGGGTCACATCCACTTGTGAAAATAAACCAGCAATCAGATAATTAACAAAGGCTACCTTTGCAACGGGTGCAGGATTAGTTCCATCGGCCTTGACGATTTTGCATCTGACATGTAGAAGCGTGTTATTCAGGTCCAAGTAGTCTTCACCGTTCCCAGTAATCAGAAACTCTAGCGGTGCAACTTCAGATAGAGCTGAGAGAGGATGAACCTCAACGTAGATGCTTTTTTCTACGCTAGTCTGAGTATAGGGCACCGTAAACAAGTCCAATTCGGATTTCACTCACTCTTGAGACAAAAGATCAATGAAAGACATCTTGAGTTAAAAAATGTTTTTTGATTTCTTTTTTCTGCGGGCATTGGATTTATCCTTGTAGCGGAGAGAAGAAAATGATGTAAAAGCTGAACAGAGCGTCTTTTTGATGATCGATCTTGCACTTAATTTTCCTCATGACCATCAGCCCTGAGCCCTCTTGATTTTCTTCGCTTCCTCGAGTCATCGCTGTGGACACAGCCCCAGCCACCACGTCTTTGACAATATTCTTAGCGGCTGATTTAATATGTGGTTTGACAATTTCGAATCCTCTTTTCAAGAGAGGCAAAGCTCTTCTAAACAGACCGCGAAATATCCCGGCGATCCTAGAACCGTACATCATGGGGGCACCAGAAAACCCGGGAGTCCGTTGCCAGCTTGGGATTCATAATAATACACGTAAGGGCTAGGGTCCTGGTAAGTTCTCATCTCTGTATTAGTCGTGCATACACCGCTTAGCGGGTCTGAAATGTAACTTGACTATGACCTTGCCAAACTGAAATGGAACTGATTTGTTGGTGAACTCTAACCTCTCTCTCTCTCTCTCATTCCTCCTAGGGCATGAAGCAGAAGCAGACAATGGCCGACAGTGGGGTAAATCGCGTTGCAGTCATAGTAGAAGAACTCCAGGCACTCGGCGAACAGATTCAGAAACTCCTGAGATACCTTAGAGATCTGAAGGCCCGGCTACTGGATAAACCGTCCTCGCCATCTGTAATCGGCGTAACATCAACCCCGTGTTGTGCCGACCTCACCCCCGCGTCTCGTAGGAGCGACACCGCTGATGACCTCGGCGGATTTCAGCTATGCAGGCGGGGGTTCAAGGCCAGAGCACCTCCATCGGCACAGGTGGGCATCCTAACTCAGAACTGGTTCGACCCTCTCCACGTACCCAGTTCGCCCTCAGCACCTGGTAATGTAATAGTGCTAGGTGAGTCTATTGTTAGAAACCTTAATATCGCATGCCCTAATGGAAAATCATTTGTTTCTTGTTTTCCCGGTGCTCGTGTCTGAGATGTGATGAGAAGTGCGCAGGCAATCGACGAGAAGCACAAGGAGAGGGCAGTTGGAGCAATCGTTTTGCATGCCGGCGTAAACGATATAAGGCTCCGACAATCAGAAATCCTCAAGGCTGACTTCGCAGCTTTGATTAAAGACACGAAGGAGAGGACCCCATCGGCAAAGATCTTCTTTTCGGGTCCACTACCTCTCGTCAGACGATCCAACGAGTACTACAGTCGTCTGCTAGGATTGAACAACTGGCTACAGGGTCTCTGCAAGAAGCAAGACGTCGGTTTCATCAACAATTGGAATCTCTTTTTGGAAAGGCCGCATTTCTTCAAGCGAGATGGCCTGCATCCGAACAGTTTCGGCGCCCAGGTCCTCTCCGAAAACATATCTAAGGTAATTCGTTTATCTTGACTATCTATCTCTGCTCTTAACCCCTTCCGAAATGATACTGTTGTGCTAGGACATGATAAGTGTTTAATAGAATCTTCCGTTAAAGTGCACAACATTAATACATTAATAAGCAATCTCAATGCACGTAGAAAATCTAGGCAATACGGCATAAACTCCAATAATCTAATTAAAATTACTATTTTAGAGGAACAATGTATTAAAACTATAAAAACAGATCACAGATTAAACAAAAAATACACACAGAGCGGTGCTAATAAAAATAATTTAGTTCCTATTCCAAATATCAATAACGCATATAGTATTCATCTCTGCCCATCCGAAACATTAAATATGGCACTATTAAATGTTAGAGCTTTAACTAACAAAACGTTTTTTATCAACGATCTTATTAGTGATAAAAAAAATAGATTTTATTGCACTAAGTGAAACGTGGCTTAGTTCAGATGGTGTGGCTGTTTTAATCGGATCTGCGCCTCCGAATTACAGTTTTACTCGTGCAGACCGCCAGGGATAAAGGGGGACGGCTTGGCAAACATTTACTCGAGCCGGTTAAAATGTAAAGATGTAAATTTTGGTAAGTTCAAGTCCTTTGAGTATCTCGCCATTGTTATCCATGGAGATTCTCAAGTTCTAGTATTATCCGTGTATAGACCTCCAAAATTCAACGCTTCTTTTTTTGAGGAATTCTCTGACTTAATGTCAATTTTAATTACGAACTATGACACACTCCTAATAGTTGGCGACTTTAATTTTCATATAGATAATCAGTGTGACCTAAAAGTAAAAGAATTTATGTTTTGATTTGAGACAGCTTGTTAATCAGCCTACACATAAAGTAGGTCATACGTTAGACTTAGTGATTACTAAAGGACTTAAAGTTGATATAAAGCAGGTAATTGATATTGGTCTATCAGACCATTTTCTTCTACTTTTTAATATAGAAATAATGATAAAAAAACACCCATGAGAAGCATATTGTTAAAAAAACGCTTCTTTGACTCAGCAGCAGCTTTAAAACTTACAAACATTCTAAGCAATCAGTCCATTTATAGTGCCAACTATAATGGCGAGGATAATGTAAATAGTAAGTTGGAAAGATTTAATACTAAAGTGAGAGCTGCTGTTGATATAGTTGCACCTGAAAAGACAGTCAAAAAATTAATGATATTAGAAATAACATAGTATATCTCCCCAACACTAAGGATCCTCCTAAACCCCAGCATTCCGTTATAAACAAATTAAACTCTTTCACTAGGATAGATTTACCTGATTTACAAAAAATAATATCTCAATTAAAGCCCTCCACCTGTGTCCTTGACCCAATACCAACAAATTATTTCAAAGAAGTATCGGGCGTGCTAATTGATTATGTTCTGGACATAGTAAATTCATCATTAGATACGGGGGTCTTTCCAGACTGTCTTAAGACTGCTGTAGTTAAACCCCTACTTAAGAAACATAATCTCGACCCCTCTGCTCTTGAAAATTTTAGACCCATCTCTAGCCTGCCTTTCTTAAGTAAAGTTCTGGAGAAGGCAGTCATTATGCAGCTAAATGACCACCTAAATAAACATGCTATTCTTGATAAATTTCAGTCGGGTTTTAGAATAAATCACAGCACAGAAACTGCACTCGTTAAAGTAGTAAATGATTTGCGAGTGAACGCAGACAGAGGCCATATATCTGTTCTCATCCTCTTAGATCTGAGTGCCGCATTTGACACCATTGATCATAATATTCTTAGAAATCGCCTTAGTCAATGGGTGGGCCTCTTTTGCAGTGTCTTAAATTGGTTTGAATCCTACCTGACAGGGAGAAAATTCTTTGTTAGTTGTGGTAATTACAACTCAAAGACACATGATATTCTATATGGTGTTCCACAAGGCTCTATCCTGGGTCCGCTGTTATTCTCAATCTATATGCTTCCGTTAGGTCATATTATCTCAGGGCACAACGTGAGCTACCACAGCTATGCTGATGACAAACAGCTGTACTTATCAATAGCACCTGATGACCCCGATTCTCTTGATTCACTAACACAATGTCTGACTTGTATCTCAGAATGGATGAATAGTAACTTTCTCAAGTTAAATAAAGAGAAAACTGAAATCTTAGTGATTGGCAATAATGGATACAATGAGGCTATTAGAAATAAACTGGATACATTAGGATTAAAAGTCAAGACGGAGGTAAAAAGCTAATTGGGTAATTGTTGACTGTAATCTGAATTTTAAATCGCATATTCATCAGACCACTAGGACAGCATTTTTTCACTTAAGAAACATAGCAAAAGTTAGACCTCTTATATCACTGAAAGATGCTGAGAAATTAGTTCACGCATTTGTTTTCAGTCGACTAGATTTACTGTAATGCAACCCTCTCAGGACTACCCAAAAAAGACATAAATCGTTTGCAACTAGTGCAGAATGCAGCTGCTAGAATCCTAACTAGGAAAAGAAAATCCGAGCACATTTCTCCAGTTTTGATGTCACTACACTGGTTACCTGTGTCATTCAGGTTTGACTTTAAAATTCTGCTTATGGTTTATAAAGCCTTAAATAATCTCACCCCATCTTATATTCATTTCCGGCGCCGCATCCGAGTGGCAGCCTTTTCCAGCAGCTCCGTATATGACTTTATCTTTTTACCTTTTTATCTCTATTTTTATCTATTTCACTGTTGTGAATTTCCCCTTGGGATTAATAAAGTATCTATCTATCTATCTATCTATCTATCTATCTATCTATCTATCTATCTATCTATCTATCTATCGGAATGTCTGACACCTTATATTCCAAATCGTAACCTCAAATCCACAAATGAGTATCTCCTTAGAATTCCAAGAACGAAACTTAAAAGAAGTGGTGAGGCGGCCTTCTGCTGCTATGCACCTAAAATCTGGAATAGCCTGCCAATAGGAATTCGCCAGGCTAATACAGTAGAGCAGTTTAAAACACTGCTGAAAACACATCACTTTAACATGGCCTTTTCATAACTTCACTTTAACTTAATCCTGATACTCTGTATGTTCAATTCATCATAATAACTATTCATGGTGGCTCAAAAATCCGTACTGACCCCTACTCTCTTTTCTGTTTCTTTTTCCGGTTTCTTTGTGGTGGCGGCCTGCGCCACCACCACCTACTCAAAGCATCATGATGCTCCAACAATGATGGATGGATCAAAAGCCAGAAGTCTACGTGACCATCATCATCAAGTCCTTCCGTGAGAACCCCTAGATCCAAAGAGGACTGTTTCATTTATGTTAGGTAGAATGCCCAGAGGGGACTGGGCAGTCTAATGATCTGGAATCCCTACAGATGTTATTTTTTTCTCCAGCCGTCTGGAGTTTTTTTTTGTTTTTTCTGTCCACATTGGCCATTGGACCTTACTCCTATTCTATGTTAATTAATGTTGACTTATTTTATTTTCTTACTGTGTCTTTTATTTTTCTATTCTTCATTATGTAAAGCACTTTGAGCTACTGTTTGTATGAAAATGTACTATACAAACAAATGTTGTTGTTGTTGTTCTGATCCGTCTTTATTTCAGTGGTCAAAGTATCAAACTGAGTCTTGTTGACCAAAGCGTAGTGCGGCTTGTCATAGGTGATTGTGGTGATCTTGTTCATCTCATCCTTAATATGTACGCATCTCAATAGAGGTATGTAGCTGTCTCCGAGTCTTGGGTGAGACACAATGTCGCTGTAGACGTACAAGGTATAAAACCCCACTCTGATATTCGCGGGGTAAGGAGCCTCATTCACAATGCCTATGGTTATGTCCGAGTGAGCTCTTATAGTCAATCCCAACTGCCCCTGACATGAAGAGTTTCATCCTTCGCAGAGTTTACAACGTAGATTCTTCGCTCCAGCGTGCTATAATGGAATCTCATTGTGTTTTCCGGTATCGTAGTGACTGCTGAACCGGCATAGATGGATTTTGGTTCTTTCGTAGCAACGTCATTCATCTTGGATGTAACTTTCTTGACGCTAGAGTAATAGCCTGCAGGAATGGTGTAAAATCTGGTTATTTACGGGGACACAATGATAAATTCATTATCCGGTTTGTCTACGGTATTTCAGACGTGTGGATACTGAATTTAGGCCAGTCCAACCTCCCAGTTGCCCTGTAGTTCAATTGGAGCGGCTAATTTGATGGTAAAATTTGGCGATGGTATTATTAGGGAAAACATTACTGGAAGAACTGCTGGGAGGGACATTTTTGATTCTCAGTATTTAACGTCTTGTGCGTAGCTTTCAGAGATCCAACTGTTAAACTTTTTGGGTCATCTGAGCCATTTCACCAAAATATGCTTTTTTCTATTGATATTTTTTCACCAACATTTTTTCAATCCTTCAATCCGATTTTTTTAATCGTCTGTACATCGAATCTTTTGTAACTCAGCATCGTAAAAGGACCCTATAATGTCTTCACTGTCATAATCTTTGAGCTTGTAGAGAGGCGGATCCCTTGGGACTAGTACAGAAACTGTAAATACTTCGTCTGAAAATATTTGTTCATATCCCTTTGTATCTCCAACTTTGAATTTATATTTTGGGGGTCTTTTGGGTTTAATTAGGTTGTATAATGTTTTAAAGACTTTCCAAGAATTGGAACTATTGACCTTGTTAGGGGCCATTTTTATTCCTCGGTGATAGCTCAGATTATAAGATTTGTTCAATTCCTGTAGCACTTGCAGATAGGACCGGGTATTGCGGGAAATAATGCTGAAATAACACCACATTTTGGTCTTCAGAGTTCAGTTGAATCTCTCAACCACTGAAGCCTTTAATTCACTAGTGGTGGTAAAATGTTTTAACCCATGTTTATTTAGCAAGCTTTGAAATTCTCGATTGAGAAACTCTTTGCCGCTATCAGTCTGAAGTTTAACGGGAACTCTACCTTCCTCCAGAATTTCTCGAAAAGCCCTCATCACTTCTTTACCCTTTTTGTTTTTCAGAACCCTGACCCAGGCATATTTAGAAAGAATATCTACACAAGTCAATAAAGACTTGTAACCTTGGTAATAATCGACCAGGTTCGTCATATCTGCAAGATCGATCTGCCATTGTCTTTCTATATTGGAAACATAAACATTCCTTTTAAAATGGATTCTGGCCGGTTTATGTATTGTGTAGATGTATTGCCCTGATAATCACTCGGACACCTCTTGATACCTAATATTGTGATCCGATTGCAAGAGAGCTCTTTTCAATGATTCTTTACTCCCCAAGGACCCCGCGTTCTCAGAGTTATAATATGTTTTTTCCAAGACCTGCTCCATCGCCAGTGATAAAACAGACACTGACACAACTTATCAACTTAGAAAACATTTATTTAACAGTCTGAGTTGTTCAGACTGGTATGGCATCAGGTTCAAAATTACCAACAAGTTCTGACACATCAGTATATTCAAGGTCATATTCACCCAACGGGTTCTTACACACCTCATGATCAAGGTTACGCTTACAAAACTCATTACGGCAGGTTACAGAGTAGGAGTGTTCATCACATAAAATTACAGCATTATAGCATCATGAATAGAGTAAGTATATTCAAGTTCATCAACAGACTTTTCATTCATCACATGTGTTTTATGAAAAGGTAGGAAAATGTTAGAATACCCCAGAACTTTCACAGCCAGTCATTTCAACCAAGGCTTGCGGAAAATCTTCAGAATCTTCTGAAAGTGTCCTATGCAGTATGCGCTATCAGGTTCACTAAGGCAGGAATGTCTTGTCTGGCTGGGATGGTCTATCTCGCAGCCTTGACATTCTTTTTTCTGGTCGCGGGAGACAGTAATGTCCAGCAGAGCCGCCAACAGCCCTTTAATAAGTTGCAGGGCCTTTTTCCAGGTTTCAGGCAGCACACCATCAGGACAATCCATATCTGTCTCAGAAAGTTTAATCGACATCGGCTCCTGTGGAACTTGTCTGTTCACCCACAGCTGTCATGGAGTTAGGTAAGAGGTATCCGTCTGAGCACAATTAGCAGAGATGGGGGTAGGCCTCACTGGAGACTGGAATAAACTGTATGCCTCAAAGTCACTCGACCAGAGACTGTAATCAGTCCGTAAACTTAACACTAGAATTACCAGATTCTATGGAAAAACTCGTAGATCCATCCCACCTTAAATCGCTTCTTAAAACCGTTCTCACCTCTCCGCCAGCCTCCTTTGTCCTGTAAATGTACCGATAAAAACAAACTGCAAGCAGCCGGCTATTCCATCCCCCCACTGACTAGAATTACCCGAGTCTATGAAAAAACTCATAGATCTGGCCCACCTTAAATCCATTCGAACCTCTCCACCAGCGTCTTTTGTCCTCTAAATGTGCCGATAAAGATAAGCTGCAAGCAGCCGGCTATTCCATCCCCCCACCGACTTAGAACGTGCACGAACTTCTCCCAGCTCATGCCTTGATTGATTATCTGGGAGTGAAGTGGAGTTTTAGAGTGGAAATAATAGATCGTTATTTGGAACACACGCATTTCATGTGTGTTCCGTTTCTACAGTAATCTGTGTAAACACATTTTTAAAACAGAACGTTTTTCATATTTTAGTAGTAAATGACAAAATGTAAGCATAAGCTGTATAATGTATGAAGCCTGAAGTCCAAAGATCAAGTAAACACTTTCACAAAAGTTTCAAGAAAAAGACAACAGCTTCTGTGGTGCAGTGGTAAGATTGGCTGACTTGTAATCAAGAGTCCCCGGTTCGATTCCAGCTCACTCCTATTTTTGCCGTTTTCAGTAGTGAGCAGCTCTTATTGTTAATTTTATACAGTACACACATACACTTGGTTTGCATCTTTAACACACGGTGTACATTTATAGGACTTGTAAAAGTTACCGTTTTTTTTTCACTTATATTCTCCCTAAATCACAATCACGATACATACTACTGCCCACCCCCCCCCACCAAGGGATCTGACGCTGTTAGCTTTTATTTGAAACTGGGAATAACTGGAGATGTGAGTGGTGTTTTGAGACAATGGAACTGGACATTCTCTCATGTGGAGGGATTAAAGTTGACACACAAACGCTGGCGAAGCTGCCTTCTTCGTATCTCACCGTCACTTGATTTTTTTTTATTCAGTTTTATTGAGTGTTCCTGCTCACGCTGAATTAGTATGCACCTTATGGTCTATGATGTCAAAAAAAACCAGAGACATAGGTATATATGATATTTGGAATTATTCGTTTCATGATCTGTATAGTACACTTCGAAAAACTTTGTGGCACGGATGCAACATTATTCATATTATTCATATTCATACACATAACATCTTACGGGTATTCCAATCAATTAAGTTTTGTTTCGGCATCTGAAAATTGCATTCTCAAAAACTGTCTCTGGACCCTCCTGTTCAGGCAAATCACATTTTGTGAAAAAGCTTTTGGAGCACGTGGACCATGTGCTTTCTTGCCGCCCTGACAATATAGTCTGGTTTTACAGCTGTTGGCAGCCTCTGTATAATGAACTGTTAACATGATTTCCAAAAAACAAATTTTTGTAGGGGTTACCTTTTTCCTTAAGCGACAATGAACTATTGCCACCTGACAGAGTTAACTTGGTGATTGTCAACGATTTGATGGAACAGGCGAGCCATAGTGAAGAGATAGAGTGGGCCTTCATAAAATATATTCATCACAGGAATTTGTCCATCATTTACTTGGTCCAAAATTTATTTTTTCAAGGCAAGAAAAGTAGAACGATAAATCTGGATGCCAATTACAGGTGCTGGTCATAAAATTAGAATATCATGACAAAGTTGATTTATTTCAGTAATTCCATTCAAAAAGTGAAACTTGTATATTTGATTCATTCATTACACAGACTGATGTATTTCAAATGTTTATTTCCCTTAATTTTGATGATAATAACTGACAACTAATAAAAGTCCCAAATTCAGTATCTCGGAAAATTGGAATATTGTGAAAAGGTTCAATATTGAAGACACCTGGTGCCACACTCTAATCAGCTAATTAACTCAAAACACCTGCAAAAGCCCTTAAATGGTCTCTCATTCTAGTTCTGTAGGCTACACAATCATGGGGAAGACTGCTGACTTGACAGTTGTCCAAAAGATGACCATTGACACCTTGCACAAGGAGGGCAAGACACAAAAGGTCATTACTAAAGAGGCTGGCTGTTCACAGAGCTCTGTGTCCAAGCACATTAATAGAGAGGCGAAGGGAAGGACAAGATGTGGTAGAAAAAAGTGTACAAGCAATAGGGATAACCGCACCCTGGAGAGGATTGTGAAACAAAACCATTCAAAACTGTGGGGGAGATTCACAAAGAGTGGACTGCAGCTGGAGTCAGTGCTTCAAGAACCACCACGCACAGACGTATGCAAGACTTGGGTTTCAGCTGTCGCATTCCTTGTGTCAAGCCACACTTGAACAAGAGACAGCGTCAGAAGCATCTCACCTGGGCTAAAGACAAAAAGGACTGGACTGGTGCTGAGTGGTCCAAAGTTATGTTCTCTGATGAAAGTAAATTTTGCATTTCCTTTGAAAATCAAGGTCCCAGAGTCTGGAGGAAGAGAGGAGAGGCACAGAATCCACGTTGCTTGAGGTCCAGTGTAAAGTTTCCACAGTCATGATGGTTTGGGGTGCCATGTCATCTGCTGGTGTTGGTCTACTGTGTTTTCTGAGGTCCATGGTCAACGCAGCCGTCTACCAGGAAGTTTTAGAGCACTTCATGCTTCCTGCTGCTGACGAACTTTATGGAGATGCAGATTTTCTTTTCCAACAGGACCTGGCACCTGCACACAGTGCCAAAACTACCAGTACCTAGTTTAAGGACCATGGGTATCCCTGTTCTTGATTGGCCAGCAAACTCGCCTGACCTTAACCCCATAGAAAATCTATGGGGTATTGTGAAGAGGAAGATGCAATACGCCAGACCCAACAATTCAGAAGAGCTGAAGGCCACTATCAGAGCAACATGGGCTCTCATAACACCTGAGCAGTGCCACAGACTGATCGACTCCATGCCACGTCACATTGCTGCAGTAATCCAGGCCAAAGGAGCCCCAACTAAATATTGAGTGCTGTACATGCTCATACTTTTCATGTTCATACCTTTCAGTTGGCCAACATTTCTAAAAATCCTTTTTTTGCATTGGTCTTAATTGATACTCTAATTTTCCGAGATACTGAATTTGGGACTTTCATTAGTTGTCAGTTATAATCATCAAAATTAAAAGAAATAAACATTTGAAATACATCAGTCTGTGTGTAATGAATGAATCTAATATACAAGTTTCACTTTTTGAATGGAATTACTGAAATAAATCAACTTTGTCATGATATTCTAATTTTATGACCAGCACCTGTACATCACCCTCTTTAAAAATCCTCGAGATAAGCTGCAAATCACCAATTTAACGCGCCAAATATTCCTTGGGAGGGTTAAATTTTTCTTGGAGGCCTTTGGGGACTCCACGAGGGCCCCTTACGGTTATCTATTGGTGGATCTGAAAGCCCATATGCCTGAAGAATTTCATTTACGTACTGGTTTGTTTCCTCCCGATTGGTCTGCGGTGTACGTTGTGAAAAGATAAAGACGTACGATTTTCCAAGTATTTGAGAAAGAGCCAGCATGTCGTACAGAATAAAAAGAAATCTCCCTATGCTCCCTAAGACACTGCATAAGGTTTCCTGTCGCCAAAGAAAAGCAGTGGTGAGCAAGGCTCTGGATGATTTAATTTACGCTCTGGCTGAAATAGCTCTCAGTACTTTAAAAGGCAATGTACCACTGACATCCAGACAGTTCAAGCTGTTGAAGAAGCATCTTTGTGCCATGAAAAAACTCAGCGATAAAAAACTTACTGTTAAAAAAGAAAAAAAACGTTCTAAATAAGAAAGGATGGTTTCTCTGAGCCCTATTAAGCGCGGCCATTCCTTTCATTACTAGTTTAATAGGTTTGAGAGTATAAATATGGAATACACGTGCATGATGTACCTGGTACCTCAACAACAAATGGCTCAATTGTAACAGAAAGTCCCGGCTTCCAGCGATCTTTTAAGCGCTACAGAAAGTGAACTGGATAAACAAATGAAACTCATACTTGAACGCGGTGACTTGAGCATCGATTCAAAAGTAATACTTTATACTACTATCTTGCAAAGATACCTTGCCTTTGTGAAAAAAGTGGATAAAGAAACCGGGGCTCTGACTCTATTGCTCCCTGCAGAGAGCAAGGAGGAACCGCCAGCTGAGATTCTCCTAGCACCCCAGAAGATTGGGTGTACAATGAGATTTTGAAAAGTGCGCCAGAAAAATCAAAGAAATATACCAAACTTATTTTACAGAAAATGTTGCATAGCACTAATACAATCTACTGGAATGACTTGGGAGAGTTTGTGTTTCGTGGAGAACCATTAGCCGGTATGAATAAGGTCAATCTAATGCGGAACTTGTCCACCCGTCACAACATACCGTCCTATCGGAGACCTAGGGGGTGGAAAGAATTTGTCAAGGTCATGGCCGGTTTGAACATTCCAGTATCCGCCCTGCCAAATTCCAACACGAGAGAACTTCTGGAGAGCTTCAAACCTTCTGCCACAGATGGTGTCACTGCCGCTGATTTTACCTGTTGGCAAGAATACCAGATCTTGCAAAAAGAATGAATGGACTACTTATTGAAATGTAATTATATATTTGTTTAATAAAATATTAAATTTGATTACAGAGTCTGCCTATTCTTTATTAAGATAATTACAGGTCATAGAACTTTGCAGGGGTGATCCTGAAAACCTCTAGAAGTGTTCTTAGACAAGGTGCTAGCAAATTTTTTAACCATATAATCGTTCTTGGTGACTTCATTAAAATACAGGTTCATGACATCTTTGTAAGAGCGTCCTTTCCCTCTGTGATGCAGGAAAAAAATACAGTGCTGCCCACAGATGGTGGAAAACCAGCTTTGAAGCTATCGGTATGGTGAATAATTTCTTTACAGTTTCTATTTAAAAAGCTGTATATTTAATCAGGAAAACAGATAAAGTCTGGTGGGGCGTCGTAGGAATTGAAAAAAATCTCCAGTTCCATCTTCTCTGAGATGTATCGTCAACCAGTGTTCTCCAGGTTGATTTTGACGGTGAGTTTTGACGATGATCATGGCCGGGAGATCCGAAAGTATTTTTTCAGGCAGTTTGTTGCACGCCAACACTCCGGAAAACGTATTTTCTGTGTACAGGTTACAGGACATTAGTTCGTTGATCTGCAGGGTGTTCATGCTTTTTAGTAATCATAAAGTATGTTTCTTCTCTGGTTTATTTCAATAATGTTGTCAAAGACGGCGTAGACTATTAGATTCACAGTATGGGGTAGGGCTAGCCAAAAGCGGACTTCAAATCTCATGTTCCCGGTTTTCATCAATGAGAAATGGTCTCTGCATTCTTGATCAGGCATCAAATCAAAGGCGAACAGGGTGTAGCCCCGGGATAAGTCAATACGGCTGATGGCTAGAGGCAGGTCTTTCAAATGCTTTCCAGAGGACAACACGAGGTTGTAATATTCTGAAGTTGTGTTGTCATTAGCAAAATTGGGCTGAAATGGCTTGTCAGGAATCTGCTCTCCATCCAAATACAAGGCCAGGAACTCCACATTGTAATGCTTGAAATTGAAGGGGTTTCTGGCGTAATCCCCTGAAAAGGCATCATTATCCACCATGCCTATGACCATGTACTTGGGCAGCTGACCCAAGAACAGGTTCTCCTGATTGCACACTCGTACACCGGCTGGCATGCTGAGAACTTTCATATTCACTCTTTCCACGGGGTACTTGGCATTGGCGGACGTGAAAGTGTGGGCGTGCCCTAATTTCACCGCCGCTGAAACTTTACATTTCTTGACAAAAAGAGAAGTGGACAAAATGTTTACTTTGTAACGCTCTGCATCTTCTGACATCAGACAGAAATCATTTTTGCTCCGCACCATTTTAATTCTGACGTCCACACCGTTTAGAATTAATTTTTCTTGAAAAAACAGGTCGGAATGAATATGTCCGAGGAGTTCTACTGTTTTACCCTGGGATGTATAACCATTTCTTTTTCTGAATCCCTCGTTCGGACCGTCCAAGGCCGTGTTTTCATGTTCGTTGGCCGTGTCTTTGTAAAAAAGACCCACCGCAAATTGAGAATTGAGAGTTTCATTGCTGTAATTTAGCAGCCCCTCGAAAAAGGCCCTGTACGGGTAAAGGCTGGAACTCTGTGATATTAAGCAATCTCCCAGGGTCACATCCACTTGTGAAAATAAACCAGCAATCAGATAATTAACAAAGGCTACCTTTGCAACGGGTGCAGGATTAGTTCCATCGGCCTTGACGATTTTGCATCTGACATGTAGAAGCGTGTTATTCAGGTCCAAGTAGTCTTCACCGTTCCCAGTAATCAGAAACTCTAGCGGTGCAACTTCAGATAGAGCTGAGAGAGGATGAACCTCAACGTAGATGCTTTTTTCTACGCTAGTCTGAGTATAGGGCACCGTAAACAAGTCCAATTCGGATTTCACTCACTCTTGAGACAAAAGATCAATGAAAGACATCTTGAGTTAAAAAATGTTTTTTGATTTCTTTTTTCTGCGGGCATTGGATTTATCCTTGTAGCGGAGAGAAGAAAATGATGTAAAAGCTGAACAGAGCGTCTTTTTGATGATCGATCTTGCACTTAATTTTCCTCATGACCATCAGCCCTGAGCCCTCTTGATTTTCTTCGCTTCCTCGAGTCATCGCTGTGGACACAGCCCCAGCCACCACGTCTTTGACAATATTCTTAGCGGCTGATTTAATATGTGGTTTGACAATTTCGAATCCTCTTTTCAAGAGAGGCAAAGCTCTTCTAAACAGACCACGAAATATCCCGGCGATCCTAGAACCGTACATCATGGGGGCACCAGAAAACCCGGGAGTCCGTTGCCAGCTTGGGATTCATAATAATACACGTAAGGGCTAGGGTCCTGGTAAGTTCTCATCTCTGTATTAGTCGTGCATACACCGCTTAGCGGGTCTGAAATGTAACTTGACTATGACCTTGCCAAACTGAAATGGAACTGATTTGTTGGTGAACTCTAACCTCTCTCTCTCTCTCTCATTCCTCCTAGGGCATGAAGCAGAAGCAGACAATGGCCGACAGTGGGGTAAATCGCGTTGCAGTCATAGTAGAAGAACTCCAGGCACTCGGCGAACAGATTCAGAAACTCCTGAGATACCTTAGAGATCTGAAGGCCCGGCTACTGGATAAACCGTCCTCGCCATCTGTAATCGGCGTAACATCAACCCCGTGTTGTGCCGACCTCACCCCCGCGTCTCGTAGGAGCGACACCGCTGATGACCTCGGCGGATTTCAGCTATGCAGGCGGGGGTTCAAGGCCAGAGCACCTCCATCGGCACAGGTGGGCATCCTAACTCAGAACTGGTTCGACCCTCTCCACGTACCCAGTTCGCCCTCAGCACCTGGTAATGTAATAGTGCTAGGTGAGTCTATTGTTAGAAACCTTAATATCGCATGCCCTAATGGAAAATCATTTGTTTCTTGTTTTCCCGGTGCTCGTGTCTGAGATGTGATGAGAAGTGCGCAGGCAATCGACGAGAAGCACAAGGAGAGGGCAGTTGGAGCAATCGTTTTGCATGCCGGCGTAAACGATATAAGGCTCCGACAATCAGAAATCCTCAAGGCTGACTTCGCAGCTTTGATTAAAGACACGAAGGAGAGGACCCCATCGGCAAAGATCTTCTTTTCGGGTCCACTACCTCTCGTCAGACGATCCAACGAGTACTACAGTCGTCTGCTAGGATTGAACAACTGGCTACAGGGTCTCTGCAAGAAGCAAGACGTCGGTTTCATCAACAATTGGAATCTCTTTTTGGAAAGGCCGCATTTCTTCAAGCGAGATGGCCTGCATCCGAACAGTTTCGGCGCCCAGGTCCTCTCCGAAAACATATCTAAGGTAATTCGTTTATCTTGACTATCTATCTCTGCTCTTAACCCCTTCCGAAATGATACTGTTGTGCTAGGACATGATAAGTGTTTAATAGAATCTTCCGTTAAAGTGCACAACATTAATACATTAATAAGCAATCTCAATGCACGTAGAAAATCTAGGCAATACGGCATAAACTCCAATAATCTAATTAAAATTACTATTTTAGAGGAACAATGTATTAAAACTATAAAAACAGATCACAGATTAAACAAAAAATACACACAGAGCGGTGCTAATAAAAATAATTTAGTTCCTATTCCAAATATCAATAACGCATATAGTATTCATCTCTGCCCATCCGAAACATTAAATATGGCACTATTAAATGTTAGAGCTTTAACTAACAAAACGTTTTTTATCAACGATCTTATTAGTGATAAAAAAAATAGATTTTATTGCACTAAGTGAAACGTGGCTTAGTTCAGATGGTGTGGCTGTTTTAATCGGATCTGCGCCTCCGAATTACAGTTTTACTCGTGCAGACCGCCAGGGATAAAGGGGGACGGCTTGGCAAACATTTACTCGAGCCGGTTAAAATGTAAAGATGTAAATTTTGGTAAGTTCAAGTCCTTTGAGTATCTCGCCATTGTTATCCATGGAGATTCTCAAGTTCTAGTATTATCCGTGTATAGACCTCCAAAATTCAACGCTTCTTTTTTTGAGGAATTCTCTGACTTAATGTCAATTTTAATTACGAACTATGACACACTCCTAATAGTTGGCGACTTTAATTTTCATATAGATAATCAGTGTGACCTAAAAGTAAAAGAATTTATGTTTTGATTTGAGACAGCTTGTTAATCAGCCTACACATAAAGTAGGTCATACGTTAGACTTAGTGATTACTAAAGGACTTAAAGTTGATATAAAGCAGGTAATTGATATTGGTCTATCAGACCATTTTCTTCTACTTTTTAATATAGAAATAATGATAAAAAAACACCCATGAGAAGCATATTGTTAAAAAAACGCTTCTTTGACTCAGCAGCAGCTTTAAAACTTACAAACATTCTAAGCAATCAGTCCATTTATAGTGCCAACTATAATGGCGAGGATAATGTAAATAGTAAGTTGGAAAGATTTAATACTAAAGTGAGAGCTGCTGTTGATATAGTTGCACCTGAAAAGACAGTCAAAAAATTAATGATATTAGAAATAACATAGTATATCTCCCCAACACTAAGGATCCTCCTAAACCCCAGCATTCCGTTATAAACAAATTAAACTCTTTCACTAGGATAGATTTACCTGATTTACAAAAAATAATATCTCAATTAAAGCCCTCCACCTGTGTCCTTGACCCAATACCAACAAATTATTTCAAAGAAGTATCGGGCGTGCTAATTGATTATGTTCTGGACATAGTAAATTCATCATTAGATACGGGGGTCTTTCCAGACTGTCTTAAGACTGCTGTAGTTAAACCCCTACTTAAGAAACATAATCTCGACCCCTCTGCTCTTGAAAATTTTAGACCCATCTCTAGCCTGCCTTTCTTAAGTAAAGTTCTGGAGAAGGCAGTCATTATGCAGCTAAATGACCACCTAAATAAACATGCTATTCTTGATAAATTTCAGTCGGGTTTTAGAATAAATCACAGCACAGAAACTGCACTCGTTAAAGTAGTAAATGATTTGCGAGTGAACGCAGACAGAGGCCATATATCTGTTCTCATCCTCTTAGATCTGAGTGCCGCATTTGACACCATTGATCATAATATTCTTAGAAATCGCCTTAGTCAATGGGTGGGCCTCTTTTGCAGTGTCTTAAATTGGTTTGAATCCTACCTGACAGGGAGAAAATTCTTTGTTAGTTGTGGTAATTACAACTCAAAGACACATGATATTCTATATGGTGTTCCACAAGGCTCTATCCTGGGTCCGCTGTTATTCTCAATCTATATGCTTCCGTTAGGTCATATTATCTCAGGGCACAACGTGAGCTACCACAGCTATGCTGATGACAAACAGCTGTACTTATCAATAGCACCTGATGACCCCGATTCTCTTGATTCACTAACACAATGTCTGACTTGTATCTCAGAATGGATGAATAGTAACTTTCTCAAGTTAAATAAAGAGAAAACTGAAATCTTAGTGATTGGCAATAATGGATACAATGAGGCTATTAGAAATAAACTGGATACATTAGGATTAAAAGTCAAGACGGAGGTAAAAAGCTAATTGGGTAATTGTTGACTGTAATCTGAATTTTAAATCGCATATTCATCAGACCACTAGGACAGCATTTTTTCACTTAAGAAACATAGCAAAAGTTAGACCTCTTATATCACTGAAAGATGCTGAGAAATTAGTTCACGCATTTGTTTTCAGTCGACTAGATTTACTGTAATGCAACCCTCTCAGGACTACCCAAAAAAGACATAAATCGTTTGCAACTAGTGCAGAATGCAGCTGCTAGAATCCTAACTAGGAAAAGAAAATCCGAGCACATTTCTCCAGTTTTGATGTCACTACACTGGTTACCTGTGTCATTCAGGTTTGACTTTAAAATTCTGCTTATGGTTTATAAAGCCTTAAATAATCTCACCCCATCTTATATTCATTTCCGGCGCCGCATCCGAGTGGCAGCCTTTTCCAGCAGCTCCGTATATGACTTTATCTTTTTACCTTTTTATCTCTATTTTTATCTATTTCACTGTTGTGAATTTCCCCTTGGGATTAATAAAGTATCTATCTATCTATCTATCTATCTATCTATCTATCTATCTATCTATCTATCTATCTATCTATCGGAATGTCTGACACCTTATATTCCAAATCGTAACCTCAAATCCACAAATGAGTATCTCCTTAGAATTCCAAGAACGAAACTTAAAAGAAGTGGTGAGGCGGCCTTCTGCTGCTATGCACCTAAAATCTGGAATAGCCTGCCAATAGGAATTCGCCAGGCTAATACAGTAGAGCAGTTTAAAACACTGCTGAAAACACATCACTTTAACATGGCCTTTTCATAACTTCACTTTAACTTAATCCTGATACTCTGTATGTTCAATTCATCATAATAACTATTCATGGTGGCTCAAAAATCCGTACTGACCCCTACTCTCTTTTCTGTTTCTTTTTCCGGTTTCTTTGTGGTGGCGGCCTGCGCCACCACCACCTACTCAAAGCATCATGATGCTCCAACAATGATGGATGGATCAAAAGCCAGAAGTCTACGTGACCATCATCATCAAGTCCTTCCGTGAGAACCCCTAGATCCAAAGAGGACTGTTTCATTTATGTTAGGTAGAATGCCCAGAGGGGACTGGGCAGTCTAATGATCTGGAATCCCTACAGATGTTATTTTTTTCTCCAGCCGTCTGGAGTTTTTTTTTGTTTTTTCTGTCCACATTGGCCATTGGACCTTACTCCTATTCTATGTTAATTAATGTTGACTTATTTTATTTTCTTACTGTGTCTTTTATTTTTCTATTCTTCATTATGTAAAGCACTTTGAGCTACTGTTTGTATGAAAATGTACTATACAAACAAATGTTGTTGTTGTTGTTCTGATCCGTCTTTATTTCAGTGGTCAAAGTATCAAACTGAGTCTTGTTGACCAAAGCGTAGTGCGGCTTGTCATAGGTGATTGTGGTGATCTTGTTCATCTCATCCTTAATATGTACGCATCTCAATAGAGGTATGTAGCTGTCTCCGAGTCTTGGGTGAGACACAATGTCGCTGTAGACGTACAAGGTATAAAACCCCACTCTGATATTCGCGGGGTAAGGAGCCTCATTCACAATGCCTATGGTTATGTCCGAGTGAGCTCTTATAGTCAATCCCAACTGCCCCTGACATGAAGAGTTTCATCCTTCGCAGAGTTTACAACGTAGATTCTTCGCTCCAGCGTGCTATAATGGAATCTCATTGTGTTTTCCGGTATCGTAGTGACTGCTGAACCGGCATAGATGGATTTTGGTTCTTTCGTAGCAACGTCATTCATCTTGGATGTAACTTTCTTGACGCTAGAGTAATAGCCTGCAGGAATGGTGTAAAATCTGGTTATTTACGGGGACACAATGATAAATTCATTATCCGGTTTGTCTACGGTATTTCAGACGTGTGGATACTGAATTTAGGCCAGTCCAACCTCCCAGTTGCCCTGTAGTTCAATTGGAGCGGCTAATTTGATGGTAAAATTTGGCGATGGTATTATTAGGGAAAACATTACTGGAAGAACTGCTGGGAGGGACATTTTTGATTCTCAGTATTTAACGTCTTGTGCGTAGCTTTCAGAGATCCAACTGTTAAACTTTTTGGGTCATCTGAGCCATTTCACCAAAATATGCTTTTTTCTATTGATATTTTTTCACCAACATTTTTTCAATCCTTCAATCCGATTTTTTTAATCGTCTGTACATCGAATCTTTTGTAACTCAGCATCGTAAAAGGACCCTATAATGTCTTCACTGTCATAATCTTTGAGCTTGTAGAGAGGCGGATCCCTTGGGACTAGTACAGAAACTGTAAATACTTCGTCTGAAAATATTTGTTCATATCCCTTTGTATCTCCAACTTTGAATTTATATTTTGGGGGTCTTTTGGGTTTAATTAGGTTGTATAATGTTTTAAAGACTTTCCAAGAATTGGAACTATTGACCTTGTTAGGGGCCATTTTTATTCCTCGGTGATAGCTCAGATTATAAGATTTGTTCAATTCCTGTAGCACTTGCAGATAGGACCGGGTATTGCGGGAAATAATGCTGAAATAACGCCACATTTTGGTCTTCAGAGTTCAGTTGAATCTCTCAACCACTGAAGCCTTTAATTCACTAGTGGTGGTAAAATGTTTTAACCCATGTTTATTTAGCAAGCTTTGAAATTCTCGATTGAGAAACTCTTTGCCGCTATCAGTCTGAAGTTTAACGGGAACTCTACCTTCCTCCAGAATTTCTCGAAAAGCCCTCATCACTTCTTTACCCTTTTTGTTTTTCAGAACCCTGACCCAGGCATATTTAGAAAGAATATCTACACAAGTCAATAAAGACTTGTAACCTTGGTAATAATCGACCAGGTTCGTCATATCTGCAAGATCGATCTGCCATTGTCTTTCTATATTGGAAACATAAACATTCCTTTTAAAATGGATTCTGGCCGGTTTATGTATTGTGTAGGTGTATTGCCCTGATAATCACTCGGACACCTCTTGATACCTAATATTGTGATCCGATTGCAAGAGAGCTCTTTTCAATGATTCTTTACTCCCCAAGGACCCCACGTTCTCAGAGTTATAATATGTTTTTTCCAAGACCTGCTCCATCGCCAGTGATAAAACAGACACTGACACAACTTATCAACTTAGAAAACATTTATTTAACAGTCTGAGTTGTTCAGACTGGTACGGCATCAGGTTCAAAATTACCAACAAGTTCTGACACATCAGTATATTCAAGGTCATATTCACCCAACGGGTTCTTACGCACCTCATGATCAAGGTTACGCTTACAAAACTCATTACGGCAGGTTACAGAGTAGGAGTGTTCATCACATAAAATTACAGCATTATAGCATCATGAATAGAGTAAGTATATTCAAGTTCATCAACAGACTTTTCATTCATCACATGTGTTTTATGAAAAGGTAGGAAAATGTTAGAATACCCCAGAACTTTCACAGCCAGTCATTTCAACCAAGGCTTGCGGAAAATCTTCAGAATCTTCTGAAAGTGTCCTATGCAGTATGCGCTATCAGGTTCACTAAGGCAGGAATGTCTTGTCTGGCTGGGATGGTCTATCTCGCAGCCTTGACATTCTTTTTTCTGGTCGCGGGAGACAGTAATGTCCAGCAGAGCCGCCAACAGCCCTTTAATAAGTTGCAGGGCCTTTTTCCAGGTTTCAGGCAGCACACCATCAGGACAATCCATATCTGTCTCAGAAAGTTTAATCGACATCGGCTCCTGTGGAACTTGTCTGTTCACCCACAGCTGTCATGGAGTTAGGTAAGAGGTATCCGTCTGAGCACAATTAGCAGAGATGGGGGTAGGCCTCACTGGAGACTGGAATAAACTGTATGCCTCAAAGTCACTCGACCAGAGACTGTAATCAGTCCGTAAACTTAACACTAGAATTACCAGATTCTATGGAAAAACTCGTAGATCCATCCCACCTTAAATCGCTTCTTAAAACCGTTCTCACCTCTCCGCCAGCCTCCTTTGTCCTGTAAATGTACCGATAAAAACAAACTGCAAGCAGCCGGCTATTCCATCCCCCCACTGACTAGAATTACCCGAGTCTATGAAAAAACTCATAGATCTGGCCCACCTTAAATCCATTCGAACCTCTCCACCAGCGTCTTTTGTCCTCTAAATGTGCCGATAAAGATAAGCTGCAAGCAGCCGGCTATTCCATCCCCCCACCGACTTAGAACGTGCACGAACTTCTCCCAGCTCATGCCTCGATTATCTGGGAGTGAAGTGGAGTTTTAGAGTGGAAATAATAGATTATTTGGAACACACGCATTTCATGTGTGTTCCGTTTCTACAGTAATCTGTGTAAACACAATGTTAAAAAGAAACTTTTTCACATTTTAGTAATAAATGTTACAAAATATAGGCATAAACTATAAAATGTGTGAAGCCTGAAGGCCAAAGATCAAATAAACACTTTCATAAAAGGTTCATGAATATTACAACAGCTTCTGTGGTGAACTGGTAAGATTTTGTCAGTTAGAGCACAGCAGACTTGCTGTACCTCAAGAGACCTGAGTACGATTTCCCACTAGGGAGAAATTTTTTTTTTTTAACCTTCGCCATTCTGCCTGCCTGAACTCCCTGTCTATCTATATAGTAATAACAGTAATTTTATTATTATATAGGAGCTTCCCTGTCTGCCTATCATATAGTGCCTTTCCTTCCTACCTATCTATATATCTATCCCCTTAGCTGCTTTTTTATATATCTATTATACAGTGCCTTCCCTGTTTATTTATATATCTAGTGCCTTCTCTGCCTGTCTGTCTGTCTGATTGCATATAGCACTGAACTTACTGCTCTGTACTATTCTGTCCTCTGCATGTCCTGGAGTACAAAAGAAACACCACCATACAGCAACATGTGCGAACTGGCAAGATCGGGGAAAAAAACACGCGGTCACTGATTACAAACCGCAAGATGAATGAAAGAGACAATATATGTAAAAACATCATTGCGCTAATGCAATATTATTTGAAAATGAACAGCATCAGATGGGGTTTGAATATGCTCCCGATCTGACGCTGCTCGTTTTCAAATAATATTGCATGTACTGTGCGTTGAAACTGCTGCACTGAAGAAGCTGACACCTTCTGTAACAGCATCAGCGTGTATTCAAACCCGATCTGACATTGTTCGTTTTCTAATAATATTGCATGTACTGTACTATTTTAGAATAAAAACATAATTTGATTTCAGTCAGTCTGTAAGAGCCAGTGTAAATGCATGATAATTGTAAAGGTTAGCTTTTTTTTTTTAAATTCAGTTCCATTCTCTCAGTCGCGTTCACGGTCGGCCCCCCCTCATCTGACAATGCTGTTTTCACATAAAGATGCACTATAGCTCAAATGTGATTTATTTGGAGACGCGCTATAGCTCAAATTTTATTTATTTGGAGACACGCTATAGCTCGAATGTTATTTATGTAGGGAAGAAAGTAGAGTGTCAGGTGCTTATTCAGTGTAATAGGAACCATAGCACAGAGAGGTGTGTACACTGTAACAAGTACACATGTCGTAAATGTAGGAAGGGTGTGTGGGAATTGTTAATATTTGAATGTGATGATTTTATATAGCACGGATCGGAAATCAGCAGTTCTTAGCATTGCACCACGCAAGCTGTTGTATCAACCGCCTACTGTAACTTGCTTTATTTTTTCTTTACTTATAGACTAGAATAAAAGTGCACTTGTTTTGTTATACTTGTACACCAACATATGTTCCTGTGTTTGAGTGACATGGGCATGCTCAAAAAATAGACGTGTAATACCACGAAAAGTGCACGCAGGCACTTCAGTTCGCAAGCATTGGTACGAGAATGCAGTCACAAGTACACTGCAGAGCTATAGCGCATCTTTATGTGAAAACAGCAGTGTCAGATGGGGGTGGGAGTTGGTAAGGGAAGGATCCTGAAAGAATGAAAAGTGAATAAAAAAAAACAAAGCTAACCTTTACAAGTATCATAAATTACACTGGCTGTTACACACTAAATCAAATGTATGTTTTTATTCTAAAATATTAAGAATAACAGCAGTTATTGAGTCGCGCAGGACTGAACTCATGAGCTTTTGATTACCAGTCAGCAGCTGATACCATTACGCTACCATGGCAGTCTTAGTAAGTATGTGTCAATGTGGCATGCTAAGGCGGCTTTTTTTCTGCAGTTATATTTTTGAATAAAAGCATACTGGTTCTGTCATATTTATATCTTTTGTGATAAGTGTTTCTTTGATATTTGGACTTTAGGCTTCATACATTATATAGTTTATGCCTACATTTTGTCATTTACTACTACAATATGAAAAATGTTTCTGTTTTAAAAATGTGTTTACACGGATTACCGTAGAAACAGAACACACATGAAATGTGTGTATTCCAAATAATTATCTATTATTTCCACTTTAAAACTCCACTTCACTCCCAGATAATCAATCAAGACATGAGCTGGGAGAAGTTTGTGCACGTTCTAAGTCGGTGGGGGGATGGAATAGCCGGCTACTTGCAGCTTTTCTTTATTAGCACATTTAGATTACAAAAGACACTGGCGGAGAGGTGAGAACGGTTTTAAGAAGCGATTTTTTCGTAGGCTCTGGTAATTCTAGTGTTAAAAACAACGGGTCAGATTCTTGGTTGTCCTGAATGCAGTTAATCTCGACCTCCCTGTCTGAGCTAAAGAGTTGGTAAGATTCAGGCTTTGGAGCATCAGGTGTGACCCCTGAGGTTGTTACAACGACAGCAGTCATTTCAGAGTCTGTAGCAGCCGATATACAGAGAGCTTTAAAAGCTTCAACGAGTTCTGAAATTGCAGGGTCTTCGATCTGGGACTGGTTGATAACAGGCTGAGTATTTATTGTAAATGGGAGGGGCGTGGCTTAGGATAAAGGCGGGGTTTCCATTTCATCATTGCTTGATTCTGTCGATGTTTCAGACAACTTAGTCTGGTACTCATCTGCCACTTCAGCTTTCAGAAATTCCTGCATTGAATAGTAAAGGCGGCGGACAGTTTTTCTTTTCTTCATCGCCTGATTCTGCCCATGTTTCGGATGTCTTAGTCTGGTCCTTGTCTGCTGCTTCAGCTTAAAGAAACTCGGGCAGTAAATGTCTTTTAACACCTTTCAGCCAGTCATTCAAATAGAGCCTGCAGATATGATGTTTCACTGGGGCATTGGTAATAGATTCCACTTCTTCACAGAGTCTTTAGAGCCGCTTTTTATACACAACTTTTATAAAGGAGGGGTTTATTTGAATTTGTTCTTTTCACCTGTCACAGGTGGGCAATTCATGTCTGGACATGTCGATCAGGCCTTGGGTTCATGGCAAGGTCGTTCTTTTGATAGAAGGGGCAGGGAGGGTGAGTGGTGCCAGCCAACAAACAGGTGTAATTCAGAGGCAGCATCCATCAAACTGCTCTTGACACAAACCCTGAACCAATCAGGCGGGTGGGGGTGAATTAAGGTGTGATCAACACCCATCAAACTGCTCTTGACACAAACTCTGACCAATCAGGCAGGTGGGGTGGGATTAAGGCGGGATCAACACCTATCAAAATGCTCTTGACACAATCCCTGACCAATCAGGAGGGTGGGGGTGGGATTGAGGTGGGGTCTGGGGTGGGACGAATGCCCATCAAACTGCGCTTGACACAAACCCTGACCAATCAGGTGGAGGGGGTGGGATTAAGGGGGGTCTGAGCGGGGTTAGGGAGGGGACCGGTTGTAATTCACCAATCAATGGACAGGGGGTGGGGCACATCATTTAAATCCACCAATCAGATGAAAGTGGGCGAGACCATCAAGTCATCAATCAGTTTTGATTGACATTTTCACAGAAGCACCCTGACTTAAAACTATTAACATTTTCACAAAAGGTGCACGTATAATATGACAGCTTCCTTGATGCAATGGTAAGAACTGCCACTTTGATACTGGTTGCCTCGCAAATTTACCATTTTGAGTAGTGAACTGCTCTTCTTCTTTTGGCTGCTCCCATTAGGGGTTGCCACAGCGGATCATCTTCTTCCATATTTTTCTGTCCTCTGCATCTTGTTCTGTTACACCAATCACCTGCATGTCCTCTCTCACCACATCCATAAACCTTCGCTTAGGCCTTCCTCTTTTCCTATTCCCTGGCAGCTCTATCCTTAGCATCCTTCTCCCAATATACCCAGCATCTGTTCTCTTCACATGTCTATACCAATGCAATCTCGCCTCTCTGACTTTGTCTCCCAAACATCCAACTTGAGCTGACCATCTACTGTTCTAATTCTAATCCTATCCGTCCTTGTCACACCCAGTGCAAATCTTAGCATCTTTAACTCTGCCACCTCCAGCTCTGTCTCCTGCTTTCTGGTCTGTGCCACCGTCTCCAACCCATATAACATAGCTGGTCTCATCTCATTACTGTCCTGTAGACCTTCCCTTTCACGCTTGCTGATACCCGTCTGTCACAAATCACTCCTGACACTCTACTCCACCCATTCCACCCTGCCTGCACTCTCTTACTATGTTACTATTATACAATAAAAACATACATTTGATTTGTGTAAGTAACAGCCGGTGTATATTTATAGTAGTTAGTTTTTACTTGAAACTGGGAATAACTGTAGATATGAATGGTGTTTTGAGACAATGGAACTGGAAATTCTCTGATCTGGAGTGATAAAAGCTGATTAACCATACAAACGCTGGTGAATCTGCCTTCTTGTGCAAGAATAATCAAGGAAAAATAGAGTTCAATTTTACAGTTAAACATTGAACAAAACAATGCTAGTTTTATTAATTTCAGTATTTATTTTTTCACATTTGGCAATTGCATATTATTTTGCAACTTCTCCATTTATTTAATAAAAAAACACATTGTATGGAGGTAAAATGTAGCTTTAAATAGACAGAACATACAGTACTTGTATCTATAAATTCCATTTTGTGCTAGCACCTGAGGATTGTTGCTTTTTCCTGCGTTGCTCAGGTTTGGAATACTGACTTTTTTACCTGGAATAACAAGAGCAGACCGAGAGGGGGCATGAAGTCACACCATTAACCATCCGTTTAGGACAAACTTAAGCAGTATGTTGCAATGATAGCTCAGCGTTTTTGAACTACCCTTTAGACAGATTTTGAAGTTTCAAAATTTTCAAGGTGCTGGAGAGAGGGTTCAGCTGGCATCACCAAGCCTTCTACTCTGAATATTTAGAAGAGAGATTTAAAGCAGTGCAAATCTATAGACTGAGATGGCTTGTGGAGTGTGGGAGTCCATGAGAAAACATTTGGCGTAGTGAACAGTGGAAGAGGTTCTGTCTAGGAGACTCGGAGCTGAATGGGAGAGCTTAACACTAGAATTCCTTGAGCCTACGAAAAAACTCATAATACCAGCCCACCTTAAATCCCTTTGCATCTCTCCATTCAGCGTCTTTTGTGATGTAAATGTATCAATTAGTACAAATGGCCAGCAGCCTGCTATCCCATCCCCCCACTACCGCAGAAAGGGCAAAAAAGTTCTCTCAGCTCAAGCCTTGTTTATCTGGGAGTGATGTACCTGGAGCTGTATAGGGTAAATTATATATCGTTATTTGGAACACATGCATATTATGTGTGTTCCATGTCTACAAAGATCTATGTAAGTGTAGGATGATAGGAACTGCAAGAAATGTTGAACACATACCTAAAAGACAAACTTTTTTCATCTTTTAGTTCTGACGACAAAATTTTGACATGAAGTGTATAATGTGTGAAGACTGAAGTCCAAATATCAAATAAGCACTTTCACAAAAGGTCTAAGTATAACAAACTGACATGGCTTGTGGTGTGTGTGAGTCCATGCCAAAACACTTGGCGTAGTCAGCAGCAGCAGAGGTTCTATGGAGAATGACAGGGACTGAGAGAGAGCTTAGCTGCCATCACCAGGTAGTACTTTACTCACAGTGTTCAGAAAAAGGATCTGCTTGGCCCAAGGTCGGGAGTCCTCCTTTAGCTCAAGACAAGAAGAATTTGCTCCTGAGAGTTGTTGTAATTCAGGAGTATTGGGTTTGCAGCTTTCCACCAGCTGATACCATAATGCAGATCTGTAAACTGAGATGGCTTAATGTGTGTGTAAGTTCACAATAAAAAATTGTCAAATTTAAATAAAATATTTTCATACAGTAACCACATCTATTTTTAATATACTATAAAACTCTTGTTGTTACTTAACAATCTGTCCATGGGGAATAGGTTCTTTATGAACAAGTTTGTCAATGCTGAAGTAACATGATCATCATTTTCACTTGAAATCTGCCATGGTGGCTTAGAGAAAAAGTCACTTGCACAATTGTAGAAGAAATGGCAGAAATACGCATTTAATCAAGTCAGCACGATGCCACTTGGCAGACTGATTAACCAGACTATTAGCATATGATACCTAGTAGCATATTTGGTAACTTCACCCTATTCACATGCTATTCACCAATTCTGTGAATTTTTGCCCCCTTCCCACCCATATTTTGCTGGATCAGAAAAATAAATAAGCCAAAATATGTCCATCCATCCGCTGAAGCCGAACACAGGGGTCTGCTGGAACCAATCCCAGGGCACAAAGCAGGAACCAAACCCGGGCAGGGTGCCAACCCACCACAGGACACACACAAACACTAGGGCCAATTTAGAATTGCCAATCCACCTAACCTACATGTCTTTAGACTGTGAGAGGAAACTGGAGCGCCAAGAGGGAACCCACACAGACATGGGGAGAACATGCAAACTCCACGCAGGGAGGACCCGGGAAGCGAACCCAGGTCTCCTAACCGCAAGGCAGCAGCACTACCACTGCACCACCATGCTGCCTTGTAATTGATGAAATTTCAAATCATACCAGTAAATCTGAACTTAAAAATGAACAAATAATTAGTGTTTCATCACATAAAAATTGAAAAGATGCAATGCTATCAAAGCTTTCAGGCACCAATGTTTCCATATCAATCAAAAGTCACAAACATCTGCTCAATGCAAGTTCAGTTAGTGGCCGTTGGATATTAACAATGTTCTTATTCTACTGAACAAGTTGTGAATAGTAGTTTTTATTTCTCTGTTTCTGAAAGTATAAATTATTGGGTTCATCATGGGAGGAACAATGTTGGCTATAACTACCAGAATATTATATGCTTCCACTGACAGATTCACACCACTTCCTCTTAAAATATAGGAGATCATCAATG
>JANRMT010028174.1:24613495-24625070 GCA_026402145.1 Polypterus bichir lapradei
CTATCTATCTATCTATCTATCTATCTATCTATCTATCTATCTATCTAGCTTAATCTCTCTCTTAAAGAACATTTATACTCTTATACAGTGGAATCTCGGGTCACGATCATAATTCGTTCCAAAACTCTGGTTATAACCCGATTTGGTCATGACCCGAAGTAATTTCCCCCATAGGACTGTATGTAAATACAATTAAACTATTCCAGACCATACAAACTGTATGTAAATATATTTTCTTTAAAGATTTTTAAGCACAAAAATAGTTAATTATACCATAAAATGCACAGTGTAATAGTAAACTAAATGTAAAAACATTGAATAACACTGAAATAAACACCCAAGCTCCCTGCACAGCAGCTCGCTCGCTCTCAGTTGCACGCGAGCCTGCGCTCGCTCTCTCTCTCTCTCTCGCTCTTGCTATCTCTCTCTCTCTTGCTTACTCTCACGCTCTCTTTGCTGCGCTCGCTCTCTCACTCTCTCTTTCTAAAGCTCTCTCACTCTCGCTCGCTCTCTCTCTCTCTCTCCTGCACCGGCTTTTTCCTCCTGCTTCCTGCCTTCTCCTGCAACCTCCTATTCTTTCCTGTTCTCTTCTTTTTCCCTTTAGCCAACTTGCACTTCTATTTATGAAGAGGCATGGTAGTCATGGCAATCAAAAGCTCCTGGGAACAATTACGGATGCGGACCGCTTCTCACCTGTGCACCCACATCACAAACCGCTTTGAACACAAACCACCACGCCCCCTCGCTAAGCCGCGAGTGCGGTGATTATTTATTAAAACTGGCCTTTTTGACGGGAGCTGTGGACCCGCTATACCACAGGAGGAAACTGGGTTAACAGGAGGTTACAATTTTGAGGGAGAGTACCTCTGCATGATGCACCAAGAACAATGTACAGTACAGGGAGAGACTGAACACATGCAGAAATCATCGGCGCGTACGAACCGGAAGGAAAACAAAATAGAGCACAAAGAGTTCATAGCGAATGCACAGGGAGAGATTGAACACGTTCGGAAATCATTGGCGCGTACGAACCGGAAGGGAAACTGGCTTGTTCATCAACCGAGAGTGTGGTCGTGAACAGTTCACCAAACTTTTGCGTCGTAACCCGATTTGTACATGCTCAGAGACATTCATGAACCGAGGTTCCACTGTACTCTGCAGACAGCTGCGGACACGGTCACAGACAGAGGATTAACTCTGGTTTACCAGATGTGTGGGTTTTCCAGCAAATTGGGCTAGTTAGACAACAGTTTCACCAGTAAAAATATCAGTTAGGCGGGGTGTAGTTTTTCGGACTACTTTGAAAATGTATTACAACAATGTCAAAATAAATGAATTCCACTTCAGTAGCTGAGTAACTGCCATTGTGGTTTTCTGTAGCATTGTGCCACCACTCTTTGCTGTAATAATAGCTTATTTCCAAAAGGGTAAATATATCATTTACAAGCCTTGTTTCTTTGCAGAGATTTTTTGCTGCACATGGCAATCATGGATGTACTCCACGTTTTATTTATAATTCAAACATATAGCGCAGTTTCCCTTCAAACACATCCATGTTTGGATTAGTAGATTGCAAGTGGATTTGAACGCACCCAAGAGCACAAAAAACCTACAGGTCAGTGGTCACAGACATGCACATCCCTGTGACATGATTGATGACAAAATGTACACCTCACAGACCCTCGTAGCTATGCATACACACAAAGTCACTCATTGCCCTTAGCCCAGTAGAAGCTGGCCAACCTGAAGACCTGTGATGTCAACACAAGCCCTTCCTCCAACCTCATTGTTTTCAGTGTCTCACAAATCATCCCAACAGGAAGAAAATCACATTTGTGGTCCAGCCAAGGTCCTGGACACATCGATGGTATTGCTACCTGTGTTTTATTTGCCAACAACTCATCAGCTTTAAATAGGGTGGCCTGTGAATAGGATTGAGGAGCTTTGTTGGGCTGAATAGCCTGTTCTAATCCAAACTGATCTAAAGTTCTAATAAAACATGTTTTTAAAGTGGAAATGACATTACAAATTTTGTCCAGTAATGAATATTGTTCTGGGAATGTCTACTTTTGTTAATGTAGAAGAAGTCCTAATAGACCTTTGTGAAATGCAAGACACATTAAGAATAGCATTTCTATGATATATATATCTAATAGGTTCATTAAAACTAAATTCAACCACAGTGAATTTAAACATATTTTGTAACAATTAATAATGATAATGATAAAAAAAATTAACTGAAAAAACATTTATGTTTTAGCCAAATAATTCTAACATGGGGAGAAACAATCTTAAGAATTTGAATCCTTATTGATTGTTTGAAATAACCACTGTGGAAAAACTACATGTCTGTGCATTAAAGTTTCAAAACCATCCCAAATGCTTTCACAGTTTACATTTTGTGATTACACAGTATCTGCCCTGAACTTGTCTAATACACATAAAAAATGTCTAGACTAACAAACACATTTATGTTTTTCATTTTTGTAGGAGATAAATATGGTTTTGATTTCTTGGATATTAATAGTGACCATTGGTTTACCACACTCAATATAATTTAATATCAGTAATATAACACTTATCTTACCTTTTAAAATTCTGAAACTTTGTTAAGCTGTTTTCCACTAAAATATTTCCTCCGCTTTGATATTCTTCAGCAGTACAGAGCATTTTAAAATGTCACACAATACTCCAAAGCTTTGCTCATTATTTTTCTTTATAAAACTATCACAAAACAACACATTTTAGTTATGTTTCCATCCATCCATTATCCATATTTGCGCCACAGATTTTAAATTACAAGAGAAGCTGCTGAAGAATACAAAATTGCAGAAGACTAGCAACTAAAGATGTTAAAATGCATGGAACATTTATACAAAATAAACACTTAAAAGTTAAAGGTTTGTATATGGGAATACAACAAGATAATTTAATTCACTCCTTTGTGTATTTATCTTTTGAATGCCTATTTAAATCTTTTTACTCATGGGTCCTGTAGGAGACTGAAGAGCTAATTTGTCTTAGGGGATTTAATTAAAAATGGCTTGCCTAAAACTACTTGATTATTTGTATGGTAATATTATTTGTTATAATAATAATAATAATAATAATAATATAAAAATATATAATTTTAAATAATAATAATTAACTAATCTATGTGAACTGCTTATATATATATATAGACACACAAAATGCACATATTATAAATATTATATTATAATATTATAAATATATATATATAATATATATATATCGAAGAGAAGGTCTGTGATACGGTTTGCATACTGTATTTGCAGCTGGAAATCCACAAAGGGAGAAAATGAATCACGTATCAAAAGCAGTTTTTTATTCCTGAGCTTTCAACTGTATATCTATAAAATGGATTCAGAATATACAGAATTCAGAAAGTACTTATACCCCTTTACTTTTTTCACATTTTGTTATATGAAATAAATGTAATAAATTTGACAACATTCCTAATATCCTGTTTTCACTCTGTCACTCTGGAGTATTGAGTGTTGCTTGATGCTGGAAAAATTAATTTAAATGCTTTTAGCATAAGGCTGCAACAAAACAAAATGTGAGAAAATTGAAGGGTTACCAGAGTAACAAAAATAAGTTAGATGAGCATTTGGCGACTAAATTAACTTTTATGAAAGTATTTCACATTTTTTACTTACTTAATCTAAAAGTCATTTATTACATTGTTATTTATTAAATAGTTTTTTAACAATGAGTAATATTCAAACGTTATAGCGATAAGGAGAGTACAGTTGCACGTGTTAGTAGGCGACATTAAATAATGTGCTTTTTAACAGCACTTTACAATGGAGTTACAAACGGAGTGCAATTTGACTTGTGGTGGCTGAACAGCTTTCATATACATCCATCCATCCATTATCCAACCCGCTGAATCCGAACATAGGGTCACGGGGGTCTGCTGGAGCCAATCCCAGCCAACACAGGGCACAAGGCAGGAATCCAATCCTGGGCAGGGTGCCAACCCACCGCAGGCTTTCATATACAGCAGATTTCAATTCAACTGAAGCGAAAATGTCATTGAGTACTGTGTTAGTGGTGTAGGGTCTGTGACTAAATGTTGTTCAATTTTCATAAACTTAATATTTTCGTAAGTATACCCAATAGGGTAGTATTCAATAATTAGCTACAGAAAAATATCTATTAACACTAGAATTACCAGAGCCTTGTAAAACTCGTAATTCCGGCCCACCTTAAATCCCTTTGCACCTCTCCGTCAGCCTCTTTTGTCTTCTACAGTAAATGTGTTGATAAACCCAAGCTGCAAGTAGCCTTATACCATCACCCCCATCACCTCAGAACAGCCAAGAAGTTCTCCTAGTTCCTGCCTTGATTGATTATCTGCGAGTGAGCTACTCAGAATTGTAAGGGGAAATAACTTGATGTGCTTTTTGTGTCTAAACAATCTATGTAAACAAATCATTAAAACAGAAATGTTTTTCATGTTTAAGTAATAAATGACAAAATGTACACATGAACTATATAATATGTAAATGCTGATGGCCAAATATCAAATAAACACTTCCATAAAAAGGGCAACTACAATACGACTGGTGCAGTGGTTAGAGCTGTCAACTTATAATCCAAAGGTCATGAGTTTGAAATCAACTCCCCTGCAAATTTACTGTTTTGAGTAGTGAGCTGCTAAATGTATGGCATTTCTAAAAGTTAGCTTTTTTTTTCAGTTTTATTATCTCAGTCTTGTTCACGCTCTCCCTCGCCCCTTCTAATCTGACTCTAACTGACAGCGCCAGTATAAATTCTCACCCGATCTGATGCTGTTCGTTTGCAAATAATATTGCATTAGTGTGACGCTGTTTTCTGATTGGTACTATTCAGGTGATAAAATGATTTCTTCAAAATGTCAAATATATTCTTTCTTTTTTCCACCGGTGCTGCGTTGACATCGTGTACCAGAAAGCGTGAGCTTATTTAGTGCGGCAGGAGCACGCAGGTGGCCAGTTGCTGTGTGATATAACACACACATGTACTGTACAAGGCATGCATGGTAAGCACTGAAAAAAGAAGAGTGTTCAACTTGCAGAGGAGCTTTGTTGTTGCTTCTACAAGAAAAGGCGATGGATAAAGCAAAAGAGGATGCAACATCGACAAGTTTCTGTTCCAAGACTGCCGCTTCCCTAGGAAAGCAAACTCAGTCAGTGTCAGGTGCCTCTGCAGTGTAATAGTAACCACAGCTCAGAGAGAAGTGTGTACATTGCAAGAAGGCAAGTGAATGAATATGAATAATATGAATAATGTTGCATCAGTGTCACAATGTTTTTCAAAATGTACTATACAGGTCATAAAATGAGTTATATAAAGTGCATACTAATTCAGCGTCAGCAGGAACCCTCAATAAAATTGAATTAAAAAAAAATTCAAGTGATGGTGAGACACGAAGAAGGCAGATTCACCAGCGTTTGTGTGTCAACTTTTACCCCTCCGGATCAGAGAATTTCCATTTCCATTGTCTTAAAACACCACTCACATCTACAGTCATTCCCAGTTTTAGATAAAAAGTAACCGCTTTAGAGCTGGGGCTGGGGCGGGGGCAGGCGCATGGGGGGAATTGGACGTTATATCGTGATCGTGACTGACAAAAAAAGAGTGAAATGAAAAAACGCTAACTTTTACAAATGAAAAAGTCGACAGCTCTAACCACTGCTCCACGGAAGCTGTCATATTGTAGTTGCCCTTTTTATGGAAGTGTTTATTTGATATTTGGCCATCAGCCTTTACATATTATATAGTTCATGTGTACATTTTGTCATTTATTACTAAAACATGAAAAATGTTTCTGTTTTAACAATTTGTTTACATAGATTGTTTAGACACAAAATGCACATCAAGTTATTTCCCCTTACAATTCTGAGTAGCTCACTCCCAGATAATCAATAAAGGCAGGAACTGGGAGAACTTCTTGGGCATTCTGAGTTGATGGGGGGATGGTAGTAGTATAGGGGCGTCACTATTATACATCATCAGATTTTGACAGGTGTATGTCCCGCCCCCCTGGCATTTCCGGTACCCACCTGCTGCCACCTGGTTAATGGGCATTTCCCCCCGCGCTCTGATCTCTACCTGTTGTCGGGTGCGCTGTTTGACCGGCATCGGACCTTTTGTCAATCGTGCGTAAGGAAAATGGTTGGGCGATCTTAGCCTTGATGGTAAACTGGGGGCTGATCATCTTTGTGATCCGAGACGGACCTTTGGGAGCCTGTAATGTGTCAAAAAGGTAAGTCATCAATGGGGGCGGAGCAGACATCCTGCTGCTATCTGCGTGCAGAGCCCGGGGTGTTTACAGAGAGTACAGAGAGCGTGATTGACAGACCCCGGCGAGAGGATGTACAAGAAAACTTTAGAGAGAATCTATTACACACCCAAGGAACCTGGCAGCACAGCCCAAAACACCCCTTGAGCATCCCGTTACCTCACCCACCTTGTAAAACCATGCCCTTTATAAAGCAAGGCATATGGTAGATGCCAATTGTTTAAAACAATAACTTTCAGAGTGGATGTACAAGGAAAGGTTTTAGAAAGAATCTATGACACATCCAGGGAAAAAACCTGGCAGTGCGTCCCAAACACACCCATGGGTATACCGTTACCTTGCCCACCATGTAAAAACCATGCCCTTTATAAAGCAAGGCATATTTCAGATACCAAAAGTGTTTTAAAACAACAAGTTTTATTCAATGATTCAAAAAAGATGCCAAAGTGTCTTAAAAACAACAAGTTTTATTGAAGCAAAATTCCAAACATAGCAAAATAAGATCTGGTCTTTACTCTGAGTTACAAATTGTTTGCTATACATTAAAATTGTTTAAAGTATGAATAAAAGCTGGAGAAACAGTCGTAAAATAATCACACAAGCTTATTTGTATACATATTTGTAATTCACTTGAAAAGAAACAAAAACACAAGAAAATGTATACATGAGTACGCAAATGAAAATTCAAAACCAGGTCCAAACCCATCAGTGAGTCGGTAATACACCTAAAATAAAAATGTTTAAGTCAGCACATACTTTATATATTTATATTTCACTAAATTATGCAAGCCTATTTTCTCTGTTTGGAACAGAGCCGACCACATAAAGCTGGTCTTCACAGGCTGAATCAGTTGTGCGTATGCATCAATGGGTATCTCTCCCTGCTCAAATTCAGCTATAATATCATCCACATCAATCTTGATAGCTTTACGAAAACAAGGGAGATTGTACATTTTTAACAAAGCATGCACACAGGACACAAGTCTATCTCTTCTAGCCCTTTTGAGCATAAATAAGCTATGCTTATATGCAATAAATGGTTTAGAGAACCAAATACTACAAATGTGTCCATCTGGTATGTATTTGTTCTCTTGACATTCAGCACATTTTTCCCCTAAATGTTCAACAGAGCTAAACACATAAGCCCAGACGACTGAGCGACCAATTGTGGTCATGATGAATCTTTTTCTAGCAGATATAAAATAAGGAGAAAACCTTCTATAGGATGTATTACATGTCACGCTGGGCAGGGACCTGGTTTTCCTTGTTCTAGCTTCCGAGTCTTGGTTCCTCTGACAACAGAAACAAAACACAAACAGTTAGCCGACAGAAAATACAACACAAACAGGTCTTGTTTAGCATGGATAATGCAATTTACTTAAGTTTCTGTAAATCGATTTTGGCTTTAAAAAATAACTGTAATGGTGATTAGAGACAAGTTCAAAAGCTGCTGTTCGAATCTTGGGTTTTGTTGCACGTTGCATCTTTTGTATAAGCTGAAAAGTGTTTACTTCAGACAGTTGAGAATATGATTTTTTGTCGGTTTCACAATTCTTAACCCGCACAATGGTTTAAACATAGAAAATGCCGTTTGTATTAATCTTTTAATACTGATCTGTCGACAGATGCTGGAAACACAAGGGTGCATCTCCTCAGAATCAGATTCTAGTAAAAGACAAGTGTGCCCGTCCTGAGATTCGTCACCCAAACGGCATGCTAAACAAGACCCCGTTAATACATCTCTTACACAAGTGCTGACCTTGTAGACTACAACAGACTTTACACAATGCTTCATTAAAATCAATCCGGCTCTGTGACTGCGATGGCTGACAGGTGTTTGGGAAATTACACACAGGTCTTGAGACTTCAGATTTGAAGTTGAACAAGCTTTTACACCGTGTTTAAAGACCACACCAGCCATGTTAAAGTCAGTCTAATATGGGGAAAAAAAGAAAAAAGTTATATTCCCACACGATACATGCATATTCCTGACGGGATATCAGCACAACATAGAATTCTGGACATTATTTCAGAAGCCAACTGGACAGCTTTCTCAACAGAATCGTCATCACTGTTGGAGCAGATATAAGCCACACGTCTTAAAAGACACAAAAACGTACCACGTGTCATTACAGGAATAGTATTCCCTATTGATCTATCGATACATCCAGTCACACGTGAAATAGCCGTTAGGGTTTTTAAATCGGCCCTTCTGTCCGAAAAAAGGAAACACATCACTAAAGCAGGCATTCTTTCAATAAGGCTTTCAATGTCACAAATTAAATCTTTAACATCTGATTTTAAATCATCTTTCTTTTTATTGATAAGACCTTTCAAAGTTGCTGAAAGCACTTCTTTTGTATAATACTTGGGCTCTCCGCATGCAATCTGTCAAGTTAAAATAAAATAAAATCAGAACCTATTTTGTACCGCCATTCAAATAGACTTAACAGAAATGTTCTTAAAGTCCAGACTCACCATGTCCAAGGTCGTGCTGTCTAGGCCAGGTGTGTCCGGTCTTTTTCTTGTCAAACGTCGTGCTGCATCCAGCAGCTGCTTCAGTCTTTTTCGCGGGGTGGCGAGTTTCTCTTTTTGGCACCTCCTTTAAAGAAAAAAAGTAAAATAGGTGTGAAAGTCAAGAAAAAAAATGAAAAAAAGGCAATACACCTGTGAAAGCCAAGAAAAAAAACATCTCTGAAAGCCAAGAACATTTATAAAAGGCATACATTCAAAATTACCTGATTAGACTTATGTGCTTCACCTCCACATTCTACAGACTGGTATTCTTCTAAAATGATGACATCGTCATCTGCTTTATGGGTTGGTTTCATTGTTGCAGAATCCATGTCTTGCTTCTTAAAACAAAACAGATGATTGTGTGTCGCCGAGACGGATAGATAGACAGATAGATACTTTATTAACCCCCCTCAGATAGATACTTTATTAAACCCCAGCAAGAACTCTTGACTGGCCAAGCAACACGGGGACACGGGTAAACTGGGGGCGTTAAGCTCCGATGCCGCGATGGACCAGAGAGAACACTCGACTGGCCAAGCGACACAGGGACACGGGTAAGCTGGGGTCAGCAAGCTCCAGGTGGACCAGCAAGAACGCTTGACTGGCCAAGCAACACAGGGACCAGCAAGAACGCTTGACTGGCCAAGCAACACAGGGACACCGGTAAGCCGGGAACGTTAAGCTCCGGGTGGACCAGCAAGAACGCTTGACTGGCCAAGCAACACAGGGACATGGGGTATGCGTAGCCGGTTAAAACCTTGCAAAAGTGGTGGACTCAGCCAACCTACTTCAGTTCGGTCAAAAGAATGGTTAGCTGTAAAACAAGCATCGGTGTCTCCTTCTGACCTTAATAGCGGCGGACAATGCCAGCCTGCTCGGTCTCAGTCATAGGGAGATGGCCACCAGCCGGTTAAAACCTTGCAAAAGTGGTGGACTCAGCCAGCCTACTTCAGCTCGGTCAAAAGAATGGTTAGCTGTAAAACAAGCGTCGGTGTCTCCTTCTGACCTTAATAGCGGCGGACAATGCCAGCCTGGTAGGTCTCAGTCATAGGGAGATGACCACCAGCGCTTACCACAACATACCCGATTCTTGTTATGGAGGAGGCCTGAGGCTTTGAGTCCAATCACCCGTCTTTAAATATGCTTTTGGGCGAAGCTTTTACAACGTTAGGGCTAATCAAAACATTTAAAGATAAGATTTTTTTTTAGATAACCCACCAACATATTTTAACCAATCAACAAACACTGGCCTCATGTTGAACTATCCAATGGAATTACACCATGCTGATTCGGGCATGCGCTGAGTGCATCGAGCGCGTCACATGTTCATAACAGCCAATCAGGAAGCAGACAGGTCGGTGGGCTGTGAGGAGTCTAGGCGTGAAAACACAACATGGCGCGACTGTCAAAATGTATGAACTATGTTAATGGAAAAAAAATGTATCAGCATATGAATTAAACAGTAACAGACAAAAATATCGTAACACATACGATGATGGCAGGGGTATTCGGGCGGTCGTTTTTCTAAGCCAAGGAAATCGGGGTTTGCGTCCCAGCAGACAACAAAAGTAAGCCATGTACTTTTAAAAATGTGTATATTATTATGATTATGCATACAGTGTTTTATTCTATCATATACCTATAAAGTAAATGGTAAAATGGAATTCTCTTGTTATTCTAATACGCGCCATTTAATTTATGATAGGCCTAGAGGCTGGTAAGTCGCGTTACAGAAGATGGTCTTGTAAATAAATAAATAAAAATCCGGTAAAAGCGTTAATATATATATATATATATATATATATATATATATATATATATATATAGGTCACGATGGTGTGTATGTTTAATTAATCTTTTTAGCCCTGGTATGATTAACGTGTGCCTTAAAAAGAAGAAAAAACATTATTTTGGTGCATATCAACCATTTTATTAATTAACTAGGATATATTAAGAAATAAAATGTGTATATTTATCATGATTGTGCATTACGATGTCATTCAATTATAACCCCAATAAAAATGCAAAAGGTAAATGGATTTCTAGGTTTCTTTACAAATTTTACAACAGTTGCCACTCGTTGCAATAAGACGCGTGTACTAACACCCGGGGCCTAGTTGGAACATTCTAGATGTAGCCCTATTACATAAAATGAAATAATAAATTTCATTGGAAAATACGTTTCACCGTCTGTCTATAACTGATAACGGTGGAACATTCCAGAGGTATTACATAAAATAAATGATGCAATTTAATTGTAGCATTTGTTTTACAGTTATATTTTACCGTGTGTCCATAAACGATAATGTTTAATTATGTCATGTTAGATGGTTATCTGTCTATTATATATATAATCGACTTGGACGGAATTACACATTAAAATATTTTAATGCATTCTGCATTCCTGGAGCGTTATAGATCGCTTCTTGGATTCGGATGAATTTGATGCACACTTTTCAGATCGACATAGAATTACTACCGAAACGCCCGGTAAGAGTTTTATATATATATATATATATATATATATATATATATACAGTGGTGTGAAAAACTATTTGCCCCCTTCCTGATTTCTTATTCTTTTGCATGTTTGTCACACAAAATGTTTCTGATCATCAAACACATGTAACCATTAGTCAAATATAACACAAATAAACACAAAATGCAGTTTTTAAATGATGGTTTTTATTATTTAGGGAGAAAAAAAAATCCAAACCTACATGGCCCTGTGTGAAAAAGTAATTGCCC
>JANRMT010028174.1:24711480-24730942 GCA_026402145.1 Polypterus bichir lapradei
GCTTGATTTCTGTCAGTCTAATGTCTTGTCTTACTGTTTCTGTGATTTTGCTACATTGGTTCACATTGCTTGCACAAACAATCCCAAATACTTAACTCTTTTAGCAACTTCATCATCGTTTTTTGGGTTTCTCCAATTATCGATTATTATCTTTTCTTACGTCAGAATTGCTCAGGCAGTACTGAACATTTCTTCTTTTGAAGAGAAACACAAAGTTTTAAGCACTTGTCTTACACATGTGCTAGTGATGTCACTCTGCTACCTACCAATGATGATCTCCTATGTTTTAAGAGGAAGTGGTGCGAATCTGTCAGTGGAAGCATATAATATTCTGGTAGTTATAGCCAACATTGTTCCTCCCATGATGAACCCAATAATTTATACTTTCAGAAACAGAGAAATAAAAAGTACTATTTACAGCTTGTTCAGAAGAATAAGAAAGTTGCCGATATCCAACGACCACTAACTGAACTTGCATTGAACAGATGTTTGAAACTTTTGATTGATATGGAGACATTGGTGCCTGAAAGCTTTGTCAGCACTGGTTCATTTCAATTTTTATGTGATGAAACACTCTACGTCTAATTATTTGTTCATTTTTATGTTCAGATTTACTGGTATAATTTGAAATTTTATGTATCACATATTTCGGCTGATATATTTTTCTGATCTTGCAAAATATGGGTGGAAATGGGGCAAAAATTCACAAAATTGGTGAATAGTGTGTGAATAGGGTGTCGTTATCAAATATGCTACTAGGTATCATATGCTAATGGTCTGGTTAATCAGTCTGCTAAGTGGCATCGTGTTGACTTGATTGAGTGCGTATTTCTGCCATTTCTCCAAGCCAGCATGGCAGATTTCAAGTGAACATAATGATCATGTTATTTCAGCATTGACGGACTTGTTCATAAAGAATTTATTCCCCATGGACAGATTGTTAAGTAACAACATTATATTGAACTGCTGAGGTATCTGCAGGAAAGCATCAGGATAACACGTATGGAAATGTGCCACAGCCAAAACCGCAATTTGCATCATGATAAAGCACCTGCACACATTCTGGTTTTTTTTTTTTTTTTTGCTTCACATACTCCATATTCACCGGATTTCACTCCTTGTGACTTCTTTTTGGCCCTGAAGTTAAAATTGTAACTGAAGGGAAGATTTGTTACATGGAAGAAAATCTTGTAAAAAAATCAGGACGCTCTAAACATGGTAACACAAGATGAGTAAAGGAAATGGGCTAAGCGCTGAGACACGTTTAGTACATCTCAAGGGGAGTATTTTTATGGTTTATATAAGAGAAGTACTGTAAGTTTAATAATAAAGGTTTCGTGTTTTCACAATTCAAGGTGGACGTTTTGTGTCTGTTTTTGAACTTCAAAGTTTTCTTTGATGAGTTTTACATATTATATACATCCCTACCATACTAACTGCACAGTAACCAGACATGACTCACATTTTTCACCTACCACATTGGCATGGTAGATGAATCTTTTAGCCTCAAAAATAAATGATTTAACTTCGGACAAATAATTTTTACTAAAAAAATCTCCTAACAACATTTGCTTTACCCTACACTGGGGTGAATTCCTAATCCAGTGAAAACAGCCTTAAGACTTTTATAGTATATTAAAAAATAGAAGTGGCTACTGTATGAAAATATTTTTTTATTTAAAATTGGCAATTTTTTATTGTGAACTTACACACACATTAAGCTATTTCAGTTTGCAGATCTGCATTATGGTAACAGCTGGTGGACAGCTGCAAACCCAAGACTCTTGAATTACAACAACTCTCAGAAGCAAAGTCTTCTCATCTTGAGCTAAAGCAGGACTCCCGACCTTGGGCCGAGCCGATCCGTTTTCTGAACACTGTGAGTGAAGTGCTAACTGGTGACAGCAGCTAAGCTCTCTCTCAGTCCCTGTCATTCTCCACAGAACCTCTGCTGTTGCTGACTACGCCAAGTGTTTTTGCGTGGACCCACACACCACAAGCCTTCTCAGTTTGTTATACTTGTACCTTTTGTGAAAGTGCTTATTTGATATTTGGACTTCAGTCTTCACATATTATACACTTCATGTCAAAATTTTGTCGTTAGTACTAAAACACGGAAAAAGGTTTGTCTTTTAGGTATGTGTTCGACATTTCTTGCATTTCCTGTCATCCTACACTTACATAGATCTTTGTAGACACAGAACACACATAATATGCATGTGTTCCAAATACCGATATATTATTTACCCTATACAGCTCCAGGTACATCACTCTCAGATAAACAAGTCTTGAGCTGAGAAAACTTTTTTGCCTTTTCTGCGGCGGTGGGGGGATGGGGTAGCAGGCTGCTGGCTGCTTGTGCTAACTGACATATTTACAACACAAAAGACGCTGAATGGAGAGATGCAAAAGGATTTAAGGTGGGCCAGGATTAGACATTTTTAGTAGGCTCCAGGAATTCTAGTGTAATCTCTCTCATTAGGCCCCTAATCTCCTGGACAGAACCTCTTCCTCTGTTCACTACGCCAAGTGGTTTCTCATGGACTCCCACACTCCACAAGCCATCTCAGTCTGTAGATTTGCACTGCTTTAAATCTCTCTTCTAAATACACCGAACAGAAGGCTTCCAGGTGATGCCAGCTGAACCCTCTCTCCAGCAGCTTGAAAATTTTGAAACCTCAAAATCTGTCTAAAGGGTAGTTTACAGTTTAAAAACACTGAGCTATCATTGCAACATACTGCTTAAGTTTGTCCTAAATGGATGGTTAATGGTGTGGCTTCATGCACTCTCTCTGTCTGCTCTTCTTATTCCAGGTAAAAATAGTCAGTATTCCCAACCTGAGCAACACAGGATAAAGCAACAGTCCTCAGGTGCTAGCACAAAATGGAATTTACAGATACAAGTACTTTATGTTCTGTCTATTTAAAGCTACATTTTACCTGCATACAATGTTTTTTTTTTAAATAAATAGAGAAGTTGTAAAATAATATGCAATTGCCAAATGTAAAAAAATACTGACATTAATAAAACTAGCATTCAGGCCTCTTTTTGTTCAATGTTTAACTGTAAAATTGAATTCTATTTTTCCTTGATTATTCTTGCACAAGAAGGCAGATTTACCAGCGTTTGTGTGGTGAATCAGCTTTTATCCCTTCAGATCACAGAATGTCCAGTTCCATTGTCTCAAAACACCATTCACATCTACAGTTATTTCCAGTTTCAAATAAAAACTAACCACTATAAATTTACACCGGCTGTTACTTACACAAATCAAATATATGTTTTTACTAACTTTTTGCCCTTTCAGTGGCAGTGGGGGGATGGGATAGTAGGCTGCTTGGTTCTTGTGTTGATTGATACATTTTAAAGACTAAAGACTCTGACGGAGAGGTGCTAAGGGATTTAAGGTGGACTGGAATTACGAGTTTTTCGTAGGCTTTGGTAATTCTAATGTTATGTGACCTATTCAGTATATACAATCATGCAGCCCCAGATACCAAAGGATATTACAGACCTGTTATCCCTCTGCTTTATCGTTTTATCAGATCACCAAACACGAAAGGTACCAACTAACCCTTTAGGTTCGTTTCTTAATGACCAATAGGCAGAGATCTCAAAACCAGCTATACTACCATTACCTGTAGCCTCTTGCCTGTGTCTTTGCTCAGATTATGCCCTACATATTAAAATCCTAGGACATCTAATGGTGGACTGCTCGCTGACTGAGATCATCTTTTATTTCTAAACCTTTACTTCTATGTAGTTTTACCACCAATACTGTGATTCTTGCACATGTGCACAAATGCCTTTAAGAGTCAGTTCAAGCAGAAGTAAGATGATGATCATCATTGCACTCATAGGTGACTTTTTTTCTTCCAGGTGATGTGTTCTCAAACAAGGATGTATATTGTGACCACTGTTGCCACCTACTCGCCATCTCTAACGGTGGTGCAGCTGCACAAAGATAGCTTGGTACCTGGTCTGCTATGTATTCCTCCCTCCAGCCGCTAGCAGCTGCACACTAGCACTACGTTATCTGCACACTGACACTCTGTTAAACAGTGAACCAATTGTAAAACTCCTTTGTAAACAGTATTTTAACGGGAAACAAACACATTCTTAACTTGCCCTCAGCGGGACCAGCTGCATGTTTACCACGTAAAGTGATTGCCGTACAATATTTAGAACATTTAAAACCGAGCTCTGACCTGCCCTTTTGCTCACTGTCCTGACCTCTCTTCTACAGTCTGCCTTTGCCCCAGCCGATGTTTCCCAGCTGCTGAACCCGCTTGAAGAAGAAGGCTTTGTATTCTGATAAACTGAAGAAGGGAGCTAAAGGCCACATTGCTGCTCCTATCTGTGTGTTAAAGAAAAACTCCTATTTTGAATAAAGTCTTGAGACTGTTTATGCTTTCTCAACAATCAACTTATTTTTCCTTGAAAACATGGTTATACCTTCCAGTCTCCTGTGCAACTCTGAGAACCAAGCTTAACAATATAGAGAGATAAAGAGAGACAGGGAACTCTGTCATGCTGTGGAGTCTTCCACAAAAGAGAAATGGTGTGAGGCCTCTGAAAGCTTCTACTCAACAAGCCGGGATGATCACTGGTTTGTCGAGCACAGCCTCACCTTAACCCAGCTAGGCCCCAAACACTGCCTGCTGGCTTCAGGCCCAAAAATAGGGAGCTGCAAAACAACTATAAATATCACAAAATAAATATGACATCTAGTTTTTGAGACATTTTAAAAATGAAAAATAAAAAAAACAATTTAAGTGAAGAAAATTATTATTCTTTACTTATTTTTAAATTGAATTATTTAAAGTTGCAAAAAATGATATATATAATTTTTTTGAATATAATTATTACTTACAAAAAATAGTCAATGGGTAGCTTTATCCTCTTCTAATACTCTGAAAGTGTTTCACGGTGCAATGGCCTGCAGACATTTTGCTAAAATAGACTCACTCTACTTTCCACTATAACATCTTTCCATCTAATTATGTTCTTTTTGGATACTCTCCCCAGGAGACCAAACTTTATCCTGATTGCCAATTCTGCACTGAAATAAAAATATTAAGTAGTGTATGCAAATTGATTTCCCCTTTATAACACAATTTTAAAAATAAAATGAACTTCACTGTCAGATAGCTGGGGTGCTAATGAACCTAGTGAGTGAAAGGCACGGTTCAGTCCATTAGCAGGATTTCCCCTCCACTTCCTTTCATATTCTATCTTCCTCTCTCAAAAGTGTGTAAAGCATGAAAGTTTTGCAGGCTATGTAGTCTTTGTAATGGTGCAGGTTGGCTCCATGCTCTCGCTCTTGTCTGGGAGCCTCCAGAACCTGACACCATTGTGAAACCGGACGAGCGTGGCAGATGAGCACAAACACGTACATTGCGAGGGGATGATGAAAAAAATGCAAAAGTGCTTTTATTAGAAAACAACTCCAAAACAAACAGTGACATTATTGCAGTGCAAGAAATAATCCAATAAAATGAAGTTGTCAGTGGAGATTAAAAAGTTGTAATAAGTAAATCCATTTAAAGTAGAGGTTAAAACACATTGTCATCGGATCCCAAATGTCTGTTTTACCGCAGGCCCACCTCCTTCTTCGTCTCCCCGGCTTACACATGACTCACACAGCCAGTGGAGATGTTAACAGCTGCAGTCTTCATCACCCAACCCCTATCTTAGCTGCCCACATGGTTCCAGCCAGACTGTCTGGGGTTGACACACCTGCAGTCATACCTCGAATCCATTGGGAAGACTCCTCCATGCTTGCACCCACTCCACCCACAGCCCAAGACAGCTCTCACAAGTTTTTCTTCTATCTTCCTCTGTTCTTTTCTTTTCTCCCTCCCTGACATATACAGGTTCTTTTTAAAACTATTAGCCAATTGGGTGAAGGTGCGAGGAGCCGCTACCTCCTTGGCAGCATAGTGGCTCTTGATTGATCCGCTCGCCTTGGCACATGAATATGACGCGGTTAGGCAGTGCCTCCTCTAACTGTGCAGCAAAATGCATTTACGCACCCTCAGACCTGCTTAGAGCCTGCACCTAAGCAGGGTACGATTATTTATTTAAAATCGGCACGCCACAGTCTTTTTCCATTTGCGTACATAGTGCTTGGTCAAGACAATGGATGGATGAACCTGACCTTGCACATTTCTGTAAAAAAACATTTAGACAATACCCTTTTGTCTTCTGGACACTAAAAATCCATCTTTGTAACATTCCGTATAGAAATTTCTGGCTATTTCAAAGGAATAAGAAGAGAGGAAAAAAATACTGACTCATAAAAAAAATGCAAATGCAGGTAGGTGCTACTAAACATCCAAAGTATGTTCTGTAAAACAGGACATTATGCAATTTGGATGTTTTGTGAACACCATATTATATATAGTACTTAGCAAACCTTTATGGGATCCAGCAATGTACCTGTTTTGACTAAATTCCCAACTTGGGGGGCACGCCCCCCCAGGGGGAAATTTGATTTTTTAGGGGAGCAATTCGAGAATTTAGGTACATTAATTTATAAAATGAAAAAAACAGAAATTCACTGTTAAAAATGATAGAAAAAATAAACAAATAATTTTTATTTTTTACAGAAACATTTATATATATATATATAAATCTATATATATATATATATATATATATATAAACATAGAAGGGATGGTGAAAAACCCTTCAATTTATTATTTTACAACCGGCTTGGCTTTTTCCACGTAAAAATCGTTTTTACCATTATAATAATATGACATTGTAACAATGATTATAAAATTTTGAAATATAACAAAAATATACAATGATCAAAATATTACAGAAAAAGCTGCCATTAAAGTTATTTTATATTTATGAATATCACATCTCTTATATATTTTTAAAACTGTATTTGCTGTATTTTCATATTATATTATTTTGTTTAACAATTTCTTAGTGATTTCTATGTAAGTACTTCAACTATCCTTTCCCTCTTTTGTTTCCATGTTCTTTGGAAGCTTGTTTAGACCAAATTAATGACATTATGGGCTTCCTTCACGTGAGTAGGTGTTCACTTTTTGAATAGGTAATAATAAGAATAAGGTATATTTTACAGTGGGGGACATCATGATTTTAGAAAGGCCTAGGTGGAGCTTGGCCAAAAAAAGATTGAGAACCACTGGACTAAATGCAGAGAGATAACACTCCAACGCTCCAACAACATACATTATACGAGTTTGGGTGCTGCTGCCTACAGGTTGAAGTATAAATTGTTATACTGTACACTAAACTTTTTATTTCTAAGTAGGGAAAGTTTACATTAAAATAACGGTAGGAAATACAGTACAGTACTGGCTGCCCAATTGCTTTGTACACAAGAGGCATTAGATAGACGTGTTGCATGTGGGAAGCTTTTGCATTTGTTACATCCGCTGCTGTTCTCTGATCAGGACTTCTGAAGTTTATTGTAACCTTATGGGACGACATACATACAGTACAGGCCAAAAGTTTGGACACACCCCCTCATTCAATGTGTTTTCTTTATTTTCATGACCATTTACAGCACTCCATCACTCTCATTCTTGGTCAAATAGCCCTTACACAGCCTGGAGGTGTGTTTGGGGTCATTGTCCTGTTGAAAAATAAATGATCGTCCAACTAACCTGACTTCTGCACAACACGACTGCTGGTCCCAGCCCCATTGATAAAGCAAGAAATTCCACTAAATAACCCTGATAAGGCACACCTGTGAAGTGAAAACCATTTCAGGTGACTACCTGTTGAAGCTCATCGAGAGAATGCCAAGAGTGTGCAAAGCAGTAATCAGAGCAAAGGGTGGCTATTTTGAAGAAACTAGAATATAAAACATGTTTTCAGTTATTTCACCTTTTTTTGTTAAGTACATAACTCCACATGTGTTCATTCATAGTTTTGATGCCTTCAGTCATGAAAATAAAGAAAACACATTGAATGAGGAGGTGTGTCCAAACTTTTGGCCTGTACTGTACATCTGGTTGGACATTGCCCAAACGAATGTCATGCATCATATAGGTGTACTTGATTTTGGTTGTTTCCACTTCAACTAACATTAAGAATGAAGAAGACTGCCATTTTTCAGCTCAAAATATACTTAAAATAAGTAGGGCAGTAAAAATACTTATGCCAAAAAATTTGTTTTTGAAAATACTTTTTTTTTTTTTTTTTTAAATGGTGTTTCACTAAATTCCATATCTTTTGGAAATTGACAGAAATAGATTCACCATACCTAAGTCTAATTTGTGAAGGAGGATTTGGGTTCAGAGCAGTTTAATTATTGGTACCGTAAAAGTAAACATGAATTTCTTGTGTTTTACACACAATTGGTTGCTAAACCTCTACTTGAGAAGCCCCAGCCATTTCATGTGTTAAATTCCACCAGCAACACACCTGATTTTCCTTAATGAAGTAATGATTAGCTGAACCAAGTCTACTAATGGTGCTATTTTCATCAAGTAATTTGGTATATTGGGTGGATTCAGAAGAAAGTAGGGTGAAATAAAACCTTTTATTGGCTAACTAAATAGATTACAAATGCAAGCTTTCGAGGCAGCTAAGACCCCTTCATCAGGCAAGGTGTAACCCTACTTTCTCCTGTATCAATCTATGGCTAACACAGTACAACACTCTACTGCTATGTATACTGGATGGCAAAGGCAAAACCTGGAATGTTTGAGATGTTTGGCAGTACCTGAACTAAAACATTCTGAGAGGCACAGAATCATACTTTTACATCAAAAAAGGTACATTTGAGTAATTCCAGTCTGGTTTTCGCACTGGTCATAGTACAGAAACGGCATTAACGCGGGTTGTAAATGACATTCTGATATCTCTGATGAAGGAAATTCCACTGTAATTATGTTGTTAGACTTAAGTGCAGCATTTGACACCATTGACCATTCTATTTTACTGCACAGGTTAGAAAATGACGTTGGCCTTACAGGCACTGTGCTCGCTTGATTTAGTTATTATTTATTAAATTGATTCCAATATGTACAGAAATGTGCTGACAGGACTCCATCATTATACACAGAAGTGAAATATGGTGTACCACAGGGCTCAGTACTTGGGACCTTTACTGTTTTCACTTTACATGCTTTCACTGGGATCTCTCATTAGGAAACATAATGTTAATTTTCACTTGTATGCAGATGACACCCAGTTATACCTTTCATTTAGATCAAATGAAGTTTCTCCGATGTTGTCTTTAATTAGTTGTGTTAGTGAATTAAAGGAGTGGATGGATGAAAACTACTTGTCTTTAAACACAGATAAAACAGAGATGTTAATTGTTCGAGGGAATGACGCTAATCACAACAATATTTTGTCATCATTTAATCACCATTAATTTTACTGAATCAGCCCGCAATCTAGAAGTTATCTTTGACTCTAGCATGTCATTTAAAGCACATATTACAAAGTTGTCCAAATCATGTTTCTTCCATCTTAAAAATGTTGGAAAATTAAGGCGCTTTCTAAATAAACAGGATTCTGAGAAATTAATTCATGCATTTATTTCTAGTAGGATTGACTACTGCAATGCAGTGTTCACTGGATGTTCAAACTGTTCTTTATACAGCCTTCAGTTAATCCAAAATGCTGCTGCAAAAATTATTACAAGAACAAGAAAATATGAACACATAACTACAGTTCTTAAATCCTTACACTGGCTCCCGGTTAAGTTTAGGGCAGATTTCAAAATCCTCCCTTTAACATATAAAGTATTAAATGGCCAAAGTCCCGCTTACTTGTCTGAATTTATTATGACTTACAAACCAGAGCGTACATTAAGATCTCAAGATGCAGGTCTGCTTATGATTCCAAGGATTAATAAAATAACTGTGGGAGGTCGGGCTTTTAGTTACAGGGCCCCTAAACTGTGCAATGGTCTGCCTGCTACTATAAGAGATGCCCCTTCGATCTCAGCTTTTAAATCCCAGCTGAAGACTCACTACTTCAGTTTAGCATATCCTGACTAGAGCTGTTGATTAACTGTACAGACTGCATCTTTGTTGTTAGTCATTAGCACTAAAACATAAGTAACATGATAGTTATAATTTGTTACTAACCCTCACCTATTCTGTTTCTCTTCTCAGAACTCAAATGTGGCAGTTGGTGCCTCTGCCCACCTGCCAAGTTGTTTTTCCTGCTTAAGGTAAAGTCATCCCTGATGGAGGATTGCAGGAATCCTGGGGTAGAGGGGTCCTTTCATCGGTTTGGCTGGCCCAGCGCTGTTTCAACTGTAGAATGGCTAAATGAGGGAGGAAGCTTGATGGCTGAGGTCTCCAGGACTCTAAACAAACCCAATTCATATTATGGGCTATCATCTACTGTTAAATTCTGCTCCATACTTGTAAATTTTTTATTTTTTATACTGTATTGATGATTTGTTCTGTTCTGTGCATTTTATTGACCCCCTTCTTTTTGACATCCACTACACACCCAACCTACCTGGTCTCTTTTTTTACTGCCTTTCCCAAGGTTTCTTCTATTTTTTTCCTACAAGGGTTTTTTGGGAAGTTTTCCAAGGCTGGGGGGCTGTCAATTGGCAGGGACTGTTAAAGCCAATTGGGGCACTTCTTGTGTGATTTTGGGCTATAGAAAAATAAATTGTATTGTATTGTATTGGTGTACTTGGTGTGTGGGTGTGTGTTCTTTGTTTGGAAATGGACTATTTGCCAACATGGGGGCCTGCACGTGGAGAAAGCAGTATAAAAGACTTGGATAGCAGCCAAACATTTGGGAAGCTGACGGACGGATAGAAGATTACGTCATTCGGTCTTGAAAACCTTTCCTACGCCGCAACGATGACTGCATTCTCTACATGCCAGGCCCCACCCTTGGAATGAGTACTGCTATTTGCGTCCTTCGTCTTATATGCAGCGTAAGCCGATATTAAACAAAGCTAAGTTATTTTTTCTCTTGTGATTTTTCACCGCCGTATCACTAAGGGAGGGATATTGCCTCTTTAATTTATAATTATTTAAATTCAGGTTAATTAAGACACCACAATTGCAAAAAGAACATATTTCCGAAGAGCTACCGCCTCTTAAATTCAACACACGTAGAATTTTTAATGCCACCTTACCATTACTGAACTAACTGTATATGCATTCCATTATATAATACATTCAAATGTTATATATTTGTAACATTTTATGAATGTTATTAACCACTATGGACACTGAAAATTGGAAACAACAGGTGACAAACACCAATTTAAAGTAAAAAGCAATTTATTTATTCTTGGTGAGTCAAAGAGACTGCAGCCCCTCTCAGCTCAGTGCCACTAACTGGTCATATCAGACAGCCTGCAGCCTAATGTGGGGCTTCCCTCTATATACCTAGTTTGTGTATTAAACAAAAAATATATATGCATGGCAGTTCATTTTGAGATTATACATAAATTGTAATAGCTTGCAAATCCCTTAATTGGAATGTGCACATTGCTTCTTTCAGATAAAGAGGTTACCAGGGCACTCACATCCTCAAATAGTTTTAAGCAAGAATTCAGAAATGGTCACAACTGATTTATAATATCACAGAGTGTTCTGTTAGTATCAAGAGGTCAGCATTTTCTCATAAAAGAATGCAAGGTGGTCCCTTATTCTGTGCACAAGCTTAATTCTTTTTCTACATAAATGAAGAACAAATCATATAGAAGTAATAAATCATATAGCTCTCTGCAGCATGATTAATACAAAATACAGTCCTTGTTATTGTGAGTTAAATACGTATAATCATTACAGTTAATAATATTTTTTCCTCAATTCCCCCCTTTGTACATTAAATGTGCACTTCGTCGATTAGAGTTCTGCATCATCATAGTTGGTAAAGAGTTCAGGAAACGGGTCGGGGGATGGAAGAAAAGGTGTATACTAGGAGTAAGGGTCAGCGCTGAGGAGATAAGCTCTAGTAATGGAGGCGTTAATAAATCTTTGTAGAAAGGCTCAGATGCACGGGATAAGGAAGCAACCAAAAAGCATGAAAACTGCCAGAGAAATAAAGACAGTTATGAGAATAGTTTTAATCCAATTGGCCCAGGAACTGAACTAATTTTGGAAGACATCACTGGAAGAATCAAGTGTTCCTGAGTTTTCCGCTAATTCTATGGACAGGGAGGTGAGACCAGCTAGGTCACGGGTGACAGAACCGTCAGGGGCAGTGTTATTAGGAATAAAGGTACAGCAAATGTTGCTGAACACAACACACACAATCCTTACTTTTCAGTTAGGAGCATTTCTAGTGTGTACTTTCTGACATTAAAATATACTTGAAAGGGTGACCAGGAAAGTTATGTGCATGAAAAAGGTTATTGGGAAGGGATACAACTAAGAGATAGTTTAGCAGTGGCACATGCATAACAAGAATCTGTTCTTAATTGTGTAACAGTAACCTTCAACCACTTATATAACAGATTATCTTCCAAGAAAAAGGGAATAATCCCTTGACATAGTCCCAGCACAGAAAGTCCAAAAAATAGCAACAACTTAATGATTCAGTTCACTTTTTACAGTGAGAGATGTGCATTCAAGAAAGGAGTCCTTAAACCTTCACAGCATGTGGGGTGCTAAGCAACACCTGGAATGGTCCTCTCCACCTGGGCTGGTGTCAGTGTTTTCACCGTGTGTCTCGAATGAGAGCTCACGTCCCAATTAGTATAGAAATTTATGTGTCAGGTAATGAGGTAGTTCACCACATTTCTCTCACTTGTTCATGCACTCTATCTGTAAGGCACTACGCAGACCTGAAAGAAAAGAGGCAAGATCATTGTTTACCATGTGGAGAGTAATTTTACATAGCGGAAAGCACATTAGCATGGGGTGGCCAGTGAGAATCTCCAATGGTGAGAGTCCTTTTTGGCGATGAGTCCATCCCTGCAGACCAGCCAGGGCCAAAGGCAATGCATCAGGCCAAGATAGGCCTATTTGTTCAAAGATGTTTACCAATTTTAAATTTTAAGGTGGAATATATATGCTCCACCATCCCTCCACTCTGTGGATGGCACTTGCAGTAGTGACGGACATCAATCTACAGCCACTGAGACAGCTCTTGTAACAGAGTATTTACTTGCAGTTTCTGAGGCAAACCCCATATGTGGGATGATTTTTTTTTTTTTTTAACTAGCGCTTTGGCCACTGACTTGGCATCTGCGTGCCAGCATGGGAAAGCCTCCACCCAACGTGAGAAAACGTAGAGGATTACTAAGCAATATTTATACCCATGAGTTAGATAAAACACCTGCAGATGTTAAAAGGGTCCTTCGGCATTTGGTGTTACAGCCGGACTTACCTGCAAGCCTTTTCCTACATTAAATCTTTGGCATAGTGTACACCTCTTACAGAACAGATCAGCAAAGTTAGAAAGCCCCGGCGTGGCAGGATTGTTGCACCTGTGCCATCATTGCATCTCTGGAAGCGTGGGCCAGACCATGCGCAGCCTTTGCAATACCTGGAAAGGAAGCTTTTGGGAGAAAAGGATGTTTAGTTAATGGATGGATCCAAATTCCTTTCGGATCTTTTTCTGATCCCTCATGTTACTCTTGTTCCTCCTCCTGTTATAGAAATAAAGAGGTTAGTGGTGAAGTGGGATCCTGGGCGGCTTTCTTTGCCCACATGTCTGCTTGCGCATTTCCCTCACTCACTGGATTCATCTTCCCCTTGTGAGCTTGACACTTCACTACCGCAAGTGAACCTGTCAAATGAGATGTTCTTGCCTGTACTAAGATGGAATGTACAGCATGTGGTACCTTAACAGTTAATAGACGCATGAGAACAACATCTGAGCATGCTAATATGGCCTCTGTTGTTGCAGCAGATGCTCTCAAACAGGTCAGGATTGTAGCGGCCACTGGATCCAGTTTTATTTATTTTTTTTTAGTATGCGACCGGTCTTTGTCTATCTCACTGTTTTTGAGTTAATACTGCAGTCATACACCCCCCCTTTCTCATCCACGAACAGAGTGAAAGGACGAGACTAGTCCAGAAGTCTTAACGCAGTTAAAGTCTTCTCAGCCTACTCCGTCCATGAAATTTTATCAATCAAAGCCAAATTAGAAGAGGTCGCTAAATCTTGGAGTGGCTGTGCTTTTTCAGGAATTTTTTTTTTTTTAACCCATTGCTGGCAATATCCTAACATTCCAAGAATGGACATAACTTGCCACCTTGCAGATTGTGCACATTCCCCTGCAGTCAAATGATGACCAAGGTATTTCATTTTTCTTTAATCAGTTGCAACTTTTTCCTGGGTCACTTTGTGCCCTATTTCTGCTAGGAAGACCAACAAAGCCTTTGTGTCTTCTTCACATTATTCCTGAGCCTCAGAGCATAAAAGCAACTCATCTACATATTGCACCAGGACACTACCCCCCTTTGGCCAATAACCTTTCAATTTTTATCTTTTCTAATTCCTGTCCATGCACACACGGACACGTGCACACACACACACACGCACGCACACATACAAAGTCTCTGTATATCCCTGCGGCATCACAGTTTAGGTCCAGTGTTTCCCTTTAAAAGTGAATGCGAACCAAAATTGGGAGTCAGGGTGAAAAAGAATTGAAAAGAAAGCATTCGTGAGATCAGTAACAGAAAACCACATAGCAGTGGATAGGAATTTAGAGAATAGTTGAAGGATTCGGGACTATAGGAGTCCTATGGTGTGTAGCAGCACTGACTCCGCGGAGGTCCTCAACGAACAGTCATGAGCCATCTGCTCTACTAAATGGAAGAATAGGAGAGTATTGGATCGGAATAATAGCACCCCGCTTAACTACGTCAGCATGAACAATGGTAATACCGGCCTCAGACTCAAGCAAAAAAGGTATTGTGTACAATGTAAACGGAAGGATGACTTTGGTAAAACAGCCAAGGGTTCAACATGAGCTATTCAGACAAAATATTATTTCTCTTGTACCCAGAGAGATGAGTGGAGCAAATCTAACTTAAAGATTTAAAGAGTAAACAGCATGAGTGTAGGTGGAGAGGTGGAAGATGAATGACAGAGCGATCGGGTTACAGGTACAAATCATCCTACTGCAATTATCTTAACAGATCTATCTGGGTGGACCAAATATTAGGTCCCACATACTCCCAATCCTCCCCTTCCTAACATGCGACTACCCATTGTCTCCTGTCATGCCACTGAAAGCGAGCAGATTTAGCAATGGGGATATGTGGGATAGAACCACTTCAGAAGAAAAGCAGTTGTTGTGACAATAGAGAGATACTGCTCCAGCCAATTCTGCTGGGATTTAACAGTTTGTTATGCAAATAGTCTCTTTTTCTGACAGCAGCGGCTAAAACGTCCGAGAGCCAGACTTCACCATAATGCAGTCCAAAAATTATGCAATACACTGAAAAGATTTTGAATACTGTAATCCAAGAGGAACCCAAGACAGTCGAGATTTATGCTGTTTTGAGAAAAAACATGAACAATCAAGGCAGCATAGGAGCATGTAATGGTGGTGGTCAGTGCAAGGGCGGTGTCTTGTTCTGATGTAACCTTCACTCCCTTTTTCGTAACTGAGATGCAAAGGCACAGGCGGGCCATCAAGTCTTGCCTAAACAAGTTCACTGGGCATTAGAGGGCTGATATATTTTGCATTTATTTGTGCTTGTAACTGAGTCTACTGAACATTGAACTGGCCACTATCAACTCCCTGTTGTCCCAGAGTCTCAGTCCATTGCCCTCTCACATCATTTAAGCTTGGACCTTCCTAGCTAAGGACCTGAATCAATTCTGCAGCATTTGGTTTATACATATCATCTAACTGTTTCTCTGTCATCATGAACTGGTTCAGCAATTCCTGCACCACCTCTTTTAATTTTTGCAGGTCCCAGTTTCTTTGCACCATCAAGGTGGGACGGTTTTAATCTGAGTCCGGCTGTTGTACATTATATTGCGGAATGGGCACTTGTATTAATGGTGCTTGAAATTCCATCCTTTCATATTCATGTTTGACCCTGAGGGTTCTGAATCGGGGCTTATGGGGCATCCCTTTTCCCGGGGCATGTCTTTGTGCTGCACTACCTACTTGCACCGATTGTAACTGAGGTCGGTGGTGATGTCAACCCTCTCCATCTTCTTCATCCCTCTCTGGCTAAAACTGTTCATTTTAGAAATCATTGGGACCATGCTCTTCCTCTCCCTCATTAATTCCTCCAGCTGCCCCAAGGGGTGGTGATGGACTATTGTCCTCAAAGGGAGGGGAAACGCATACTGTTGCTAAATGAAGGTATAATCTGTTCTTCATTTTTATTTATATTATTTTTATTTACTTATTCTTCCTTCTTTTGTCCGGACTTTTGGGATGGTTCTTGCATTTTCAAGAACAACTTTTCTTTTTCTGCTATAAGTTTCATTTGGTTTTGCCATCCCCCATTGCACTTCTGCATTGCTTTCAGGGCTCTATCTTTAACACTAGAATTCCAGAGCCTACGAAAAAACTCGTAAATCCGTCTCACCTTAAATTGCTTCTCAAAATCGTTCACAGCTCTCCACCAGTGTTCTTTGTCATCTAAATGTGCTGATAAAATCAGGCTGCAAGCAGCCGGCTATTCCATCCCCACACCGACTTAGAACGTTCACAAACTTCTCCCAGCTCATGCCTTGATTGATTTTCTGGGAGTGAAGTGGAGTTTTAGAGTGGAAATAATAGGTCGTTGTTTGGAACACACGCATTTCATGTCTGTTCCGTTTCTAAAGTAATCTGTGTAAACACATTGTTAAAACAGAAACGTTTTTTATATTCTAGTAGTAGATGATAAAATGTAGGCATAAACTATATAATGTATGAAGCCTGAAGTCCAAATATCAAATAAATACTTGCACAAAAGGTACAAATCTAACACAACAATTGCGCTTTTATTCAAAAAAATAACTGCAGAAACAAAAAGCTGCCTTAACATGCAACATTGACACCATTTATTACGACTGCCTCAGTGGCGCAATAGAATCCGCTGCCGACTGGGAATCAAAAGGTCGCGAGTTTGATCCTGCACCACTCCGTTTTGAGAAGTAAACTGCTCTTAGTCTTACTATTTTAGAATAAAAACATACATTTGATTTCAGATTTGCTGGTCCTCTGGACAATCCCGCTCAAGGAGTTGCTTGGCCGTCTCTGTCCCTGTACAGGCCACCAAAAACTGTGGTCAGAAACAACGGGATTCAAACACCAATTTAAAGTAAAAAGCAAATTCTATATTCTTGGTTAGTCAAAGAGACTGCCGCCCACCCCAGCTCAGTGCCATTGACTGTCAGATCAGACAGCCTGTCCAAAGAAGGGAGTTAGCTCAGTTTTATACCAGTTTGTTTACTAAACAAAAAAAGGAAGTATGGCAGTTCAATTTGAGGTCACGCAGAGTTTTCAAGTAGCTTAAGATTACACAATAAATCATTACGTGTAGAAGTACATGGTAGTCTTTATGGCTAGTTTTGCAAGACAGTTACAGAGACAGCACTTTGCAAAACATGTACTTTCCTGTTCTTCTACACCATCAAGGTTACAACACTTCAACGGCTATGTGGCAGTTACAATTTAAGAATCTTGGCACAGGTAGTCCAACTTCTCCAGGATGGCAAGCACATTAATACGTGTCATTGCCAGAAGATTTGCTGTGTCGCCCAGCACAATCTCAAGGGCATGGAGGAGATTCCAGGAGACAGAAAGACATATACTCAAGAAGAGCTGGACAGGGCCCCTCATAGAAGGTCCTTAACCCACCAGCAAGACTTGACCTCCATCAGGCCACTGGTGTGAATGTCTCTGACCAAACAATCAGAAACAAACTTCATGAGGGTGGCCTGAGGGCCTGACGTCCCATATTGGGCCCTGTGGTCACTGCCCGCCCGGCACCATGGAGCTCGATTGGCATTTGTTATAGAATACCAGAATTGGCAGGTCCACAACTGGCACCCTGTGTTTTTCACAGATGAGAGCAGGTTCACCCTGAGCACACATGACAGATGTGAAAGGGTTTGGAGAAGCCATGGAGAACATTAAGCTGCCTGTAACATCGTTCAGCATGACCGGTTTGGTGGTGGGTCATTTATGGTCTGGGGAGGCATATCCATGGAGGGACGCATAGACCTCTACAGGCGAGACAATGGCACCCTGACTGCCATTAGATATCGGGATGAAATCCTTGGACCCATTGTCAGACCCTACGCTGGTGCAGTGGCACCGGGTTTTTCCTGGTGTACGACAATACCGGGCCTCATGTGTCGAGAGTATGCAGGCAGTTCCTGGAGGATGAAGGAATTGATGCCATTGATTGTCCCCCACACTCGCCTGACCTAAATCCAATAGAACACCTCTGTGACATTATGTTTTGGTCCATTCGATGCCGCCAGGTTGCATCTCAGACTGTCCAGGAGCTCAGTGATGGAATGGTCCAGGTCTGGGAGGAGATCCCCCAGTACACCATCCGTCATCTTAAGTTCACATAGATTGTTATTTTATATTATTATATGTTATTTTATTTATTTTTATAAATATTATTATTATAACAAACAATATTACCATACAAATAATTAAGTAGTTATAGGGAAGCCATTTTAATTAAATCTCCTAAGACAAATTAGCTCTTCAGTCTCCTACAGGACCCATGAGTAAAAAGACTTAAATAGGCGTTGAAAAGATAAATACACAAAGGAGTGAATTAAAATCTTGTTGTACTCCTATATACTAACTTTTACCTTTCAAGTGTTTATTTTGTTTAAAAGTTCCATGCATTTTAACATCTTTTAGTTGCTAGTCTTCTGCAATTATGTATTCTTCAGCAACTTCAACAAAATCTGAGGTGCAAATATAACTAAAATGTGTTATTTTGTGATAGTTTTATAAAGAAAAATAGTGAGCAAAGCTTTGGAGTATTATGTGGCATTTTACAATGCACTGTACTGCTAAAGAATACCAAAGCAGAGGAAATGTTTGAAGTGGAAAACAGCTTAAAAAAGATTCAGATTTCTGAAAGGTAAGATATGTTTAATATTACTGATATTAAATTATATTGAGTGTGGTAAAGCAATGGTCACTATTAATATCCAAGAAATCAAAAGCATACTTATCTTCTACAAAAATGAAAAACATAAATGTGTTTGTTAATCTAGACATTTTTGTGTGTATTAGACAAGCTCATGGCAGATACTGTATATCACAAATTGTAAACTGTGAATGCATTTGGGATGGAATTGAAGCTTTACTCACAGACATGTAGTTTTGCCACAGTGGTTATTTCAAACAATCAATAAGGCAAAGGATTTAAATTCTTAAGATTGTTTCTCCCTGTTAGAATTATTTGAATAAAGCATAAAATGTCTTTTCTGTTTATTGTTTTATCCACTTCCTGTCATTATTAACTTTTACAAAATACATTTAAATTCACTGTAGTTAAATTTAGTTTTAATGGTCCTAGTGGAAATCTCATATATATA
>JANRMT010028174.1:24731342-24751656 GCA_026402145.1 Polypterus bichir lapradei
TACCGTGGTTCACATTGCCTGCACAAACAATCCCAAATACTTAACTCATTTAGCCACTACAACATCGTTGTTTGGGTTTCTCCCTGTAGCAATTATTCTCTTTTCTTACCTCAGAATTGCTCAGGCAGCACTGAACATTTCTTCTGTTGAAGGGAAACGCAAAGTTTTAAGCACTTGTCTTACACATTTGCTAGTGATGTCCCTCTTCTACCTACCATTGATGATCTCCTATATTTTAAGAGGAAGTGGTGTGAATCTGTCAATGGAAGCATATAATATTCTGGTAGTTATAGCCAACATTGTTCCTCCCATGATGAACCCAATAATTTATACTTTCAGAAACAGAGAAATAAAAAGTACTATTTACAGCTTGTTCAGAAGAATAAGAACGTTGCCGATATCCAACGGTCACTAACTGAACTTGCACTGAGCAGATGTTTAAGACTTTTGATTTCAGTCACTGGTGCCTGAAAGCTTTGTCAGCAGTGGTTCATTTCAATTTCTATGTTATGAAACACTCTACATCTAGTTATTTGTTCATTTTTATGTTCAGATTTACTGGCATTATTTGAAATTTTATGTATTACATATTTTGGTCTATTTATTTTTCTGATCCAGCAAAATATGGGTGGAAAGGAGGCAAAAATTCACAGAATTGGTGAATAGTATGTGAATAGCGTGTAGTTATCAAATATGCTACTAGGTATCATAGGCTAATAGTCTGGTTAATCAGTCTGCCAAGTGGCATCGTGCTGAGTTGATTGAGTGCGTATTCCTGCCATTTATACTACAATCTTGTAGTGGTTCTTGCTTTACATATCCTGTTTTCACCAGATCTCTGTGACTTCAGTTTGCTCTTGAAGTTAAAATTGTAACTGAAATGAGGATTTATTACATGGAAGAAAATCTCGGAAACAAATCAGGAGGGTCTAATCATGGTAACACAAGATGAGTAAAGGAAATGGGATAGACAATGAGACAAGTGTAGTGCATCTCAAGGGGAGTATTTTGACGGTGATTAAAAGAGAATTACTGTAAGTTTTATAATAAAGGTTTCTTGTTTTCACAATTCTGGGACATTTTGGGTTCACCTTCATACTTCAATGTTTACTTTGATGAGTATTACACATAATATACATCTCTACTATGGTAACTACACAGTAACCAGGCATGACTCTCATTTTTCACCTACCTAATTGGGGTCATAGTTGAATCTTTAAGCCTCAAAAAATAAAAGATTTAACTTTGGACAAATATACTCAAAAAATCTCCTAACAACGTTTGCTTATAATCTGTTTTTTTTTTTTTTTATTTATCCTATACTGTGGTGACTTCCTGATGCAGCGAAAACAGCCTTAAGAGTTTTATAGTATATTAAACAAATAGAGGAGGTTACTGTATGAAATTTTTTGTGCTTTAAATTTGACTGTGTTTTGTTGTGGACTTACACACACATTGAGACATCTCAGTTTGCAGATCTGCATTTTGGTAACAGCTGGTGGATAGCTACAAACCCACAGCTCCTGGATTACACCAACTCTCAGGAGCAGATTCTTCTCATCTTGAGCTAAAGGAGGACTTCCGACATTGGGACGAGCAGATCCTGTTTCTGAATACTGTGAGTGAAGTGCTATCTGGTGACGTCAGCTAAGCTCTCACTCAGTCCCTAAACTTCCTGCACAGAACCTCCGCCGCTGCTGACTATGCCAAGTGTTTTGGCGTGGACTCACATACACCACAAACCATCTCAGTATGCAGATTTTCACAATGATAAAAGCCAGTTGCCAGCCATGAACCCACAATGTCTGGATTACACTGACACTGAGAAGCAGTTTCTTATTGGCCTGAGCTAAAGTAGGACTCCTGACCTCAGGCCAAGCAGATCCTGTTTCTGAACACCATGACTGAAGTGCTACCTGGTGACGTCAGCTAAGCTCTCTCATTCAGCCCCTAGCCTCCTGCACAGGGCCTCCATCGCTGTTCACTATGTCAAGTGTTTTGTCATGGACTCTCACACACACACCACAAGCCATCTCAGTCTATTGATTTGCACTGCTTTAAATCTCTCTTCTAAATACTCTGAGCAGAAGGCTTCTAGGTGATGCCAGCTGAACCCTCTCTATAGTACCTTAAATATTTTGAATCCTCAAAAATTATGAAACCTAAAAATCTGCCTAAAGGGTAGTGTACACTTCCAGAATGCTGAGATATCTTTGCAACATACTGCTTAAGTTTGTCTTAAACAGATAATTAATAGTGTGACTTCATGCTTTTCTTATTTCAATTAAAAAAAAGTCAGTATTCCCAACCTGAGCAACACGGGAGAATTCAAGAGTGCACCAGTCCTCAGGTGCTGGCACAAAATTGAATTTCTAAATACAAATATGTTGTATCGATTTAAAGCTACATTTTACTTGCATACAATGTGTTTTTATTAAATAAATAGAGAGACTGCAAAATAATACACAATTGCCAAAAGGAAAAAAATAAATACTGTCATTAATAAACCTAGCTTTCATGTCTTGTTTTGTTCAATGTCTAACTGTAAAATTGAATACTCTTTTTCCTTTATTATTCTTGCACACTGACAGTACTATTAAATAGACCTAAAAAACACCTCCAGTAGGGTTACTTGTTTTCACTTTCTTTCCTGCGGAGACAGTTCCCACACTCTGTTTATGGAGCTCCAATCAGAATAACAATTCTTTAACACCAAGATTGAGCACTTCAACACTCTACTGGTTCTTCAACTGATCACCCATTGTGGTTGTTTAATATCTGCAAGAGCTACCTCTGCTTTCTAACAATCAGTGTGGAAATGATCTCCTGAGCATGAGCAGAATGTAACCACAATATTATGAGCTAAGCTTTTACTCAGATATAATCAGCATATAAGACTTGCAAATACAAAAATCAGGAGTGGTCTCCCATAGACTTTCTCGTATACTCAGATATGGGGATGGATATCTGAGGAGTAAACCGCAAGACAATGATTATATTTTTATATTATGTACAGTACATTACAGAACCATCAACAACAAATCAAATTAATAATATATTGAACAATTATTATAAAAGTAAAGTTGAATAAATTGGACTGCATGAATAAAAGGTAAAGTACCACTTTCGGTTAGTGGAAATAACTCAAAAGTTGATAGAAATCTACGTTTTGTACCTAATACTTGTATGCAAAATTTGGTTGAACTAACTGAAAGCATACTCAAGTTATTGTGTTTACATACACAAACACACACACAAACAGACACACAGACATAATTCCAAAAATGATATTTTCGGAGATGTTGAGATTCTGTGGTGTAGCGGGTCCACAGCTCAAGTCAACAGGGCCACTTTTTAAATAAATAATCGCCGCACTCATGGCTTTGAGAGGGGGCATGGCTTGTGTGGCTGGAGCAGTTCCCGGCTGATGCGTGAGGCGGACGGTCCTCACTTAAGTGCACAGGTGAGGAGTCGTCCGCATCTGTAATTGGTGCCGGGAGCTGCTAATTGCCACAACTGATCCATGTCCCTGTAATAATTAGAAGCGCGAGGCGGCTGGGAAGGGAAAAGAGTAGAGAAGAGGAAAGAGAGTGAACAGGAGGTTAGGGGAGAAGAAAGCTGGAGAAGTGGGGAGCTGGTGCAAGCGTGTGAGCGAACGAGAGCAAGCTCGCTTGAGCAATTGCAGCCAGCTGGTAGGAGAGCCCCGGTGGAGTTTGGCCAACTCTCGGAGGGGGCAGTTGAAGCGGTCGCTCCAGCTGTTTTAAAAGACTGCTTCCAGCCATTATTTTAACCTCATTTTTAAAAAGGATTTATTCATTGTGTTTTTAACCTCCACTAGTTCACTCGTTTTTATCAGATTATTTATTTAATGACTTATTTTTGATGCTCTGCACTTTAATTTGGACACTTTGATTTTGTTTGCTTTAATAAAAGCACTTTGCACTTTCTGCACCATTCTCTTGCTTCATTGTTTGTTCCTCACTGTCCAGCTCATTGGTGACATTACCGACGGTGTAGAGTTCAAGAGCTCCCAGAAGCTGGATAGGAGCATGGAGTAGAACTCCCATCATCATAGATTCATCAAAATCTCAACATAGAATTTACAATACATTTTTCTATAGTTCGTATACCAGATAGTAAAAATGGAAGATTGTTAATGTCTGGAGAGAGTCATATTATAACCGTGATGTTTCTCCTTCTTAAATTTAAGAACAGGATGAAAGCCTATTCAATATTTATGCAAACTGTTAGGAAAAGAAGAGTCAGCCAGTCATTGTCCAACCCACTTTATCCTAACTATAGAGTCACGGGGGTCTGCTGGAGCCAATTAACCAGCCAACACAGGGTGCAAGGCAGGAACAAATCCCCGGGCAGGGTGCCAGCCCACCACAGGGCACACACATGCATGCACACACTAGGGACAATTTAGGATCACCAATGCACCTAACCTTTGGACTGTGGGAGGAAACCAGAGCACCCAGAGGAAACCCACGCATACACGGGAAGAACATGCAAACTCCACACAGGGAAGACCCGTGAAGCGAATCCAGGTCTCCTTAATGAGAGGCAGCAGTACTACCATCGTGCTGCCCAAAAGAAGAGTATGAATGAAGAAAACATTATAGTACTGGAAAATTATTATTTTACTTATATTCTTATATCTAAGTGCTATCATTTATTTACACAAAAGCAAACACATCCAACTTTCAGTTTAAGTGACCCATTCAGTATAGATTCAGGCAGCTCTACATACCTAAGGGTATTACAGATATGTTATTTATCGATCTCATGTTTCTGAAAGCCAACTTATTCCTCCATTTAATTGTGTTATCGGATCACCAAGCATGAAAGGTAGCAGCTAACCCCTTAAGTTCTTTTCTTAATGGACAATAGGAAGAATTCTCAAAACCAGCTATACTACTGTTAACTGTAACCTTTCGCCTGTCTCTTTGTCCATATTATGTATGCCCTGTGTATTCAAACCTTGGAACATATGGTGATATGCAAATTCATACAACCTGGGTGCTTTAAATCTGCATCAGGATCAAAATGCTGATAATCATTCCACTCATAGGTGACTTGTTTTCTTCCAGGTTATATATTCTCAAACAAGGAAATATATACTATATATATATATATATATATATATATATATATATATATATAGATAGATAGAGAGAGAGAGAGAGAGAGAGAGAAACAGGGAACTCTGTTAGGCTGTGAAGTCTTCTGCAAAGGCAAAAAGGTGTGAGGCATCCAAAAGCTGCTACTCAAGCAGGGAAGGACCATCACTGGCCTGTCCAGCAGAGCCTCACCTTAACGTAGCTCGACACCAAACACAACCTTCTGGCTTCAGTGCCCAAAATAAAAAAGAAGTTGTCAGATATCAAAGTAGCAGTGAAAAGGCAACTCGTAGCCCAACGTTTGAGTGCCATATGAAAGCTTATTAGGGTACAGAGAAAAGAAAAAAAAAATAGGCACATAGTGAGAAAAAAAGTTCAAAATGTCAACTTTAATCTTGAAATTTCCACTTTAATTACATAGTTTTTTTTGTCATTAAAGTAGAACTTCATAAACATCATCTCAAAATCATTTAATTTACTAGTTTCTCAAATCCCATCGTAACTAAAGTAGCACGTTAAATGCTTTGTTTTGTATGTTTTCTTCTATGTGCTCTATGTCTGTGAATCACTATGAGCTTCTTAAATGGGCTTTCTCTTCCTTCGACAGGACACAGAATCTGTTGCATTCGTGATACTACAGTTCTCTGAATAAATTAAATAATGAGATGTATACTTGATATTATTTCTGTATTCATATCATATCAATTAATTGCATGTTATTAAAAATGGGAACACGGTGGCGCAGTGATAGTGATGAACTGGTGCCTCATCCCCAGATCGTTCCTGCCTCCCTCAAGATGCTTGCTGCGTCGTACGCAACCTTCAATGAAATAATTTATTGCAGCAGTACTGTCTCTTTCAACCATACTAACCCCCTAATTCCTGTCCTTCCTTTTCTTTCTCCAAGTACCCAATCACCACATAATCAGCTCAGTAATAGACGTTAACCCATCTGTAAGCTTAGAACTCTGATTCTTCAAAACTTTTAAGGAACATTGAAATATCATTGTAGTACATGTTTAATTATTCTATCCATCTATCCTTCTAGTGTCGCGCCAGCTCCAGCAAGAATACAACGCGAGGTAGGAACAATCCCTGAACGGGGTGCCAGCTCCTTGCTAGCGCTGCGACACCATGTCCTCACATGTTTAATTATTAAAAATACAGATTATTTAAATGATGTTAACATTTTATCTGTATAATGTAATAAACATATTTTGCTGCATTTCATCTTAAAAATTATATCATCGTCATATGTAAATGCAGTATGCGCTTTACAAAGTGGATCAGCTTGTGCAATATTATAACTGTATCGTACGTTTAAAGTGAGGTAATTGTACTTATAAGTACAAACAGTACTACAAGTAGCACTTGACTGATTGAGTTAATTTAGAGTTCTTGGGATGAAACTGTTTCTGAATCGCGAGGTCCATACAGGAAAGGCTCTGAAGCGTTTGTCATATGAGAGCAGTTCAAATAGGCAGCATGGCTGAGGCAGTGTGTGCTTGATGCCGTATACCAATAATTCTCTTGTGATTCCCCGCTCAGATACAGTGATATAAATACTCTGAGTGGTGCAGTGAGAATAATATGGAAAAAGATGATCCGCTATGGCAACCCCTAACGGGAGCAGCTGAAAGAGGAAGAAGAAGGTGCAGTGAGAGTAACAATGCTAAAGCAGCTATGGTATTTGGAATAGTTTGCCCATTCTGTGGACCATTATATTGTTGCGGGTTAATTACAATCAGATGTCTTAAACTAATAAACGATATGCGGTTAATTTCAATGTATGTGATAAAGCAGCGTCAGGGATGTGAATCTAAAAACTAAAGGGAAACCACACTGGAACAAAAGCACTGTTTTGACGCTGGGTGCCGCCAGATTGCAAAGTCGTGCGGAGAAATTGAGTACGTGAAGGATTTAGCTGACGTGAAAATGTGAGCAGCTTTACGCCAAGTTTAGGTTTTATACATCGCGATTTGAGCATGGAAACAGGAGTAGGCAACATTTTTGTGCGTATGCACTGTTTACACATGAGGCCCCAGTTCTGCACTAAAATAAAAATATTAAGTGGTGTAAGTGACTTCAATTCCCCCTTATATCACAACTTTAAAAATAAAACCAACTTCACTGTCAGATAGTTGAGGTCCTAAAGAGCCTCAGGAGTTAAAGGCAGGGTTCAGTCCATTAGCAAGATTTCCCCTCCACTTCCTCTTATATTCTATCTCCCCCTTTTTAAAAGTGTGTAAAACCCATAAGTTTTGTTGTCTCAATAAAGTAAGGCTATGTATTCTTTTACCATTTGCTTACCTAGTACCTGGTCAAGGCAATGGATGGATTAACCTGACCTTGCACATTTCTGTAAAAAACATTTAGACAATAACCTTCTGTCTTCTGCACTATAAAAAGGCATCTTTGTAACCTTCTATATATAACTTTCTGGAAAAAATGCAAATACAGGTATGTGCCACTATATGTCTAGAGTACTTTATGTGAACCAGGACATTATGCAATTTAGACGTTAGGTAAACACCATATTATATATGGTACTTAGCAAAGCTATATGGGATACTGAAATATACCTGTTTTGACTAAATACAAAGAGATAACGCTACAACGCTCCAAAGTCATGCAATACGAAAAATTGGGTGCTGCTGACTACTGGTTGATGTATAAATTGTTATACAGTAAACTTTTAATTTCTAAGTAGCGAAAGTTTGCTACTTAGAAATATAATGATAGAAAGTACAGTACAGTACTGGCAGCCCAATTACTTTTTAAGCAAGAGGCATGAGGTGCATGTAAGAAACTTGCATTTGTTACATCCCATTACTTCAACTTCTTGTTGTTCTCTCATCAGAACTTCTGAACTTTATTATAACTTTATGGAACCATGGATGAATATGTAGTTGCGTCATTGCCTAAACGAACATTATGCATCATATAGCTGTTCTTGATTTTGGGTTGTTTCCATCCCAATTAACATTAAGAATGAGGAAGACTGACATTTTTCAGCACAAAAAATACTTAGAATATTATTCTAAGCATGAATAATACTTATGCCATAAAACAATGGGCAATGTCCAACTACATATTGATCCATGGTCCTGAAAGGTTATAATAAAGTACAGTAGTCCTGATGAGAGAACAAGAAGAAGTTGACGTAACCGAATGTAATGAATGCAACGGTTTCCTGTATGCAACTCATGCTGCCAGTATGCACTGTACTTTCTATCATTATATTAATGTAAAAATACTTTTTTTCAAATCAGTGTGTTTCACTAAATTCGATATCTTGTTGAAATCGACAGAAATACCTACGTCTATGAAGTACAATTGGATTTTTTGGGGAGGGAGGATTTTAGTGCAAACAGTGTACTTGTTCGTACAGTAAAAATAAACATGAATTTTTTTTGTTTTTCACACATTTTGTTGTGAATTCTACCAGCATTAGCAAACAGATTACAATCAATCAATCACAGATATTCCTGATCTCAACTCGTTATGTGTATAAAGCACACCTGTCCACCAAATCAATTTCTTCCATTCCAACTTCTCCACCACCATCGGCAAGACCAAAGAGCTGTCATAGGACATCAGGGACAAGACTGTAGACCTGCACAAGGCTGGAATGCGCTACAAGACCTTCAGCAAGAATCTTGGTGAGAAGGTGACAACAGTTGGTGCCATTATTCAGAAATGGAAGAAATATAAAAGACCATCAATCGCCCTCAGTCTGGAACTCACAAGAAAGGTGATGGATCAGCCCAAAACTACATGGGAGAATATTGTTAATGATCTGAAGGCATTTGGGACCATAGTCACCAAGGACATTAATTGGTAACACACTACACCGTAATGGATTGAAATCTTGAAGTGCCCGCAAGGTCCCCCTGCTCAAGAAGGCACATGTACAGACCCGTCTTAAGTTTGCCAGTGAACATCTGGAATTTTTGGTTGATATTCTGTCTCTCTCCATTAAAATGAAACTCCCATAAAAAATAGAGATTGTTCATTTCTTTGTAAGTGAGCAAACTTACAAATTCAGCAGGGGATCAAATACGTATTTCCCCCACTGTATTAGTAAGTTTTTCAAATTTCATATCCACAGTACCCCTTGCAGAATGGAATGGTGCTTTGTCAATCAATGGTTTCTATGAGAACCTCAAAACCCAGTAAAGAATCATACAATGCCATTAAAGAACTAGGATTTTTAAGAGTGAACCTGAATACTCATTTTGGCTCTGCAAGGAAGACTTAAGTGTTGTACAGCTAAGGGGACAGTCTTGGGGAAAGACAAGAAGGAGAAAAGGTTATTGAATGTGACATAGAGCAATAGCATAAAAGTGTTAAGGAGCAATAAGGACAAATTGTAACCTTTTTTCATGATGATGGCAGTATATTAATGGAAGAGTTGTCAAGAATTGCCTGTCTGCAGTCTCCTGTGAAGAATGTCAGAGGCTCTGCCATCCTTTGTGTTCATTTTGGTCAACAGTAAACGGAATCTGGTCAAAAATTGATGGAATGATGGACTATGTAAATAAAATGACTTATTAGAAAAATGCTTGAAAATACAATTAAGATGTATCCAGACTGGAAGTCTTCATTTGACTGAAACGCAGAAAGCAGAGGGTTATGGCTCAAGGAACTTTATCAGAATTGGGTGATGTTAAGAGTAGTGTCCCTCAATGGTCAGTGCTGGGGCTGCTGATATTTACAATATACATACATGATCTGGATAGGACGAACAGTTTTGTTGTCTGCCACGGAGAAGAGCAACTGATGGAGTCTTTGCATTGAGACAGCTCATACAGAAGCACTGAGAAAAACAGATAGATTTGCATATGGTGTTCATAAAATTGGAGAAGGCTTATGATAGAGTGTCACATCAAGAGTTCTGGAGGTGCAAGAGAGAGAAAGGAGGACCAGAGAAGAATTTAAGGATTGTCCAGGATATGTATGAGGGAGTGAGAACAACAGTTGAAAGCAGTGTTGGGGTAACAGACAAGGTCTGATTTCGAGTAGGTCTGCACCAAGTCCTTACTTCTTTGATCTGGTTATGGAGATGTTGATTCATGAGATAAAAAAACAGTCCCCCTGATGCAGGCTTTTTAATGTTGACATTGTATTGTGTAGCACCAGAAAAGAGGAAATGGAGAGGAAATTGTAAGAATGGAGAAGGGCTTTGGAAAATAGAGGGTTGAAGATAATAGGGAAGAAGAAGAAAGAACATATGAGGTTTAATGAGGACCAGGATTCAGAAGTTAGCCTGCAGGGAGAGCTATTGAAAAGAGTACATAAATTTAAATATCTAGGACCAGTGGTAGCCCAAGATAGAAAACTAGATGCAAAGGTAACACAAAGAGTTCAGTGTGTATAAAATAATTGGAAGAGGGTATCAGGAGTATACGGACAGTAAAGGGAGCACAGGAGAAGAACTCAGATGTGGCAAAAATGAGAATGTTGAGATGGATGTGTGGAGTTACAAAAAAGGGCATAAAATTAGGAAGCAACATCTAAGAAAGAACAGGGAAGTAGGACATGTGATGAGAGACAATGAATTTGTGGACAAAAGAGTGATGGACATGAAAGTACAGGGGAAGAGAAAGTGAGTGAGGTCAAAACGGCTGTCTATGTAAAGTGCATTGAGTGCTTAAAAAAGCTCTATCTCTATATATATCTATATATATATATATATACTGTATATATATATATATATATATATATATATACAGTAGAGTCTCACTTATCCTACCTTCGCTTATCCAACATTCCGAATTATCAGACGTCCCACCGCAAAAAAAAAAAAAAAAAATGCATCAATCGGCAACAAGAACTGCAAGTTGCGAGCGTGAGCGTAGTCTATTTTTTGTTGCTCCCGACTCTAGCGGAGCTAATTACAGTGGAACCTTGATTTCCAAGCATAATTCGTTCTGGAAATGTGCACGCAGTCTAAAGCACTCGTACAGTATATCAATGTGAATTTCCCCCATAAGAAATAATGGAAACTCAGATGATTCATTCCACAACCCAAAACTATTCATATAAAAATGATTAATACATAATATAAAGTAAAAATAAATAAAGCAAATTAACCTGCACTTTACGTTTGAAAAGAATCATGGCTGGTGTGAGTGAGTTTCCAACTGGACGATACGTGGAAGAGCGTCCCAAAGCAATCGCAGTCTCCCAGCGCGGTAGCAGTTCGCCATAAAGGCCAATCCGAAAAGATTGCAGACATGCTATAAGCGCCTGCCATCGATGGGTGATACAAGAAACAAGGAACATTATAAATGCGCAAGGCACAGTGTTACTTTCCCCCCGACCCTGCCTGACTGCTGTGTCTGTGTATAGGAGAATGGCAGATCCCGCTAAAATAAATAACCGCGCTGTTGCTGTTTCAAGCTTAATAAAGCTGGTGTTGGTAAAAGTACTGACACTCAGCTTTGAGTTTTCGGGTCCAAGACAGGGACTCGCACGTCACAGCACAAACACACACACGCAGTCACAATGCTGTAGTAAACAGTATACGCTCGTACGGATGTTGACTATATGAGTGACGGAGTTAAGGCTCCTGAAACTGCAATTAATTACATTGAGCAACAAGAAGAAGCTACAGGAATCGACATAATGATGCTGCAAAGATGGCGAGACTTGACAGCGAAGAAACAGCACTTGTCAGGAAAGCAGACTACAATCAAAAATGTCTTTAAATCATCACAGGACAGAACTTTTTAAGTACAGTACATACTGTATTTAACTCCAGACAATTCTGTAACTGTAAGTTCATTTTTTCAGTTAATTTATTCTGTTGTTTTGTTGTAAAACATGATTATTAGGTTCATAAAGTGTAAAATTATAACATAGTTTGACGTTTAATAGGCTTTTTCTTAACACCTGCCATTATCCAACATTTTCGCTTATCCGACGTTCTGCCGGCCCGTTTATGTCGGATAAGCGAGACTCTATTGTATATATATATATATATATATATATATATATATATATATATTTATATATATTGTCACGCATGAGCCTGAGAAGCCGGCCCGAGCACAGGCCTTTGATTTCTGGGGAAAGATGGGGCGGTGGCTGCGGCCCGAGGGTCCCCAAGCCCGGAAGGTCGTGGAGCAGGTGGCCTGTGAGGGCCTGGTCAATGCACTGCCCAGCTCTCTCGCCCAGCAGGTTCGGCGCCACCCCTATATGGACATGCCAGGACTCCTGGAAGTCCTGGAGCGTCAGCTCGCGGTTTTCCGAGCCGGGGGGACAGAAAGGCAAGCTCGCGGGAACCGGCAGGGCACGTGGGTGGGGTCCCCTGCTGCGCCGGGCCGTCCACAACAAGATTGTTTTTTACAGGTCTCCGCCTTGGAACAGGCGGAGCATCCTGCCGGCTACGCCAGATGTGAACGATACCCAGACACAGACAGGCAGGACGGCTGCAGAAGCGCCTCCTAGACCCCGAGAAAAGCCGGCCTCCCCGTGCTGTTACAGGTGACCTGGAACCTCCCACCGGCGAAGGGACGAGCCAGGGAACACTACCGCCCAACCTCTCACAAGATCCCCTGAGCAACCTGGATCACCAAGTTCGCTCCACGCCCGCCTCATTTAAAAGAGAGCAGTGGAATGACGATTCCCTGCGGTTTGCCAGGAATGCGATTGTTCTTCCAGGCAGCTCACTAGCTGACGGTTCCATGCCACGCGAGCCCTTCTTTGTACTGGAGAATAATCTGTTGTATCGGGTGGCAACTCACGAGGGCGAGGTGCGGAAGTTGCTGCTAGTGCCGCGTACCTTCCGGCGGGAGGTATGCGAACTAGCTCACGCACACCTCCTAGACGCCCACCTCGGGGCCGAAAAAACATTGGAGAGAATCAAGCTCCGCTTCCGTACCCAGAGGCGGTTCCCCTGCGCTCCGCTACTACCAAAAACATTGCACGGGAACTGGTCAACCTCTTTTCGAGAGTGGGTATCCCTAAAGAAGTCCTCACGGACCAGGGTACTCCCTTCACTTCAGATACGTTCAGGGAGGTTGCCAAATTACTGAGAATAAAGCACCTGAAGACGTCTGTCTACCACCCCCAAACGGACGGTCTGGTAGAACGCTTTAACCAGACACTTAAACAGATGCTGCGCAAGGTAGTCAGCGCTGATGGCAGGAACTGGGACCAGCTCCTGCCGCTTGTGCTTTTTGCCTACCGGGAGGTGCCCCAGGCCTCTACGGGCTTCTCCCCTTTTGAGTTATTATACGGGCGACAGCCCCGGGGACTTTTGGACATTCTAAAAGAAGGCTGAGGCCCTTCCCTCCTCCAATATATTGGAGTATGTAGCGCAACTGCGCGACAGGCTCGCTAAAATCAGGCCGCTCCTCAAAGACCATGTGACTCGTGCGCAGGCAGCGCAGACCCGGTGTTACAACCGCAACTCTGTCCTCCGGGAGTTCCATCCGGGGGATCGAGTGATGGTGCTCGTTCCCACCTCCCACTCCAAGCTGCTAGCTCACTGGCAGGGGCCATACGAGGTTAAGGAAAGAAAGGGGCTCGTCGACTATTTAGTTAAGCAACCTAATCGTCGACCGAGCGAGAGGATCTACCATATTAATTTCTTAAAACCTTGGAAGGACAGGGAGGAAACTCCCGATACACATAGATCCCTCTCCCTATTCGCTAGCACGGCTGCCCTTAACCTCGGCGATGAGCTAACACCCGTACAACGGCGAGAGATAACCCAAGCTATCTACGCCATCCCTGAAGTGGTGAGCGAGTCGCCAGGCCGGACCTCGCTGATTGCCCACGATATAGTCACGGAGCCCGGAGTAGTCGTCCGGGAGTGGCCCTACAGACTCCCGGAGGCAAAACGCGCCGAAGTGGAACTGGAGGTACAACGAATGCTGGACTTGGACATTATCGAGGAAAGCCACAGTCCTTGGTCCAGCCCGATTGTCCTCGTTCCCAAGCCGGAGATTCTGCAATGACTTTAGACGTCTAAACCAGGTCTCCAAGTTCGATGCCTACCCGATGCCCCGCATTGACGACCTGCTTGAGCGGCTGGGTGCGGCTTGGTATTTGACTACTCTTGATATGACAAAAGGGTATTGGCAAATTCCCTTAACGGCATCTGCAAAAGAAAAAACCGCCTTTAGCACCCCTAGTGGACATACAAGGCAAAACAAGGTCCTCCCATTTGGGCTGCACGGGGCCCCTGCAACCTTTCAACGTCTGGTGGATAGAGTGCTGAAGCCCCACCAGTCCTATAGTGCCGCCTACCTGGATGACGTCGTCATCTATTCCGCCACCTTGGAGGAGCATCTATTGCAGCTCTCTGCTGTCCTCGCGACACTGGCTAAAGCCGGCCTCCGCATTAACCCCCATAAGTGCTTTTTTGGCTTGAAAGAGGCCAAGTATTTAGGCTACCTTGTGGGACGAGGACAGGTGAGACCCCAATGTTCCAAAGTAAAAGACATCCTGGAATGGCCCCGTCCGAATACCAAGAGACAGGTGCAGGCTTTCTTGGGGCTGGCGGAAGTGCTGAGGTCCAGGGTTCCCAAGGCATTGGGGCGGCCCCTGGCGGTGACCACGGGTCCCTACAGGGTTGGGCTTCCAAGCCCTCTACCCGTGGCCCCCAAAGCAACCAGGGTGGCGGCCCCCAAGTGATCCAGGGTGGGCGTAGACCCTCTTCCGGTCCCTCAAGACGTCCCGGCCAGGTTGTTGCCCCTGGCATCCCTGACAGTGCCCCACAGCCAGCGAAGACCACTCGGGAGGAGCGACACGTACCGCGAGGGCAGCTTACCCCCAAAGCGGGTCCTACTCCTGGGCAGCCGAGGTCCGGCCCTGTTCTCCCAACAGGTATGGGGCGGAGGCGCCACCTGGACACCACCACTTGATGTCCTCCTGTGCCTCGCACAGGCTGCGCTCCCCCCTCTTACCGGCACCCTGGGGCCCACTCCTTCGGCACCCCCTCCTAGGTTTTCATGCCCCTTTGGTTGGAGCCACTCACCCCCTTGTAGCCTCCGCCAGCCGTGGCGGCACCTGCACGCCAGCGGAGAGTCCTTCCAGCAGACGGCCCGTCTCTTGAGGGCAGGTTCCCAGCGAAGTGGGTCCTACTGTTTGTCCGGGGTCCGTTCCTGAAACGAACAGAAACAAAGGGGCAGAACCGCTGCCTGGACACCCTTCCCTGGCGTCCCTCTGTGCCACGCACTGGCAGCGTTCCCCCCTCCATCCGGCACCTTGGCATTGCCTGTTCGGCACCCCCTCCGCAGGTTCCGTGTCCCTCCTGTCGCTGTACCAGTCGGAACAGCCTGTACTCCTTTCCTCTCTGCTGACCTCAAGGGTTCCCTCTGCCCCCGCAGAGGGTGGCCAGCACTCGGACGGGTGCTCCCAGCACCACATCCCATCCTATCGGAGGAACCGGCATTCACCCTTTGATTCCTCCTGTCGCTCTGGGACGCCATGATGGTCTGAGTCTCCTTATTGGAAAGAAAGAGACTCCTTCCCATCTGCGTCCCTGTAGAGCGGCGCGAGACTGCTGCCGACTCGGGTCGGAGGGCGCTAGGACCTGGGGCACTCAACAGCCCGTGTCCTGTCAGCCCCCTGCGCCGCATCCGCTGTCGGAGGACTTCTTACTTGATACTGATCGTTGGAATCACAGCCATTTTCAGCAGACCCTCCTTTCAGCTGTACTCACCTTCCCCGCCGTACACCTCCGGCTGAAGAATCCAGCGTCGCACCGTCTGATCGCCACCAAAAGCTCTTCGATAGACGCGACCACCTTCATCTCCAGGACTCGCAACTCCGCCCGGAGGGCACGTAGCACCTGCGACACACGCTGCTCCGCGGGCTGAAGGCACACCTCCAGCTCCGACAGAGCAGCCGGCAAAGACAGGAAGTTAACCGATGCGGAGCTTACCTGTCCATCAGCCCCAGACGCCGGCAACTTCCTGTGGGCCTCTTCCTCTGACCCAATCGGGTCTCCCCCCGGCACGTGATGGACATTCCTTCGTCCCGCCTCTCTCCAGTCATCGGCGGGCATGCAAGACACACCATCCAACCGCGTGCCTGTCGGGGGAGGGACTTCTGGTCCGCGGCCATTTTGGCTCCCCTCCTGCGGCGGCGACATGTTTGCTGGCAACGTTGCTGTTCCTTAAGCTGCAGCGGCTCCTTTTCACCAACTCCCGTAGGCACCGCCATGCCGTCGAAGCACCGCCGACCAGCATGCGTCTGCCACTGACGCAGATCCGGGCTGTCCCTGCCAACGAAATAAAGCACACGCCTGGCCCCCCAGGGCCGGCTGCCTTCAGGCAGGGAACTCACCTCCCGGGTCCCGTCCAACCGAGGAAACATCCTCGGCGTGGCCTCCATAGACGCGATGCTGTCCCGGGCGCCTCTAGGAGCAGTGCACCCACAGGAGCCTGCTGCAGTCCGGCTCCAGACACTGTCGATTCGTCCTTGGGGAAAACGGCTCTCCTGCGGACCCCTGGTGGTCCGTAGGGTACTTTTACCCCATGGGGCTGTGTGCACACCGCTCCCGCGGCACGTGCGTGGGGTCCCCTGCTGCGCCGCGCCGTCCACAACAAGATTGTTTTTTACAGGTCTCCGCCTGGGAACAGGCGGAGCATCCTGCCGGCTACGCCAGATGTGAACGATACCCAGACACAGACAGGCAGACATGCCGCTGGCATCCCTGACAATATATATATAGATATATATGAAGCACAAACAAGTATAAAGTATTGCTGTAAAGCAATTCAAATTAAATCGTCAGTGTTTTCTACTGAAGTACAACAGACATAGAACATAAGCAGGTCGGACAATTTATAGCGGTGCAATAGGAAGTGATGAAATGATGGGGAAAGTCATGATGGTTGATGGGAGAGTGATGTCATCTTTGGGGGACCGGAGGTTAGAAAGGATCCCATAAGTGGGTTGTAGCAGAAGACTTCCGGGTTTGTTTATGGAGGCAGCGTTTTGGTCTTTCTGAAGGAACAAGAAAAGAGAGGCTAGTAACCCGCCATTGTCCTCCCCCCCTGTACGGCTTGTTGCGGCGCCTGTCGGGTCCTTAAGCCGCTCCCCATGCGCTAAATGACTGAGTTCAGGTGTTAAAGATGCATCTATTATTAACAGGGGCATACATTCAACCACTTAGACATGCAATCTTCATTGACAAGAAGCATTGGCTGTAGAACACATCATACAGAAGAGCTCAATAACCTTAAATGTGGCACTGTCACAGAATTCTACCTTTGAGTCCCATCAGTCCTGTACATGAGATCACTGCTCTGCTAGATATGTCCAGTCAAATGTAAACAGAAGTGTCTAAGAGTAACAACATTTCAGCCATGAAGTGGTAGACCATGCAAACTCACAGAGCAGAGCCATCAATTGCTGTCGTCTGTTACATCACACTCACAATAGAGTTCCAAACTGCCTATGGAGGCAACATCAGCACAAGAACTGTGTGTTGGGACCTTCCTAAATTGGGTTTCAATAGCCGAGCAGCTGCACATAAGCCTATCACTGTAAAAAATGTCCGTAAATTTAACGGTAAAAATACTGTAAATCGTGAAAGTAAAATACCTGTTCTGGAAAAAAGGAAAGTTATCTTATGTTCTATTGAAAATTACCTTTATATCTTAAACAATACATTTCATTAATTTTTACAACCAAGTTCAGTAAAATAAATATTTTTCTACCTTCAAGATATGCTACATACCGTATACTGATACTTGACGGTTATATACATTCAATTGTGAATGATTCGTCACTGCGCATGCTTGTATATGGTGGGCACAGATTAGAAGTTGAATGTTCTCGTGTGTTTCTTTTTTCAAAATCATTCAGCAGGTGAGCTTTGGATGGTTATTTCTGATACTAATAGTTATTTCAGTGTGTAGAAAACGTGCGTATTTATTAAGGTAAATATCATTATGTATTTTCTTGTTTGAAGTGCTTTGTATTTTGTTTAATTCACTCGTGTTCAGTTCGGTCCTTATTAATAAAATGAGTTGTTAGTTTGCGCTAAAGTGATTTCAATTTAAATAAATTACTATTTGTTGATTTAGCATTGTTATTTAAAGTACTTAATGTTTAATCACAGTATTTTTGTTTGCCGAGGAACCAAAACAAATTCTCTGCGCTTTTTAAGAATCTCTGGCGGGAGTGAATCCACCATTTTAAGTATGCTGTTTAATAAGAGGTTATATATATTCGTGGTGGTTATGCGTTACTGTTTAAATCAGGGCTATTAGTCTTTGTAGTGTTTTTGTTGACTTTGGGAATTAATATAAAAAGATATTTAGTTTACTTCATTAACTAGCGCTATAGCTGGAACGTGTGTAATTTAAAATCGATGTACGAAGTAAAACAAGTGTTTTGAAAACATCTTTAATTGTTGAGCGTGATTGTTGTTGTTCTTGGGGAGAAAAAGTGATTGTGCCACAGTCTCCTGAAACATATCATATAGGAAACCGTCTAGTCATAAAATGTACACGTGCAGACTCTGTAGTGGGTCTTTACAAACTGTGAAAGGGTATGTATTACACTGCAGATTACACCGAAACGAACCACACCACATGTTCACATGTTTAGCAACAGATTGAAAGCAAACATTTTAACCTACGTTGCTTTCAAGTCCCACTTTTATCGACAGCACAGTTATCCCACATGTAAAACAGATTTTAAAAAGCTCATTACAACACTTAAATGTGGTATTTCTTTATGTGAAAAAGATTTTCAAAATTTACAAGATTTTCTTTGTCATTTAAAAGAACATTTTATTGAGGGTCGCAAAGTCCCCTGCCCTGTGAAGGGCTGTAATAAAGTGTTTACTATTAAATTATCATTTACAGCTCATATTTCCAGAAAGCATCGACACTGGTCAGTAAATGATGTGTCCGATGCATATTCAGGTGGTAACTCGTCCATAATTGCGTCAGAAGGTGGCGCTTCTACATCATGCATATTCCCTACTAAATCATTCACTGAAGATGATATAGAAATATCTCATAATTTCAGTGACTTGTATCTTGAAAATGTCTGTCTGTTTTATATGAAACTACAGGGCCAGTTTCGTTTACCATCATCCACTATTCAGAATATAGTAAAGGAGATGCAGAATATAGATGCATTGGGACAGACATATATGAGAAACAAACTGAGTTATTTACTAAAAAATGAGCTATCATTGTCAAATGCAGATATCCTCAAAATTTGTAACACAAGAACAGAGAGTGATCTGTTCACAGCATGCCATTCGGGTCCAATGAGGACCAGTTATTCAAGGGTTGAGACATTTAAAAGTCTGTTTAATTATGTAGAACCTCAAAGCATACATCTAGGCAGAGATGAAAACAGACAAGATAGATTTGTGTATTATATACCAATCAATCAAACTTTGAAAACTTTGATGACAAATTCAGAAGTGCGGCAGGAATATATGTCATGTGGGCATGCCAAAGAGGTAAAATGATGTGTTCTGTGACATAGGTGATGGTCAAATATATAAATCTAACATTTTATTTTAGCAATTTCCATCATGTCTTAAGGTTATTTTATACCAAGATGCATTTGAAGTTATTAATCCTCTGGAGTCTGCAAAAAAACCACAAGATGTTAGCTGTCTACTTTTCCCTTTCTAATTCTTCACCATATATGCGGTCAAATACATTTCAGATGCAACTTGTTCTTTTTTGTAAGGAGAAAGACTTTAAGCAGTTTGGCCACGACAAAGTTTTTTCAAAACTGCTGATTGACTTGAAAGATTTAGAGGATAATGGAGTTGCTTTTTCTGAAGACAGATGAATAAAAGGGGCACTCTACTGCCTCTCCGGTGATAATTTAGGTTCACACTGTATTGGGGGCTTCACAGAAAATTTTACTCACTCAAAATACTTTTGTAGATACTGTCTAATAACTCGAGCAGAATTTGATAAGGATGGTTCGGTTGCTTATGGTCCATTAAGAACCAGTGCAGGATACCATTTTGCTGTTAATTTATTGAAGTCTGAAGAAATATCAAAAGTGGAAGGAATAAAATTCAACTCTGTATTTAATTCTTTAAAATATGTTCATGTTTGTCAGCCAGGTTTGCCTCCATGTCTTGGCCATGATATTTTTGAAGGTGTCCTTTCTTAATGTCACTGTTTACCTTAAGTGCTTCATCAAAACAAAGAATTGGTTTACTTATCCAGTTTTGAATAGAC
>JANRMT010028174.1:24757897-24778645 GCA_026402145.1 Polypterus bichir lapradei
TAGATAGATAGATAGATAGATAGATAGATAGATAGATAGATAGATAGATACTTTATTAATCCCAAGGGGAAATTCACATAATCCAGCAGCAGTATACTGATACAAAAAACAATATTAAATTAAATATTAAAAAAAAAAAAGTTAGCATTTACAAATATTAATTAATTATTTAATATTAATTAATTAATATTAAGATTAATATTCTGCTTTCATTTTGATAATTATGCTACATTCATAAATCACAATATAATCTGATCTGTGAGTACAAAATAAACACCTAACGAGAACCTCATTAAAAGCTATGGCTAAAAAAGCAATGTTTCAGCAAGGAGCAGGTGTGTGTCTCTCTAGACATCATTAGGCATTATGATTATTTTTTATTAGGCTTAAAAGTACTTAACAGTGATAATGCAGATACATCACAATTTCAACTGCATCAGACTACAGACAAGACAAAGACACATTTCCAGCTCACACAGACGCCACTACAAGAATATACACATTTTAAAAAGAATCATATAGTCGTTTTACATAAAATTAAATCGTATTAAGTGGTTTGTACAGCTAGTCTTCAAAAATGTGAATAAAAATGATAAGGTCTGATTAATATTGCTGACATTAAATTGCATTAATAAATTATGTTAATGATGGCACCTTATGGTCAAGCTTTAATTCCAAGAAATACACAAACTTTCTTTATATATCTCTTGCAAAGATAAAAACACAAACAGATTTTATCATCTAATGCATCTTTATCATCCATGGCAGAATTAAAGAACGTCATGGGCAGATGTGGCATAAAATATAATCTTTGGAAGTACTTGAAGCCATAATATGGCACACTGCTTTTCTGCATGTGCATTTGTAGTTTTTCACAGTTGTTAATTTTAAATGATCAAGACGAACAAAGATTAAAATTCTTAACTTGACCATTTTTCCTAATGGTTGAGTTGTTTGAATAAATTGCTAATTCTGTTTATTATTATCTCTAATGTCTACCAATATTAATATTTACAAAATAATTAAAAATTAGTTCAATCCATTTTACTTTTAATGTTTACATTGGCAAACTCAGAAAATTCTTTATTCTTACTAATACAGTTGAACTAATACAAGAACACTCAGTAAAACCCATAAACTCTCCCTCTCTCTCTCTTTCATATATATAAGGGTGGGCAAAAGTAGGTTTACAGTTGTGAGTACACGAGGCTGGCAATTTGAGCACTTACAAGATGTACCTAAGTGCACTGTGCCATTGTGACATTCTTTTGTGTTAATATAGCTATATTAATAATCACAACCTGCATGTCTTTTTCCATATGAAAATCTAAGCAAAATGACACCTTTTATTGGCTAACTAAAAAGATTACAACATGCAAGCTTTCAAGGCAACTTAGGCCCCTTCTTCAGGCAAGATGTCATCATTTTAGTTAGCCAATAAAAGGTGTCATGTTGCTTGGCTTTTCTCTACATTCATAATGGCTAACACAGTACAACACCCTAGTACTCGAAAAATAAAGCAATGACATATGTTTTTTTTCTTTTAGTTCATTATTTTCTGGATAAATGGGGAGGGCTATGTCAGGAAGGGCATCCGGTGTAAAATTTTGCCAAATAAATATGCGGACAGATGATCCACTGTGGCAACCCCTAACAGGAGCAGGCGAAAGAAGAAGAAGATTTTCCTTGTTATTTTAGTAATGCAAATAACTAAACTAAATAAATAAACTAAAATGCTTATGTTTGCACTTGACAGGAGAGGTTACTCTATAGACGATTTTTTTTCATGTTCATAAGAATCACTTATCAACACTTTGAAATTCTTTTTTTTTTTTTTTTGTTTTGTTCAGAGCCTCCTGACTCACTGTTATTAGAAAACCCTCATATATGATATACCGCTTGGTTTGTCTTGCTGTCTAGTTATACAAGGCATTAAGCTTTTTTTCCATTCTATTTTTTGCCCTCTTGATCTGAACATCCTTTATAATTGAAAAGCCTTCCAATTATTCCCAACAAACAAGGAACACAGAGTAAGTGCAGGTCATAAGCTCCCGGTGATTAAGTCTCTAACTTTTGCCCATCGTTGCTACCAATTGGATGGTTTGCCCTGCCGTGGTCGTTTGATGCCTCTGGTGGAGCACCATGACGATGATCAAACCTGATTAGAGAGGAAGTAAAAATTTTAACAAAATTTCAATAGGTGAACCTATGGAAGGATAATTACAAAGTCGCAAGGGTCAAGAGCAGAGGGCTGTCGTCCTGTCCTACCCACGCATCCCACATAAGCAAGGGGCCTGGGTGCCTACTTGCCTGCTTCAGCCACCTAGTTTAATGACTTCCTTCTTGTGGCTTCTGTTCTGTAAACAATTGTCCACTTTCTGATAGTATTCCACATGTTCTAGTTGTTTTGTGGTGTTTTTCAGATAAATTTATTACATTTCAACAATGGCAGCAAGCACAGTGCTAACAAAGGTATTTTACCTGGCGCTTCTAAGCACAAACACATTGTGATAAGCATAGTTAATGTTTTGTACATGAAATGAAGTGTTTATGGTAATGGGTAGGAAAAAATGTAGTAAATAGGGTCCACCAGAACTTTTCCCAAAGGATCAATGTTTCAGAATCCACGGTTTCCATTTTCATTGGGTTTTTCTGGAATGTAACCCTTGTGGATAACGAGAATTGACTATATACACTGTATGTTGATTTTTTATTATTTGAACATTAATATTGATGGGAGGCTTGGCTTATGGTCTGTTTTAAAGATGTTTGTGGTGAATTATTTGTTCGGGATCATGCAAGTTCACTTTATTTGTAGTCTTGAGGAGTTATGTTTTGGTTTACGATCACACACGCTCATTTTATTTGCAATCTTGTGTGGCTGTTTTTCTGCTTGCAGTTAACCATACAGAAATTATGTCAATCATATTTTCACTGCAACACACTTCTTTGACAACACTTGAAAAATGTTAGACAATGACAGAGAAATGTCCAAAAACAGTTTGAGAAACTCAAGAAAAATACTTGAGGTTAAAAAACCTGAAAAATGCCAAACGACCTTTGAAAATTTATAATGCTCAAGTGTGAATGAGCTGTAAACGCTTTTCCATCCATGAGTACAATCAAGATGGAGTAAGTGACAGAAAACATATCATTCTGGGGTGGATTATTCCTTTTTTAATAGATTAGTTGGAGGAATTAATATTGTTAAAATGAACTTTCATCTTAAGACACCTCTAATTCTTTTACACCTCAAATAAATCTTCGTAACTAGCTGTACTATGTGCAACTTACGACTTTTTAATTTTCCTCTACAGTATATCATGTAATCTATTATGTGTAATCAAACTAGTGTTGATATTAAATCTGATGAAATGTCTCCACTGTCAATATGAATATTTTTGATATTAGTAGGCCCGTATTTATCATGTGTCTCAGAATTATTCCTAGGAATTGAACTACATGTCTGACTAATGTAAGAATTTTTCTTACTTCAGAGTAGGACATGAGAATAGTTATGAAGTATGCTACTCGTGGTCCCAGCAAGGAGCAGCAGGCCACATTTGAGACTGAATGACACCATGATTTATGGCACCCTTCGCTGCAAACTGCCACTCATGATGACTTTTGTAGTTTTCTGATTGCAACACTAAGGTTTCACCTCAAAGATAATAGTAATGATATTCAAAGTAATAGAAGAAGTAAACATAATAGAGTAAAATACTGTGTTATAACTGTTGCCAATTAATCACAATAACATCAAGAATATTACTAAAATAAGCACTAAGATGAAAAAACCACAACACATACTGTACATACACCAAATGAGAGTAAATCCAATAAAAGGCACGTTTATATAATAATGAATGATCCACAGCCATGCTTACAGAAGAATCACCTTCTATGAGTTATGCCCATGGGAACCACCTTGTAAAGGAAGAGTTACTGAAAAGCAAGGGCTATAAGTCAAATTCACTCTTCCAGTGTTTCCAGTCATCTTCCTGACTCAAATACCATGTCCCTGTCTGCGATCTTCCCTCATCTTCTGTGAATCTCTATTAATCCCGTGCGCTGGGAGTCTCTGAATGCCTTCTTGAACCTTCCTGGACTAGTAAAGTGTAAAACGTATGTTTCTGAGGTTCATGGAATGTAGAGCACAGCTTACCTGTGTGACAATTCACTGTCAATCACATACCCTGCCCTGCTTATCTTCCAGGTGATATGCTGCATGTGGTGATTCACACTTTGAGAAATGATCTTTAAGTGTGTGCCGACCTGCATGAATGCAGCTTGCTTTAATGTTAACTAATATGAAGTCATGGAGAAATTTATAAATCTGCACATTACCTCTGTAGCGGCCGGCTGAGGGTGGTACCCAGCTGGGACGCCTCGAAGGACCGGGAGAGGGACTATGCCTCCTCCAGACCACGAGAGGGCAGCCGCCCTGGTGGGTATGGGGGCCACGGGAATGGAGCATGGAAGCTTAATCCTATAGGGGCCCGTGGTCACCGCCAGGGGGTGCCCGGACCCTTGTGAAGCCCTGGGCGTCAGCAATTCCGCCACACTCGGAGGTGCTGGCGGAAGGAATACCAGGGACACCCAAAGTGCTTACGGTGCTCGTGCGGCACTTCCGCCACACCAGGAAGTGCCGCAGGAAGCTCGTCAGGAGGCACCTGGAGCACATCCGGGTGGACATAAAAGGGGCCACCTACCTCCATTCGTTGACTGCAGTCAGGAGGAAGAGGACAGAGCTCAGTGGAGAGGAGTGGAGGCGGTAAAGGATCTGCTAAATGACTCTAAAGGGTGATTATTGCAGGAGCATTGTTTGTGCAAGAACTGTGAAAACAAGCATAAACATGTGCCTTTGATAGACGTCCCGGTGTCTGTCTGTCTGTGTCCGGGGCTGTCTTTCACACCTCACATGTTGTAAGGGCGATTCAAAATTTGGTCCAAAATTCGACAGATGGTTGGTTGTAGCATACACAGATCATTGCTATGGCAAAGCTGCATTTTCCCAGTGGCCAAAAAAAAAAAAAAATAACATTACATTTTCATTTTGCTGCCAGCACATAGATCGATTATGTAATGTACAAGATTTCTTATGAATATTGTTCAGTCTTAGTCAAATCAATATTTTGTATGAGTTAACTGTGTTTTTCTAAAAAATTCAGCTGTTCCCAGGATATGCATGACAACCTTTGCCTGAACGCCATTTTCTGGCAGCTCCTACGCAGTTAGGACAGCTCATGAGCGCTCCTAATTTTCTGCGAAGTTCGGAGTGCTTATCTACATTATCTTGTTAGGAAAATTGATAAAATGCTTTACTCCTACTCCTAAGAACAGAACTGAATTTGTGTCAGTCTGAGATTTTTTGAGCCAGTTAGGGCCGTTTACGTATTCTGAGACACTTGATAAATATGGGCACAGATCTATATAATTCTCAATCTGCTTCTTGTCAACGTAAATAATTGTGAAATAAAAAATAATCCAAAACTTATTACAATGGTGCTTTTAACAGCTACCAGTATTAACCTTACATAACCGTGGTATAAAAAAATGGAATACATTGTGAGTAATGGTAAAAATGGTAAAAAATCTGAAATGTATCAGAGGTTACATAACTTTAACTTGGTCTGAAGTGCTATACTTTAAGAAAACATTATGCCATTTTGCTAAATGTGTTAATTTTTGTTTTTAATTTTCTATATTTCAGGACATTGTAATGGCAACCAATATTTCCAGCTCTGTGTCAGAATTTATTCTGCAGTGTGGTATCGATCAGGAGCAAAGAAGCTTTACGATTTCAGTTCTCTCCTTAGTCTACTTTGTGACAATCTTTGGAAATTTGTTGGTAATTTTTATTATAAAAATGAACCGCCATCTTCAAAAACCAATGTATTTGTATATTGGCACCTTAGCAGTTGTAGATTTACTTAACAGCACTAACCTTATTCCTAAAATGGTGGCTGTCGTTTTAGGCTCTGTAGTCATCTCCTATGAACCCTGTTTACTTCAGATGTATGTGCTTTACCATTTAGAGATCGAGGAATCCCTGCTTTTAATGTTCATGGCATGTGATCGCTATGTAGCTGTCCTACATCCTCTACGCTACTCTGCTCTCATCACAAACAAAATCGTCTGGTTTAGTTTAATATTGTCCAATATCATTAGTGGGCTGGCTGTTACAACCACCATGGTCTTCATCACTGAACTTGTTTTTTGTCAGTCTAATGTCTTGCCGTACTGTTTCTGTGATTATAACATAGTTGTTCGCATTTCCTGCTCTAATAATCCCAAGTACTCTACACTTTCAGTGGCTTTAACTTTCTTGTTTGCGTGTTTTCCAGTTGCAATAATTCTGTTTTCTTACTTCAGAATTGTTCAGGCAGCACTGAACATCTCATCTGTTGATGGGAAAAGCAAAGTTTTAAGCACTTGCCTCACACACCTGCTGGTGATGGCACTCTATTACCTACCATTGATGATCTGTTACATTTTACCGGGAAGTGGTGTGAATCTTTCCCTGCAAGCGTACAATATTTTGGTTATTATAGCTAACATTTTTCCTCCAATGACAAACCCAATAATATATAGCTTCAGAAACAGAGAAATAAAAGTTACCATTTACAACCTGTTCAGAGGAATAAGAACATCCCCAATGTCCAACAATCACTGACTGAACTTATGTTGTCAAAACTGAGCAGAACAGCATAGTGTTTGGGTTGAGGCACTGCACTTTGTACTTTGTATTTGATGAAATATGTTCACCAACTTGTTACTTCGTTATTCTTTACAGATCTATTATTTGAAAATTGTCTGTGTGGATTCCACTATTTACAGTATTTCTGTAATCCAGTAAAATACCACAATGTTTTCTTTTGTAACGCTACATAGCTCTATGGTAATTACGCAGCAGTACTACTGTCTCACATTTCTCAACTCAAATGTTAAATTCTTAGGGTGCTTCTACAATGGATCTCTGAATAGATCTTCAATCACCATACTACAAGAAAGACATAGCAGCACTTGAAGCTGCGCAGTGGAGAGCAACCAGGTGAATCACAGGACTTAAGGACATGTCCTACTCTGAAAGACTCACAGAATTAAATGTGTTTAGTTTTGAGCAGAGAAGATTGTGTGGGGACCTAATCCAGCCCTTCACAATTCTCAAAAGCACTAATGATCCAGCATCATTTTTCCAATGAACTGTGAATCACATTCTTGAATACACCAGTGGAAACCAGGAAACACATCTTTAGAGAACAAATTATGGGAATCTGGAGCAATCAACTGAGCTATGCAGTTGTAGGCAAAGACTCTGACAACCTTCAAGAAGTATCTAGATGAGATACTGGGGCACTTTAGCTATTAGCCAAACAAATTAACCTGGTGAACTGTATGGTCTCTCATTTGTCAAATTTCTTCTATTCTTATGGAAATCTTATGACCGCCAAGAACAAGTGCAAGCTGTCCATTCCAACAACACAAGAGGCAACGACTGTGACTGCCATGTGTTGTTTATTAGCTCTTATCTCACCAATCAAAGTACTGTACTCGCTAGAGCCCACCCTCTCAACTTTGACAGTTTTCATTTCAAGCTGTATTTCATGTTGTGTGTAGTGTCACTAAAGTAAGTGAATGAAGAAATTATGAAATAAATGCATAAACAAATAAGCTATAAAAACATATTGAATTGTTTATGCTTACATACCATTGTGGTTTTTTGTGTTTATAAAGATTGCTTATGAATGATTCAAAATCAATTCAGTTTTTATGGCACCTCCTGGCTAAGAGAAAACCCCCACATATGATACACCATTAAACTCATTGTGATGTCTTTTTATTCAAAACGTCAATCTTTTTCAGATTCCCTCCCTTCCCCAGACCCAAAAAAACACAAATTTTAGGCCATATTTATTACAGGAAATTACATTGAGTAAACCAATAGGTGTGTTCAGCAAAAAGGATTAGATAGAACTGAAGTTGTGCATACCACATCAACTGACCCCTTAATACAATACAAGGGGTTAAAGTTATTTCTTTTCACAAAACTTTCAAAAACGGAGGATTGGTATTATAGGCAAGTGGAGTATTGTTTTTTGCTAGTTGTTATTGATCACAAATATGATTGTATTTTTGATATTTGACTCTTTACCAGTAGCCCTAGTCCTCTAACAGTCACTCCCTGAATGTTAAAAATTTCAAACATAATCATGTCGGGTATCGTTTACAATTATTTCAAGGTCATTGATTATGAATTTGGTGTCATTTTCGACCCTTTACTAGGGATCTAGCCCTCTATGGCCCTCGATCAGAGGGTGAAAAATGACAAATTTCAAAATAATCAAAAAAATTTACACTTCAAATTGAAGCACGCACATTAATATTTAAAATATCTGACACAACTGTTCCTGTTTGTTGTGCACTTCTATCTCATGAAGTAAACTGCTACATTTCTTTTGAACACCCCAAACTGGGGCACCTTACACTAATTCAGACTTTTAAGATTTGTTTGTGAAAACACAATATAACATTAAAATGAACAAACTAACCATTGATACAAAAAAATCAAGAATGTGTTTTGTTTTTAAAGTACGTCTGTATTTGCTCTGGTCTCTCTTACATTTGCAGAACCCAACAATGAAGAAGTTTGTGTTGGTCCTACGCTGTCTATTTTTTTTTTTAACAAATCTGGGAGTTTTGGGGTTTCGCCACATTCACACACTCAAGATTTGTACAAAGAAGTAAAATTACTGTATGAGCAAATCTTAGAAAGTTAATGCTTAAAGTTAAATTCATATAGCGCTTGCTTGACTCCGACAGAAGAACAACTATTAAAATATGGTATACCCCCTGTAAGTTAATATGAGATAGAACTTTTCTGCTATAATCAGTAATACAGAGTGTTAATTGAGTCAGTTGTTCTTTAGCATAGGCTCATTGCTAGCAGGGACTGAAAGACCCATTTATAGCATGAAAATGGATTAGACATACAGTATTCTGACTGTTTAGAAATGTTTCAGCTGTATAAAAAAAAACTTCAAGAAATGAAACAGAATTAAAAAGCTTTAAAGAGATTTTTTTCCTAAACAAGAACTTTTCTTTTCTTTGCTATTTTTGATTTTTTTCTCTATTTTTGTGTTAGCTGTTTTACTTCAAATTATATATTTTGTCTGTGGAATCATTTCAACAAGTCAAGCTATTGCTGAATCCCATGAAGCAAACTAAAGCTGCAGAACTTTGGTAATTTTGGGTAAACACAGCTACAATTACCTTTAACAATACATAACAATCACATTTAAGAAAGCAGCATATCAAAGTACTTATGATTCTGGGATAAAAGAGTTATTAAAACTGATGCTGATTTAGGAAATTAAGGCCGAAGCTGTCTCACTTCCAGTTAAGACTATAAAATGACATCAAAAACTCAGAATCAATGTCTCCATGATGGGACAGTTAACTTCGTGAGCTGGAATGTTAAAGGCCTGAATCACGAATTAAACAGAAAGAAGGTACTCTCTCACCTAACAGGTTTAAACGCTAAAATAGTATTTTTACAGGAGACCCACTTACTAAACAAGGATCAGTTCCGGCTGCAAAAAGACTGGACTGGCCAAATGTTCCATTCTAGTTTTACAAAGAAAACTAGAGGTGTGGGAATTCTCATACATAGAACAGTACCATTTGTAGCATCAGATGTAGTATTGGATCCTGAAAGGAGATATGTAATTGTCATGGGAGACTTATCTAACTGTAAAATGATCTTGATTAACGTTTATGCACCTAATGTTGATGATGAGGAATTTATAAAAAATGTATTTGCATCCATTCCCAATCTGAACACTCATAAAGTTATAATGGCTGGGGACTTTAATTGTGTTCTAAATCCACTTTTAGATAGGACTTCTTCCACGGGGGAACAGCATCTAACACCGCAAAGATAATTACAAAGTTTATAACTGATCACAACTTATCAGACCCCTGGAGGTTTTTAAACCCAAATTCAAGAACATATTCTTTCTACTCACCAGTACATCATTTCTACTCAAGGACTGATTACTTCTTTATAGACAAAAACTTTTTGCCTATGATTAAATCTTGCAAATACGATGCTATTGTTATTTCTGACCATGCACCTCTGATCTTGGAGTTAAAATTACTAAGCCCCATACACTCACCCCGCAGATGGCGCCTCAACTCGCTTCTATTAGCTGACGAGAATTGTACGGAATTTATATCCAAACAAATCAAATTCTTTCTAGAGACAAATACATCCCCCGAGATCTCTGCAGGAATACTCTGGGAAACTCTTAAGGCCTTCTTAAGAGGACAGATTATCTCATATCTTTCCCACAGAAATAAATCTGAAGCCAAGAAAGTAGCAGAGATAAAAAGCGGAATTACTAGAATAGATGAAGAACACGCCAGACTACCAAGCGAGACTCTACATAGGAAAAGGCAGGCTCTACATTCAGAACTAAACCTCTTGACAACTAAAGAAACTGAACAACTAATTTATAAATCCAGACATCATTACTATGAACATGGAGAGAAAGCTAATAAGCTTTTAGCTCAACAAATTCACAAGCAAGAAGTGCGCAACGCAATCTCAGTAATCACCAACGCGAACGGAGATAAAATCGTCGACCACAAAAATATAATGCACACTTTCAGAGACTACTATAAATCCCTTTATACTACTGAGTTTAAAGAAGACAATACACAATCTAATGCATTTCTGGATACATTACAGATACCACAAACAGACACTTTTAGTGTGGAGGAACTTGATAAACCTCTGGCGTTTTCAGAATTACTAGATGCTATAAAGTCACTCCAAGGCAGGAAAGCAGCAGGCCCTGATGGCTACCCTGCAGGATTTTACAAGAAATTCTCCACTCAGCTAGCTCCCCTCCTATTAGCAGCATTTACAGAAGCCAGAGATAACCAATCTCTTCCTCAAACCTTTCGCCAAGCACTAATCACCGTTTTTCCAAAACAAAATAAGCACTTATTACAATGTGCATCATACAGACCAATTTCACTTCTGAATATTGACGTTAAAATACTCTCTAAAATCATAGCTAGAAGGATGGAGAAAGTGCTCCCTTCGGTAATATCACAAGACCAAACTGGATTTATTAGGGGCCGACACTTATCTTCAAATCTTCGATGCCTGTTTAATGTAATATACTCACCAACTAAATCAAACACCCCAGAAATATTATTATCATTGGATGCAGAAAAAGCATTCGACATGATTGAATGGAAATACCTTTTTACTACATTGGAGAAGTTTGGGTTTGGCCCGAACATTTGTGCATGGATTAAATTACTGTATACTAACCCAGAAGCTACAGTTTGCATCAACATCATTTGCTCAGACTACTTTTAACTGCAACGTGGTACTAGACAAGGATGCCCCTTGTCACCGCTGCTGTTTGCAATTGCCATTGAACCACTGGCAATATATTTTTGAAATAATGATCAGATAAAGGGGATTATCAGAGAAGGACTGGAACAGAAAATTTCATTATATACAAATGATATGGTACTGTATATATTGGACCCAGAAAATTCTGTGCCCGCAGTCTTAGCAGCACTCACAGAATTTCAAAAGATCTCTGGTCTCAGAATTAATCTGAATAAAAGTGTACTCTTTCCAGTGAATTCTCAAGCATATAATATTAGATTAGATACCCTACCTTTTATCATTGCAGAACAGTTTAAATACCTAGGGGTAAACATCACAAGTAAACATAAAGCTCTATATCAACAAAATTTCGCCGTCTGCATGGAAAAAATTAAACAAGACTTGCATAGATGGTCAACCCTTCATCTCACACTAGCTGGAAGAATTAACACTGTTAAGATGAATATTCTTCCTAAGCTGCTTTTTTATTTCAAAACATTCCAATATACATTAATAAATCATTCTTTAGGCAATTAGATTCGACAATAACCTCATTTATTTGGAATTCAAAACACCCACGCATCAAAAGAGTGACCCAACAAAGACAAAAGGCAGAAGGCGACATGGCTCTACCTAACTTCCAGTTTTATTACTGGGCATCTTCAAATCAGGAACTTTGTTAAACAGAACCTTCCAGATTTTCCTCATCTTGCACCCTCATCCATCCTGGAAAAAATATTGCTCAATCTCAAGGACTTAGACACCATCTCTACAATATATAAAATCATTTTACAATTCCTCCCTTTCAAAGATCCAAGAGGACACTGGGGAAAAGATCTCTCAATTAAGATATCAGAAAAGGAGTGGAATGTAGCAATGCAGAGAATTCACTCGAGCTCCATATGCGCAAAGCATACAATTATACAACTCAAAATTATATATCGAGCACATCTGTCTCGACTAAAACTCTCCAAAATGTTTCCAGGGCAAGATCCAACCTGCGAACTCTGCAACCAAGTCCCAGCCTCACTGGGTCACATGTTCTGGGCCTGCACCAAATTAACATTATTCTGGACAAAATTTTTTAATTACCTTTCAGACAGCCTTGGACTCACAATCCCTCCTAACCCATTAACAGCTGTGTTTGGGGTTCTTCCAGAGGGTTTTAAAGTAGAGAAAGACAAACAAATTGTGATTGCATTCACTACACTTTTGGCACGCAGACTTATTCTGACAAACTGGAAGAACCCAAACTCTCCTCTTTTAAGTCAGTGGGAAACCGATGTGTTATATTATTTGAAATTGGAAAAAATCAAATACTCAGTCAGAGGATCCGTACAGACTTTTTTCAAAACATGGCAGGATCTAATCAGTAATATTTTAAAATAAGCTTATAAAGCACAGAGAATTTATTAATTTAGGTATGTTTACAAGCCTTAAATTTCACGCTGTTTGGCTTGCTCTCTCTCTCAGGGGTGGGGATCGATCTGTCCTTAACTAAATTTTTCTTTTTGGAAAAACTTGATTGCTTTGTATGGATTGCAATAAAATTAATAAAGAAGTGAATAAAAAAAAACAAACTGATGCTGTTTACCCTCAGGAATCAAAATCTGCAGGAGGATGGCAATGGCTGAAATTTAGAAGAGACAGAAGATGGCAACTGTCTGTTAGAAATGAGTTGGGTTTCTTTCTGACTTATTTGTGATACAGCTCAGTGACAGAGGACTGTTGTAAACCAATATTTTTACATATTTTTACAATGTTGTTAGGATGGTTTATGTTCTTAATGCTGAGGTTTCCAAACCAATGTATAAATCTGAATTTAATAACAGGATCAAAAAAAGAATTATAAAAAAGTAATTTTGGTTTTGTCCACTTTAAAAAAAGGATGAGTTTCCTAGGAAAGGATAGCCATGTCAGCCCCTTCTTACAAATTTGTTCTGTGTTGTGATTAAAGTTTAGCCTATAAACATTGATTATCTTCAGATAGTTCCATTCTTCCACCGTCTCCACTGTCTCCCCCTTGATTATTGTTTAGAAAGTGGAAGGAGGGCAATGCCTCAAATCCACAGCCATATTCGTTGTCTTAAAGATATTTAGCTGTAAAAAGGAACAATTACATCATTGAACAAATTTGTCAACCACAGGTCCTCCTTGTCTTGTAAATGACTAACAATGAAAGAGACATCTGCACATTTCAGAATATGGCTCTCCTTGTGTGAACCCCTGCAGTTATTTGTGTGCAAGAAGAACAGAAGAGGATACACATAGCAACCATGAGGTGGTCTGGTGGATGTGTTAAGAATAACAGATAGATAGATAGAGTGAAAGGCACTATATAATAGATAGATAGATAGATAGATAGATAGATAGATAGATAGATAGATAGATAGATAGATAGATACTTTATTAATCCCAAGGGGAAATGCACATACTCATGCAGTAGCATACTAATAAAAAGCAATATTAAATTAAAGAGTGATAAAAATGCAGGTATAACAGTCACTAACATTGTTTTGTTTTAATGTTAACCCTCGTTGAGTGGAACTGAAGAGTTGCAGAATGTGGGGAGGAACGCTCTCCTCTGTCTGTCAGTGGAGCAGGACTGCTGTCACTGAAGCTGCTCCTCTGTCTGGAGATGATCCTGTTCAGTGGATGCAGTGGATTCTCCATGATTGACAGGAGCCTGCTCAGCGCCCGTCGCTCTGCCACAGATGTCAAACTGTCCAGCTCCGTGCCTACAATAGAGCCTGCCTTCCTCACCAGTTTGTCCAGGCATGAGGTGTCCCTCTTCTTTATGCTGCCTCCCCAGCATACCACTGTGTAGAAGAGGGCGCTCGCCACAACCGTCTGATAGAACATCTGCATCATCTTATTGCAGATGTTGAAGGACACCAGTCTTCTAAGGAAGTATAGTCGGCTCTGTCCTCTCTTGCACAGAGCATCAGTATTGGCAGTCCAGTGCAATTTATCATCCAGCTGCACTCCATTAACCATTAGTCATTAACATTCTGTTTGTGTTTGGTTAATTAAGAAATTCATCAGTTCTTTTAAATCTTTGGTAATCCATGGTTTTGTTGCCAAGTTATTGTTTCACTGATTTAATGAGGATTATGGCTTGCAGAATTTTACATAATTATTTACATTGTCATTTCATTAATAGCACAGAATTCTTGAAACACGGTCCAGTCAGTGCATTCGAAACAACCACGTAGGCGCACAACAGACTCCTCATCCCAGACTTTTATGCATTTAATTTCCATCTTTTCTCTTTTAGTGACATGTTTTAAGAATAGGAATAAGCTAGATACATTTAAGCTGGAATTTGGCTCACGATTTATAAGCACCTGTACCAATCCCAAAGCACTTTTTTAACATTTACATACATTTACATTTACCTATTTGGCTGATGTCTTTACCCCAGAAGACTTACATCACTTATGATACGATTGGTTACATTTCTTTTGGTTTGCCAATTGGAGCGCAGGCAGGTCATGTGACTTGCTCAGGGTCACACAGTGTCAGTAGCGGGATTAGAACCCACAACCTCAGGGTCTGAAGTTGGTCAAGTGACATATTGGTAAATTTTTTTTTCAGTGAACACTGGTTAAAACTAGCCAAAATAAAATTTGAAAAGTCAAGAGACAGCGATTCAAGCCTCTGTATTACTCTGGAGATGGTGTCCGCTGTTGCACTCAGCACCATCTTTGGGTGAATATACACGAATGTGATTGAAACTTGTGGACACGCTCTAGGCAAATCAATGGGGCTCAGTGAGACAGACAGAAGTTCCACATCATCCATTGATACTTTTCTCTAATCAACACTAGTTTAAACCATTTTATCTTTATATATAATATGCTACCATGGCTGTTCGTTTGTCTGTCCAGGATTTTAAATCACCAGTAGCTCACAAACCGTTTGACATATTGACCTGAAATTTGGTACACATATAATACATGACTTCTACTATCCAATTATGGGGTGATGATTGACCTCCAAGATTATTCCTCTTTTTATTTTTATTTTATTTTATTGTAGAATCAACTCTCGGCAGAGGCCAGCAGGGTGGCCATGTGGCGCATGTGTACGGGCACCGTTCTCATCCCTACCACTTTTGCGGTAACTTCTCATGCCTCTTCATATCTTTTTTTTTTATTTTTTAAATTTTTTTTATTCATTTTATTGTAATCATTCCATACAAATCAATCAATTTTTACAAAAAGTAGGATTGAAAACAAGTCGACCCATCCCCCGAGAGAAAGAGCATGGCCAATGGGTTAAAACTTAAGGCTTGTAAACATACCTAAATGCCTCTTCATATCTTAAATCATTCTTGAAGCAGATTAAAGACTTAAGTGCCAGTTTAAGTGAAAAACTAAAGAAAATATACTAAGTAATTGCAACACAAACACTGACTTAATCAGTTTTAACATGAAAAGATTCCGATGAAAGAAGAGAAGAAGTGGGCCGCTAGCGTGGAGAAAAGAAGAGCTGCTCAGGAAGCAGCAAGCACATCAACCTCTGAGCAAACAAATGCTAAATGTACAGAGAAAGAGGAAGAAAACTAGGAATGCTCAAGTCAAGTGTATTCACTGCACGTTATCATGCAGTGCGCCTTTACTGGTATTTATATAAAGGCTGATACCAACGAAATATGACTTACTGGTGAGGACTGAGAGTTTTTCCATACTGAAAGCAAATTTAGAAATTGATGCCTGCAACATATGCCAAAAAAGTTGGGACAGAGGCAAAATAAGAATGTAAAGTTTACACAAGTAACATTCTGTAAGGTTCCTCAATTAGCAGGTTAACTGGTAACAGGCTGGATTATAAAGATTGGGTATAAAAGGAGCCTCCACCAAAGGCTCAATCTTTGAAAGCAAAGATGGGTCGTGGCTCACCATTTTGTGCTGAACTTTATGAGAGAATTACCTGTCAATTTAAAAACAATGGTTCTCAGCACAGGAAAGCAAAGAATTTAGGTCTGTCACCATCTACAATTAATGACATAGAGAAAAGATTCAGGGAGTCAGGAGATATCTCTATGCGTAAAGGCCAATGGCAGAAACCACTGCTGAATGTATGTGACTTTCAAACCCTTAGGTGTTATTGCATTATTAACCATCATGCTGCTGTGATGGACATAGCCACATGAATTCGGGAGTACTTTGGGAAATCATTGTCACTTAATACATTTCGGCACTGCATCATGAAATGCTCCCTGAAACTGTATTATACAAAGAGGAAGCCATGCATCAATTCTGTGAAGAAATGTCGGCGAGTTCTCTAGACCCATGCTCATCTGAGATGGACCGAAAGACAATGGAAATGTGTTCTGTGGTCAGATAAGTCCACGTTTCAGCTTCTTTTTGGGAAAAATGGATGTTGGATGAAAAAGACCATCCAGACTGTCATCAACAAAAGGTGCAAAGACAAGTATCTGTGATGGTATGGAGGTGCTTCAGTGCTCATGGCATGGGGGATCGGTATATAAGTGAAGGCACCATTGATGCGGAGGCTTACATTGGAATTTTAGAGAGACGTATTGTGAGTTGGAGGGCTGATCGCACCCCAAGAAGATACAGACGCCCCTGGGAAAACCCCAATCCCTGAAACACATACTACCCTCACATTGCTCCTTACCTTCTCACTTGCGCTATAACGCGTAATACAAGGCTCACACGATACTCCGCTAACTTAAAAGCCTTGTACAGCGCCTGTCAGTTTTGGAATTGATTGTTTTGCTTCTCGCTCTCTCTCTCTCTCTGACATTCTCTGCTCCTAGCGGAACTGTCATCTCTGACTTGTCATGGAGCATGTTTAAACTTTTGAAAAAGAGACGAATGTTTGCAGTGTTTGAATAAAATTCCTGTTTTCTACAACCACCTGTGTCTCTGTGCAAATCTGTGACCCAAGCGTGACAGTATGCGCTCATAAAGACGATGCCTTTTCCCAGAAACTCCATGTATATTTTAGCAGTACAATGCCAGGCCTCATTCTGCACAAATCACAAAAGCATGGATTCGTAGCATAGCTTGCTTGAATGGCCTGTCTATAGTCCACATCTAACATGTCATGTCTGGTGCATAATGAAGAGGAGAATAGGACAAAGGAGACCACGGACAGTTGAGCAGCAAGTGTTGTATAGAGCAAGAATGGGCAAAAATTCCACTTGAAAAACTGCAACAATTAGTTTCTTCAATTCCCAAATGATTAAGAAGTGTAATTAAATGAAAAGGGGATGTAACCCAGTGGTAAACCTGCCTCTGTCCCAACTTTTTTAGAATGAGTTGCAGGCATCAATTTCTAAATGTATGTTTAACAAAGAAAATTAAGTTTGTCGGTGAAAACATGGAAAATCTTTTCTTTGTCCTTTTGCCTATTAAATAAAAGTTCGAGTGAATTACCAAATTACAGATTCTAGCGTTTATTGAATTTTTGATATAATATTGAAAGTTATCCCAGCTTTTTTGGAAATGGGGTTTGTAGGCACTCTCTGCTGTATGTAATCTGTGCAAGTTGATTAGGAGTTGCATGAAGACCCCAAGTCACATAAAAATACACCACCACAGCCCATTTAGAAAAACAGGCACAGTGGTACAATGGTAAATCCATAATTTTCGACCACATCATGCATTTAGGAAGTTCTCCCTTCACTAGATATGCTAGCCCTTACATCCCTCCTTCTTTGTGCATCTTTGTTCACAAGACACTGCAGCCATCTTGTGGATGCTTTATATATAAAGATAAGAATAAATGACCCTATAAATTAAACACTCTTAACAGTAGTCTTTAATTTCTTTCACTACTACTGATAACTCAGGTTTTATTTGTATGTTTTATTGTTTTATTTGTAATGTGGCACATGTGCTTCTTCTACTGTCAGACAGTTAACCAGAGAGAAACCCAACTAATTTCTTCATTTATAAAAAAAATCTGGCAATATTTATTTAATTCATTTGCAATTTCAAACTCATTTTCATTGATTTATGTGTATCTTAAAGATTTTAAAATCCCCTTTCACTGTTTTAACTGCTTAACCTTTTACCAAAAAGGTATCAAAATACCTTATCAAAAATAAGGTAAGTGAGTTGGAGTTGTATGTAGCAGAGCATAATTATGATATTATAGCAATAACGGAAACCTGGCTAAATAACAAAGATGGAGATGAGTGTAACATAGAGGGATACACATTTTATAGGAAGGATAGACAGAACAGAAAAGGAGGTGGGGTTGCTGTTTATGCCAAAGAGGGTTTAAATGTAAGTCCTCTTCAGTTGGATGATGAGCCCCATCTTAGTGAGGACATGTGGCTTCGCCTAGAAAATATTAGGGAAAGAGGTCTTATTTTAGGAGTATGTTATAGACCACCCAATTCAGACAATAATTTCAACACACATCTTTTTAGTAATATCAAAAAGGCAAGTTTACAGGGGATATTATAGTCATGGGGGACTTTAATTATCCAAATATTAACTGGGATAACCTTGCAGATGGAGGAGCACAAGAGCAGGAGTTTTTAGAAGTAATCAGCGACTGTTTTTTAACACAGCATGTTAAAGTACCAACACGGGGTGAAGCCTGTCTAGATTTAGTATTCTGTAATAATCAGGATAGAATTGAGGGTGTAGAGGTGATTGAACCACTAGGGTCAAGTGACCATAATGTAATACAGTTCTCAGTATTTTGTAAAAGTGCAGATGCAAAGACTTAAATTGTTAAGTTGAACTTTGGTAGGGCTAATTTTGAGAAGATGCGACAAAGTCTAAGTAGGATAGACTGGGATAAGCTTTTAAGTGTGGAGACAGTCGAGGAGCAGTGGAACAGGTTTAAAAATGTTTTACATGTAATGCAGGACAGATACATACCTAAATTTGGAATTAATAGGAAACTAAAAAAAACTCCACGATGGATTAATAAAGATTTAAAAAAGAAGTTGCAAAGGAAAAAACTGCTGTATAAGGCATATAAGACTAATGACTGCAAAGTGAATCGTAGAGCGTATGAAAATATGAGAGCAACCATTAAGAAGGATATCAGGGAGGCTAAAAGACAGTTGGAGAGGAATATAGCAGATAAGGCGAAAGAAGACCCTAAGAGATTCTTTCAGTATTTTAGTAGTAAAAGAACAGTCAAGGAGGAGGTCAAGTTCATCAGGAATAGTAAAGGGGAGTTAAAAGATACAGACAATGAAATAGCAGATGCCCTAAACTTACATTTTTCGGAGGTGTTTACAAGTGAGCAAGTGGATAACCTCCCAGAGGTAAATGCAACTACTAAGGAGGTACTGAGGGATTTGGAAATTGAAGAGGGAGAAGTGCTGCTCAGATTAAATAGGCTGAAATCAAACAAATCACCAGGCCCAGATAATATTTACCCTCAAGTTCTTAAGGAGGCTAGTGAGTACATATATAAACCCTTGACACATATTTTTAGGAAGTCACTGAGCACTGGAGAGATTCCAAAGGACTGGAAAATGGCAAATATCATTCCATTATATAAAAAGGGTGACAGGGCAGATTCAAGCAACTATAGGCCAGTAAGCTTAACATGCATCACAGGAAAGTTAATGGAAGGAATTATTAAGGATAAGATTGAGCAACACATGGCAAGGACAGGAGTTATTCTGACCAGTCAGCATGGGTTCTGAAGAGGGAGGTCGTGCTTTACTAACATGTTGGAATTCTATGAGGTTGCAACAAAAGCATACGATCAAAGTGGAGCATATGATATTATTTATCTGGACTTTCAGAAAGCATTTGATAAGGTGCCACATGAGAGGTTGGGCATCAAGTTAAAAGAAGTGGGAGTTCAGGGTGATGTTTTTAGATGGGTGCAGAATTGGCTCAGACACAGGAAGCAGAGGGTGATGGTGCGAAGAACCTCATCAGAACTGGCCGATGTTAAGAGTGGTGTTCCATAGGGGTCAGTGCTAGGGCCGCTGCTATTTTTAATATATATAAATGATTTAGATAGGAATACAAGTAACAAGCTGGTTAAGTTTGCAGATGATACCAAGATAGGTGGATTAGCAGATAATTTGGAATCCGTTATATCATTACAGAAGGACTTGGATAGCATACAGACTTGGGCAGATTTGTGGCAGATGAAATTTAATGTCAGTAAATGTAAAGTATTACACATAGGAAGTAAAAATATTGGGTTTGAATACACAATGGGCGGTCGGAAAATCGAGAGTACACCTTATGAGAAGGATTTAGGAGTCATAGTGGACTCTAAGCTATCAACTTCCCGACAGTTTTCAGAAGCCATTAAGAAGGCTAACAGAATGTTAGGTTATATAGCACGATGTATGGAGTACAAGTCCAAGG
>JANRMT010028174.1:24789891-24814786 GCA_026402145.1 Polypterus bichir lapradei
TAAAATAAATTCATTTATCTTAAGAACCTTCAATATTGACAATATTTATATATCATTTTGCTCCTCAAATAACATTTTCCAGTAATACACTATTTGTATTTTTTGCAGTTTAGAACTTTGCTCTTTTCTTCTAAAGTATATTTAAATAATTTTGTATGACTTAGTGTCGCTACTAATGCTGATAAAACAACTCCACATTCATGAGGATTTTTGGTCTTCGTTTATGAAATGAGATTCACAAAATTTTGAATGTGCTTTTTGGAGAGGTTACTAATCCCAACCCAAGCTACCAGTTATAAATTTACGTAACATGATAATCCGTACCCAGCGGCGAGTCCATAGGTGTTCTTGTATTAAAGAATCAAATGCATTTTAAATAAATGATAAATGTGGAAAGAAATATCTAACTTTTAACCCATAATACAGAACTTTAGAATAGACTGATATGCCACAGTTTAACAAAACTTGCAGCTTATTATTTGTTTTTAACCTTTCATTGTTTCAGGTGATCCACAAATCATGTAATGGTGACCAACACATCCAGCTCTGTGTCAGAATTTATTCTGCAATGTGGAATTAATCCTGAGCAAAGAAGCTTTACGGTTTCAGTTCTCTCCATAGTCTACTTTGTGACACTCGTTGGAAATGTGTTGGTAATTGTTATTATTAGAATGAACCGCCATCTTCAAACACCAATGTATTTGTATATTGGCACCTTAGCAGTTGTAGATTTGCTTAACAGCACTAACCTTATTCCTAAAATGGTGGCCGTCCTTTTAGACTCTGTTGTCATTCCCTACGGACCCTGTTTACTTCAGATGTACTTAATTTACCATTTAGAAATTGAGGAGTCACTGCTTTTAATGTTCATGGCGTGTGATCGCTTTGTAGCTGTCCTTCATCCACTACGCTACTCTGCTCTCATTACAAATAAAATTGTCTGGTTTAGTTTAATATTGTCCAATGTTATTAGTGGGGTGGCTGTAATATTCCCTGTGGTCTTTGTCACTGAACTCACTTTTTGTCAGTCCAACGTTTTGCCTTACTGTTTCTGTGATTATAATACTATTGTTCGCGTTGCTTGCACAAACAATCCAAAATACTTAAATCTTTCAGTGGCTTCAACATCACTGTTCGGGTTTTTCCCTTTAGCAATTATTTTGTTTTCTTACCTAAGAATTGCTCAGGCAGCTTCGAAAATCTCGTCTGCTGATGGGAAAAGCAAAGTTTTAAGCACTTGCCTCACACACCTGCTGGTGATGGCACTCTTTTACCTACCATTGATGATCTCCTACATCTTAACGGGAAGTGGTGTGAATCTGTCGATGGAAGCGTACAATACTCTAGTTATTATAGCCAATATTTTGCCTCCAATGATGAACCCAATAATATATAGCTTCAGAAACAGAGAAATAAAAATTAGAATCTACAACCTTTTTAAAGGAAAAGGAATGTCACCAGCGTCCAACAGTCACTGACTGAACGTATGTTCTAGAAGTTGAGAATTTACATTGATATGGAAACACTGGTGTCTGAAAACTTTACAAAGACTGCATCATTTTACTTCAGATATGATGAAACAGGATCAAAAACTTGTTATATATATTATTTCCTCTACCGTTTGAAAGTTGTCTGTGTTAATATTGTTGTTTCACTATTTATTTCTGTAATCAAGCAAAATACAAAAATGTTTTGTTTTACACAGCTTTACAGCTTTGTGGTGATTACACAGCAAGTTCTACTGCCTCACATTTCTCACCTCACATTTTAGATTTCTAGGGTGCATCTTCAATGAACTCATGGATAAATCTCAGCCTTCAACAATATTCACTTCAATTTTATTGTATTTTTTATTGTGTTCTTAGAGTGCAGGGTCAGGGTACTGTAATAAATTTACATGTAAATGCAATTACAAAGTTTACAAAATAAATATCATATAATGGACATACATTAAGGCACAGATTTGTTTAAACACAAAACAAGAAAAATTGTTACAGACTGATTAACACAAATGAAACCTGACAATATTAGTTTGTTAACTTTATGGTCAATTCAATGGAGAAGAGGAAAACAAAACTCCTCTTAGCAACATCACTGGAGAAAATAAACACCTGGGGAGTCCCAAGTCAATTATAACAGAAAAAGTCAAAGGATGAAGTCAGACACAGTGAGACTCCCAGCAGGTCATTGTACAGTATGAAATATACATAAGAAATACGTAAGAAATTTGGCAAACAAGAGGAGACCATTCAGTTTATCAAGCTCATTTGATTCGCTAATGTAACAGAATATTCTGCCAAGCCAGGAATTCATGTAGAGTCCAATGCCTTCTTGTTTCATTCAGACTTTATTAAAAGATAACAAAGCCATGCTCGGTCCACAGAGAAAGCTGCTATTCTTGTGCATGAATACATCTTTAGGCAAAACTTAACATAGATAAGATACTTAGAAACTTCTGCTTATGCTAATGGATAACAACTACAGTGGGATGCAAAAGTTTGGGCAACCTTGTTAATAGTCATTATTTTCCTGTATAAATCGTTGGTTGTTACGATAAAAAATGTCAGTTAAATGTATCATATAGGAGACACACACAGTGATATTTGAGAAGTTAAATGAAGTTTATTGGATTTACAGAAAGTGTGCAATAATTTTTCAAACAAAATCAGGCAGGTGCATAAATTTGGGCACCACAAAAAAGAAATGAAATCAATATTTAGTAGATCCGCCTTTTGCAGAAATTACAGCCTCTAAACGCTTCCTGTAGGTTCCAATGAGAGTCTGGATTGTGGTTGAAGGTATTTTGGACCATTCCTCTTTACAAAACATCTCTAGTTCATTCAGGTTTGATGGCTTCCGAGCATGGACAGCTCTCTTTAACTCACACCACAGATTTTCAATTATATTCAGGTCTGGGGACTGAGATGGTATTTCCAGAACGTTGTACTTGTAGTGGATTTTGAGCAGTGTTTCGGGTCGTTGTCTTGTTGAAAGATCCAGCCCCGGCGCAGCTTCAGCTTTGTCACTGATTCCTGGACATTGGTCTCCAGAATCTGCTGATACTGAGTGGAATCCATGCTTCCCTCAACTTTGACAAGATTCCCAGTCCCTGCACTGGCCACACAGCCCCACAGCATGATGGAACCACCACCATATTTTACTGTAGGTAGCAGGTGTTTTTCTTGGAATGCTGTGTTCTTTTTCCTTCATGCATAACGCCCCTTGTTATGCCCAAATAACTCAATTTTAGTTTCATCAGTCCACAGCACCTTATTTCAAAATGAAGCTGGCTTGTCCAAATGTGCTTGAGCATACCTCAAGCGGCTCTGTTTGTGCTGTGGGCGGAGAAAAGGTTTCCTCTGCATCACTCTCGCATACAGCATCTCCTTGTGTAAAGTGCGCCGAATGGTTGAACGATGCACAGTGACTCCATCTGCTGCAAGATGATGTTGTAGGTCTTTGGTGCTGGTCTGTGGGTTGACTCTGACTGTTCTCACCATTCGTCGCTTCTGTCTATCCGAAATCTTTCTTGGTCTGCCACTTCGAGCCTTAACTTGAACTGAGCCTGTGGTCTTCCATTTCCTCAATATGTTCCTAACTGTGGAAACAGACAGCTTAAATCTCTGGGACAGCTTTCTGTATCCTTCCCCTAAACCATGATGGTGAACAATCTTTGTCTTCAGGTCATTTGAGAGTTGTTTTGTGACCCCCATGTTGCTACTCTTCAGAGAAAATTAAAGGAGGAGGGAAATTTACAATTGACCCCCTTAAATACTCTTTCTCATTATGAGATTCACCTGTGTATGTAGGTCAGGGGTCACTGAGCTTACCAAGCCAATTTGAGTTCCAATAATTAGTTCTAAAAGTTTTGGAATCAATAAAATGACAACGGTGCCCAAATTTATGCACCTGCCTGATTTTGTTTGAACAATTATTGCACACTTTCTGTAAATCCAATAAATTTCATTTCACTTCTCAAATATCACTGTGTGTGTCTCCTATATGATATATTTAACTGACATTTTTTATCGTAACAAACAACGATTTATACAGGAAAATAATGACTATTAACAAGGTTGCCCAAACGTTTGCATCCCACTGTATCTTGCTTTATACTCATTCAAGTGTTCAGACCAACGTGTGTTTGTATCTATTTATGTATTTATTTGTTTAAAGTACTTTCTTAAAACCCTAATTTCACCCTGGGGACAATTATCTATCTATCTATCTATCTATCTATCTATCTATCATGAAAGAACCAGCTTCAACACACACAAAAACATTTGGGGCACCCATCCGTGTATTGTCCCTAGCTGCAAAAGGGTATGAAAGTTGCCACTGGTGTGCATAGGTTGGAGTTCCAGACTGAACTGAGGTACATGGAATTTCACTGGTCTTTTAAGGCAGGGGACCGGAAGTGATGTCATTAAGATCCAGAACAGGAAGTGATGCCATCCTTGGAGCCAGAACCAGAAGTCACATCATTCTTGGGGCCGGAACCGGATGTGATGTTCTTGGGAAATGATGTCATCCTAGGAGCTGGAGCCAGAAGTGGTGTCGTTAGGACTGAATCGAGCAGAATTTCCCGTATTACAGAGGAAGGTTTACTGAACTCTGGCACCCCCTGGCCTGGCATGGAATTACCTTCATTTGGTCCATGCAGCTTCCTCATATGAGTACATGTGTGACACTATCTATCTATCTATCTATCTATCTATCTATCTATCTATCTATCTATCTATCTATCTATCTATCTATCTATCTATCGAAAGGCATTTCATCACTGCTATCTGATAACCTTTTAGTCAAGTCCACTTTACATTAGGTTATACCCATCCATGCATGCCCATTATTCATTATGCTAATGAACAACACCTTTTGGCATTTCACCTCCTTTGTTTTCTGCCCCCCCCCCACACCCAGTCCTTTGGTATAATATTCCAGGATGTTAACTCTAGTGTTGCTTGTTAGTTCCCTTTAAAAAAAAAAAGTATATATATATAACAAGTGCATAATAAAACAAAAATGTAAAATGAAGTGTTCATCCATGTGATCAGAGTGTTCATAAAAATATACATATAAGTATGAAAATACATATAATAAGTATAAAAAATGCATGCAAGTATCACTTACATCATACATTAGATCTCAATGAATGAAATATTCAAGAGGAAAATCTTTACTAAGTACAAAATAATGTAACAATGGTCAATGGAAACCAAAATCACCAACCCATTGAGGGCTGGTTCAACCAAAAATCAAAGTCAAAAATTGAAATCACAGGCTGATCTAACTTGCATGAACTTCATTACGGCAACTCATAAGGTGGCTCAGTAGTGTGTATGGCCCCCACTTGCCTATATGCACTTCCAACAACGTTTGGGCCTGCTCCTGATGAGACAGCAGATGGTGTCCTGGGGGATCTCCTCCCAGACCTGGATCAGACCATCAGTGAGCTCCTGGACAGTCTGTGACACTAATTGGCATTGTCGGATGTACTAATACACACTGTAACATCTTAGAGGTTCTCAATTGCATTCTGGTCTGGAGAACATGCGGTCCAGTCAATAGCATCAATGCCTTCATCATCCAGGAACTGCTGACACCCTCTGGCCACATGATGCCTGGCATTGTCCTGCACCAGGAGAAACCCAGGGACCACTGCACCATCATTAGGTTTGACAGTGGCTTTAAGAATTTCATCTGGGTACTAACAGCAGTCAGGGTACCATTGCGTAGCAGGTGGAGGTCTGTGCAACCCTCCAAAGATATGCTTTCCCAGATCATCACTGACCTACTGCCAAACCTGTCATGCTGGATGATGGTATAGGCTTCATAACGTTCACCATAGCATCTTAAGACTCTTTTACCTCTGTCATATGTGCTCAGTGTGAACCTGCTCTCATCTGTGAAGAGAATGGGGCACCAGTGGTGGAGGTGCCAATTGTGGTATTCTCTGATGAATGCCAAGCGAGCTGCACAGTAATGGGCTGTGTGCAAAGGTCCCACTAAAGGATGTTGGGCCCTCATGCCACCCCTTTGGAGTGTGTTTCTGGAAGTTTGGTCAGAAACATGCACACCTGTAGCCAGCTGGAGGTCATTGTGTAGGGCTTTGGAAGTGCTCCTCCTGCTTCCCCCAGCACAAAGGAGTAGATGCCAGTCATGCTGCTGGTTTTATGCCCTTCTACAGCCCTGTCCAGCTCTCCACGTGTAACGGCCAGTCTCCTGGTATCTCCTCCATACTCTTGAAACTGTGATGGGAGACACAGCAAACATTCTTGCAACGGCACGTATGGATGTGCCATCATGGAGGAGCTGGGCTACCTGTGCAACCTGAATTGGCTGCAGGTACCGCCTCATGCTACTAGTAGTGACAAGGACACTAGCAAAACAGAAAACTAGAGAAGAATCAGCCAGGAAGGATAAGGAGAGAACAATTGCCTGTGGCCACCACCTGCAAAACCATTCCCTCTTTGGGAGTTGTCTTGCTGTTGCTTCTCCAGTGCACCTTTCATCTTTTTCATCTGCACCAAAGCAAGTGAAGTTGATTCAAAATTGTTTATGCTTCCCAAACGGACAACTCCAAGTTTCAGATGTTTGTTCCAGATTCCAACAACCTTTAGGATAAAGGCTTCAGTCCCAAGAATACTTTCCTTTAATTTCCACTGATGCTCTCAAGTACATGATTCACCCTTAAGATGAAAAGATTCTGCTGGATCTACTCAATGCCATTGAGAATTTTGAAGAACTGCATTAGGTGCCCATGCAATCTCCTCTACTCAAGACTAAACAGGATTAATTCTTTGAGCCGGTCACAGTAGGTCATGTCCTCAAGGTCTGGGATTCACTTGGTTGCTCTCCTCTGAACACCTTTAAGTGCTGCTATGTGTTTCTGTAGTGTGGTGACCAGAACTGCACACAGTACTCCAGATGCAGTCTTACTGGTTCATCATCTAGTCTAAGCATGACTTTCCTCAAGTTATATTCCACAGTTATTACTATGATATAGTTTATCATTTTATTTGCCTTTTTAATTGCTTCTGCACATTGCTTGCAGTATGAAAACAATGAGTCAACATAAACCCCTAAATCATTTTCAGAGGTTGCTTCCTGAAGGACGGTGTCTCTCATCTTGTATTTATAATTGATGACCCTTTGCCCACATGTAGAACTTTGCACTTTTCTACGTTAAACTGCAATTTTAAAGTGTTCTAAAGCTTGTCCAGTTGTTTTCAGTGTCAGTCACTTTTTTTATTTGATGCTTCCTCAGTGTCTGACATTCCTCCAAATTTAATTTCAAGTGTACTAACTATGCCAGAATCAATGTTGTTAATATAAATCATAAAAAGTAAAGAATACAGGAAAAGACCCTTGCGAAACTCTACTGATGAAGTGCATTATAGTCTTATCTGTACTTTTTGTCTCCCATTGGATAACCCACTGGAGATTCACTTTTGTAGGTTACCTCTGATGTCTACAGCTTCAGAATCTATTTGCTCAAAGGCTCCTGGTATCCCAATGGCAAGAAAACAGCTTGATAGTATAACAGAAATAGAGGGTGTCACATACAGTATGTTACCATGGGAGGCAGCTAAAGGGCTAACAATAAAGTAATTCCACAGCAGTCCAGGGGATGGTAGGGTGCACTGATCCTTTCTCTTTTTCATCGGCAGACCAACCAAATTTTGCCTGGATTGGATGACGCCACTTCTGGTTCTGGGCCTGATGACGTCACTTCTGGTTCTGTGCCTGAGGATGTCACTTCTGGTTCCTGCCCTGATGACATCACTTCCCCTTCCTGACTTTAAAGCCACCGTGATTGCTTATCTGTTTGTTCTTGTTTTGGACTACAGTCTATATTGAATCACAATCCTTCATTTACGGCAGCCTATTTCAAGTATACGGGCGGCTGCCTCCAAACCTTTTTTCTGTGTCCTTTTGAGTTATTTCACAGAGGTCTAAAGTGGAAAGGCAAGCTCTCCATTTCAGCAAGGAAAAATTAAATGACTTTGATTTTCACATGCTGTTTATTACCTCTATTTGTGAAAATCTGACATCTGCATCTTACTTCAGGGCCAAAAGTATTTAAAGAATATTTAGTTAATCATTAGGAAAATCTATCAAACATTCCAATTTGTAAGTCATTGCCTGGAAAAATTAACTCAGTATTAAAAGAAGAAAACATTAACCTAACAATACTTACTAATCAAAGCATTTTTTTATTTTAAGAGAAGTAAGGCTAAGTGAATTCCATCAGTAAAATCCAGATTTAACTTTTTATTTGTGCAACACAAATGACATATTTTCCTTCCTACACAAAAAATAAATAGAGCCATGAAATCTGCCCTAAAATTGAAATTGCCGTCATGATCATCTTGATCTTAATTTCTGAAATGATCTTACAACTCAGAATGTGGTGCAACATGGTCACATTAATGTCAGTTATGTTTTCTATTAAAATACAATTTTTGGGCCAAGTGACTTAACTAAAGAGAAACACCTTTTAAAATAAATAAATAATAAAGGAAAACAGTGAGCAGATCGCCACAATCAATATGGCGGCTCATCTCCTGTGTTGGAGTTTATATACATATCCAGAATTTGGTTTAACGAGGAAAGAGGTGATCTCAAAATGACAAAGACGTTGGACGTCCAATCAGCATGTTTATTTGAGTACTTCTACTGTCTCAGTAGTGCCTCACAGGTCAAAAGTGGAATAAATCTGTTTGAAAGAGGGATGAGAGATATTTCTTTTTGGCCTGTGTGAATACACTCAGACTGGAACAAAAGACTATTGTATTTATACGTAATTGAAATGACCGTTTTTTGGGTCAGTAACCTCCTGACTCACTGGTATGAGAAAACCCTATATGTGATAGGTTATTCAATGCTTCTTGATGTCTGGTTATGCAAGACATCAAGCTTTTTGGGGTTGCCTTTAATTCTTGGCCCTGTAGCCACAAATAAGCTCATTTTTTGGCCTTTTTTGGACCATATTTTACTCAGGAAATTACACCTTTATAATAAAGAATTAACTAAAAATGACCAGAGGTCAGCGATTACAAGTATGATGTTATTTTTGTTTTCTGATCCTTTACTAGGAATCTAGCCCTCTAAGACCTACTCCGAAAATAAGCCCTAGCATGATTTTCAGGCTGCTCTGTAATATAAGCCCTATCCCCAGAATAAGCCCTACGGTAGTCAAGATCGTCAGCTGAAAAGTAAGGAGCCTAAGGCCGGGTTTATACTTCACGCGATGCGACGCGTGTGCCCTAAATATCCATTAAATTTCCGAGGACTCCTTGCCATGATATCTCTGAAAAGGATGTTTAATGATTACATCCATCAATTCTGGGATGCGGCATCGGCACAAGACAGAAACAAAATCCCTGGATTGGGCATCAGCTCTTCGCAAGGTGAACACAAGCACACACATACAGTGCATCCGGAAAGTATTCACAGCGCATCACTTTTTCCACATTTTGTTATATTACAGCCTTACTCCAAAATGGATTAAATTCATTTTTTTCCTCAGAATTCTACACACAACACCCCATAATGACAACGTGAAAATAGTTTACTTGAGGTTTTTGCAAATTTATTAAAAATAAAAAAACTGAGAAATCACATGTACATAAGTATTCACAACCTTTGCTCAATAGTTTGTCGATGCACCTTTGGCAGCAATTCCAGCCTCAAGTCTTTTTGAATATGATGCCACAAGCTTGGCACACCTATCTTTGACCAGTTTCGCCCATTCCTCTTTGCAGCACCTCTCAAGCTCCATCAGGATAGATGGGAAGCGTCGGTGCACATCCATTTTAAGATCTCTCCAGAGACGTTCAATTGGATTCAAGTCTGGGCTCTGGCTGGGCCACTCAAGGACATTCACAGAGTTGTCCTGAAGCCACTCCTTTGATATCTTGGCTGTGTGATTAGGTTAGGGTTAATGGAGATGAAAGTATGTCCCAAAATTGGAACATACCCATGCACTGGTACACTACCGACGTACAATAAATCTATTGTAACTCCCCAGCACAGCACCTATCCCTACAAAAGCCAAATAAATATGTAAAAACCCTTAATAAATAGTTTAAATAGACCCCTCCATCCAATCATTGTAAAAGACCATAAAATGTGCATAAATTAATTTAAAATTTTAAAACTGCCTCAATCATGGTCTAAAATAATTTGCCGTAAAAGGTCACTAAAATCATCTTAAAAGGGTTCAAATACAATACTAAAAAGGCTCTAATACAATACGCAAGGGTTATAAAATTTAGATAAAAAAACTAGGGCTAAAAGGACTAAATTTAAAATTAGGAGTCTACAAGGGCTAATTCAGGAAAACCACAGAAAAAACCAGGCCGATAGCGGAGAGGGCTATATTAAATTTAACCTTAGAGCCCCCTCCACTGTATTAACATCAGGGCTCTGGTTTAAAAGTTGGCCCTACCCCCACTAATTGTTGTCCTGCTGAAAGATGAACCGTCGCCCCAGTCTGAGGTCAAGAGCACTCTGGAGCAGGTTTTCATCCAGGATGTCTCTGTACATTGCTGCAGTCATCTTTCCCTTTATCCTGACTAGTCTCCCAGTTCCTGCCACTGAAAAACATCCCCACAACATGATGCTGCCACCACCATGCTTCACTGTAGGGATGGTGCCTGGTTTCCTCCAAACATGACGCCTGGCATTCACACCAAAGAGTTCAATCTTTGCCTCATCAGACCAGAGAACTTTGTTTCTCATGGTCTGAAAGTCCTTCTGGTGCCTTTTGGCAAACTCCAGACGGGCTGCCATGTGCCTTTTACTAAGGAGTGGCTTCCGTCCGGCCACTCTACCATACAGGCATGATTGGTGGATTGCTGCAGAGATGGTTGTCTTTCTGGAAGGTTCTCCTCTTTCCACAGAGGACCTCTGGAGCTCTGACAGAGTGACCATTGGGTTCTTGGTCACCTCCCTAACTAAGGCCCTTCTCCCTCGAATGCTCAGTTTAGATGGCCGGCCAGCTATAGGAAGAGTCCTGGTGGTTTTGAACTTCTTCCACTTACGGAGGATGGAGGCCACTGTGCTCATTGGGACCTTCAAAGCAGCAGAAATTTTTCTGTAACCTACCCCAGATTTGTGCCTCGAGACAATCCTGTCTCGGAGGTCTACAGACAATTCCTTTGACTTTATGCTTGGTTTGTGCACTGACATGAACTGTCAACTGTGGGACCTCCTATAGACAGGTGTGTGCCTTTCCAAATCATGTCCAATCAACTGAATTTACCACAGGTGGACTCCAATTAAGCTGCAGAAACATCTCAAGGATGATCAGGGGAAACAGGTTGCACCTGAGCTCAATTTTGAGCTTCATGGCAAAGGCTGTGAATACTTATATACATGTGATTTCTCAGTTTTTTTTATTTTTAATAAATTTGCAAAAACTTTTTTTCACATTGTCATTATGGGGTGTTGTGTGTAGAATTCTGAGGAAAAAAATGAATTTAATCCATTTTGGAATAAGGCTGTAACATAACAAAATGTGGAAAAAGTGATGCGCTGTGAATACTTTCTGGATGCACTGTACACTGGTGTCATTGTAGCTTCACCAAATCCCCAAACCTTCATGTCTTAGGATGGAAAACTGAGCCCACTGTGGAAACCCATCAGGAAAACATGCAAACTCCAGGCAGGGATCACAAGGGACGTGACTCCCTGTGAGACAGCAGCGATACCGCTCTGCCACTGAGCCACCCCATATGTGTAACTATTAACAGTTTTCATTATTTAAACAAAGTTAACAATTTATCTGTAAAATGTAACATACATATTTTAATGCATTTCATCATGAAAGTGATATCAAGTATAAATCTAAGAATTATAGATGTGCAGAAAGCTGGAATATTATAAATTTAATGTGTTCTGTGTGGTGATGTTGCCTGCCGCTGCTCTCAGGTCAGGAAGAAGCCCCAGAAGCACGTAGCGATTTAACAACTGGGTCGATTTTAAGATGATGTTTACAACAGTCTGCTTTAATGATAAAGTAAACTATGAGATTAAAGTGGACATTTCGAGTTTAAAGCCGAAATTTCCACTTTAATCACAAAATAGAACCCTCATAACAAGCTTTGCACACTTGGATTTGGGCAGATTATTCCTATTTGTCATGGCAGATCCTCTCAAGCTCAGTTAGATTAGATGGGAATTGCCTGTAAACTGGCATCTTCAGGTCTCTCCACAGATGTGCTATGGAGTTTAAGTCTGGGCTGCTGAAGGACAATCAGAGACTTGTCCTGAAGTCACTTCAGCATTGTCTTGGCTATATACTTTGGGTCATTTTTGTGATGGATGTTGAACCGTTGCCCCAGTCTGAGGTTGCTTGCACACCGGAACAGGTTTTCTTCAATTGCCTCTTTGTTTGTATTCTTTCTTCCCTCATTTCTGACCAATCTCCATGTCCCTGCTACTGAGATGCATCCCCTTAGCTTAATGCTGCCACTTCCATGTTTCACCATATGGACGGTATTATGCAGGTGATGAACAATGGAGTACTTGGAGTTCAGCCCAAGGAGTTTCATTTTTTTGTCATCAGACCGGAGAATCGTTTTCACTCATGTTCTCAGAGTCCTTTAAATGCGATTTTGGAATCTCCAGGCAGAATTTCTGATTGTTGGAGTGCTGCTGAACCTTCTGATAGTTACTCCATTCTCAGTCGGGGGCTTCTAAAGCTTTGTTAGGGTGACCACTGGTTTCTTGGTCACTGCGACATGTGGTCCGTGGCATTGTGCTGATTTTAAATAAATAATCACGCCCTGTGTAGGTGCAGGCTTCAAGCGGGTGCAAGGGTGTATAAGTGCGTTTCGACTCTGCAGTTAGCGGAGGCACTGGCTGGCCGCGCCTCATTCACGTGCGGAGGTGGGCAGGCCAATCAGGATCCTCTATGCTGCCACGGAAGGAGCGGATCCTCATACCTGCACCCAATTAGGTAGCAGATTTAAAAACAGCCTGCACGTGTCAGGGGGAGAACAGAGGAATGAACAAGACAGAAGGAAAATGGTATTGGAGGTTAAAGCGAGGAAGAATTGAGAGTAAAAATTGAAGACCTGTGACAGCAGTCTCGGGTATGATGAGCTGGTCACATAAGGAGGAAAGGAAGCGTAGGAGTGGCGTTCCATGGGCTGGTTCGCCCTACTGACTAACTGAGTGGAGTGGGTTTGAGGATGGATGAGTAGTTGCCAGGGATCCAAGGTACAACTGCAGATGTGTAAAGGATGACAGGAGGAGGATCGACCCCGGACAGTCTGGCTGGGGCCCGTGGGCAGCTAAGACGAGGGTCAGGTGATGAAGACCTCGGCTGTTACCGTCTCTGCTGGCTGTGTGAGTTATGGGTGAATCGGGAAGACGAAGTGGGAAGTGGGCTGGAATCACCCTGTAGAAAACAAGAACATTAAGGATCCGATGACTGTGTGTTTTTAACCTCTGGTTTCAATGGATTTATTTATTGCAACTTTTTAATCTCTGCTAGCACTATCATTTTACTTGGATTATTTATTTATTGTGGTTTATGCATTTTTTCACCATCCCCTTGCTTATTGGGTCATCATTTGCCCAGCTTGTCCCAGTTACATTACTGATGGTTATGGGATCAAAAGACTTCCGCCAGAAGCAGGGAGTGTGGAGTCGTCCTGTACCATCACAGTCACCTCCCTGACCATGGCCCTTCAGGCCTGTTTACTCCATTTGTTTGGACAGCCATCTCTTGGAAGAGTCCTGGTGGTTCTAAGCTCCTTTCATTTCACAATTATTGAGGCCATTTTGCTCTGGGAACACTCAAAGCTTTAGAAATTGTTTTATACATTTGCCCTGATTTATGCTTCTCAACATTTGTTCATGCAGGTCTGCAGAGATTTCCTTGGACTTCATGGCTTGGTTTTTGTCTTGACATACCTCATGAATTATCGGGCCTTCTAAACACAGGTGTGTGCCTTTCTAAGCGATTTCCTATCAATTCAATTTGTCACAGGTGGACCCTTCACACTTCTCAAAGTGAATTAAAGCAAACAGGAGGTACCTGAGAACAATTTGGAGCACCATGGTAAAGGGTCTGAACACTAAAAGGGATGTGAGATTTCAGTTTTTTGATATTTAATAAATTTGCAAACCTTTCTGAAAACATGTTTTCACTTTGTCATTGTGGGTTATTGAGTGTAGACTGATGGGAATAAAATGGCACATTATCAGGTTAAAATGAAGTCTATCACACAATAAAGTGTGCAGAAAGTGAAGCATCTGAGTGCTCTTTGAATCCACTGTAATAGAGAGGTAGAAATGACAGCTAAAGATTAGGAATACAGCACCTTGATCACAGCACTTGTAAGCAATGAGTGAGAACAAAGAGGGGGCTCATAATTGATATGCTTAAGATGACATAACCATGTGAAGAACTCATGTATGGATGACCAGCTGTAGACACCTTGCAAGAAGATCATCAAATTTCTTTTAGATGTTTTAAGATTAGATTACTGTAGATCAGATAACCTTTATTAATCCCATGGGGAAATTCAAAACTATTTTGAAATTTCCTTATTTTAAAAGAAGACTGGACATGACCACATTATCTAAAGGTGTTGCTATGCAGTAGGTCACTGTTTTTCCTTTTTAAACTCCTATATAGTTATTTATTTAGTGTTATGATTTTATAAGGCCTTTATCAATCCATATAGACCTTTTCCTTTGTGTTTAATTTTGCTGTTTGTTTTTTTCTTGGTGGTTTTAATGTATTACAATTAAAATGATACAGGGAACCTGCTTATAATTAAACTCTTAGGATTAAGCAGCTGTTCCGATTCCTAGGAGACCAATGAGAAACAGATCAACAGTTCAACCGATGGATAAATACTGACGACACACACAAAAGAACGTTATATTTAGTCTTCAGGCTCATGTTGGTATACATTGCTATGGAGCCACAGTTGTTATTTATGCATTGCAAAAACTAAATTGTGATGTCAATTGCAAATACTCTTATGAGCAAAAAGAATAAGCTATACAGTTTTATTTGAAATCTGAAAAATGTAGTGGTACAGTTGATGAGTATTAAAAAATAAAGATTTCAGAACAAAACCACCTGTAATTTTGAGAAGGCAAGAAAACTTAACAAGGTAAGATAATGTAATTTACTTCATTCCAGGGATATAATTATTAATAGTGGTTGTAGATATACTGTAAGAAAACCATAATAACTGAATGCCAATGCTGATAAAGCTGTATTGAGTCTTATTTTTGTTGTTCAGTGCTGATTCCAAGAAATGCACAACAATTTAAATATACGAGAAAAGGAGAAGTGCAGAGGCAGAAGCAGCACAAAATTTACTACAATGGCAGGTTGACAGTGAGTTTTTTTCTTTTCTGAAATTACTTTTTTTCATTTTATATCACATGTGGTGAGCCCAGATATACACCCAGAAAAAATACTTTGCTCTAGTTAAAAAAAATGTCCTCATTCATATTCAAGTAAGATGTTAATCCATATATATAAAAGCCAAATACCCCTGACTCACTCATCACGAAATCTCCCAAACCATGAGGACTTGGGACTTGAAATATGGAATGTAGGTTACCCTTGGCCAATAGGTGCTCACTATGAAACAGTTTTAAAAATTTCGTGGTCCAAGCGTGAAATTTCTTATAGTTTTTTAGACCCATTTGTATGTCTGTCCGCTTTCACGAGAGAACTACCTAACGGATTTAGATCGGGTTTTTTTCTATAATTTACTTGAACATTCCTTTGATTTTGCGACTTTCTCATCTCGCTGAGTATCATAGTTTGCTTGCGGTGCCGATTTATTAGCGCAAATCCGAGAGACTGGGCTGTGGGGAGAGCCCTCCTCACTCATGCGTCTGCCTTAACTCTGCTTAGTTAGCGAACGAGAGAACTACTTAACAGATTTTTTTTTCTATAAATTTTCTTTAACATTCCGGTTGATTTTGTGACTTCTTTCATTGCCCTAAGAATCATAGTTCACTTGCAGGAGCGTTATATTCGCTAATCAGCTCTTTTAATCTTTCCTCATAATTCATTCCTGTAGTCCTGAAATCAGCCTGGTCACTCTTCTCTGGACTTTTTGTAGCACTGCTATGTCCTTTTTGTAACCTGGTGACCCAAATTGCAAACAGAAATCCAGATGAGGCCTCACCAGTGTGTTATAAAGCTTGAGCAGAATCTCCTGTGACTTGTACTCCACACATCAAGGCGCTATATAACCTGACATTCTGTTAGCCTTCTTAATGGCTTCTGAGCACTGTCTGGCAGTTGATAGTGTCGAGTCCACTACGACTCTTAAATCCTTCTCATAAGGTATACTTTCAATTTCAGACGTCCCACTGTGATTTTAAACTCAACAATCATGCATCCTCCTAATCTTCTTTTGCTTAAACTGTAAAGGCTCAGCTCTTTTAATCTTTTCACATAACCCATCCCCTGTAACCCTGGAATCATCCTAGTTGCTCATCTTTGACTTTCTCCAATGGTGCTATGTCTTTTTTGTAATATGGCAACCAAAACTACACGCAGTACCCCAGATGAGGCCTCACCAGTGCATTAAAAAGCTTGAACAGAACCTCCTTTGACTTTGGCTTTACACATCTGGGCACTATATAACTTAACATTCTGTTAGCCTTCTTAATGGCTTCACATTCAGAAAGTGTCTGGATGTTGATAGTGATAAGTCCACTGTGACTACTAGGTCCTTGACTGATCCCTCCGTATACTACATATGCTCTACATAACAGCTTACTGCTGCTTTGTGTGAGTTATTCACATGCCATCTAGCATCATGTCTAAATGTGTATCCATGTAGAGTGAACTCCTTATTATGCATATGGGTGCACTGAAGTGAACATCAAGACGAAAAGGTAATTTGTATTAATTCAGCTTGGGTGCTACAGGCAATGCGCACAGCTAACAGCAAACAGTCAATCATTAGTCTGTAACACTCACATCACAACAACTAAATTCTGGAATAAGCGAGAGTTTTTCTAAAATGACACCTCCACTAATTCTCAGCTTGAAATAAGCATTTCAGTTTATATGACTGATTAATCATTTGCATTTCCATTTCATTTTCTACTTTCATATATTTAATGTGTTGCATACTGTTCTTAGAACATAGTTTTTTCATGATGTATTTAGTTAATGTTGAAAGAAGATAAATGTACTAACAGAAACTTAAAAAATGAGAGGCCCAAGGGGCAACACACAAGAGGGAGGTCTACATTCCCTGTCCTGGGTAATTCCTTGCAATTAACTGACACCTTTGCACTACATGACTGTAGAATCAGCATGCATTTTGAGTGCTTGGGGCTTAATTGGTATATGTATGTATCCATATGTGTATATGCAGTGTATAGATAAGTACGGTAGATAGACAGGGATAAACTGATAAATATACATGTACAATATATATATATATAGGTGTGTGTGTGTGTGTGTTTAGAGAGAGAGAGAGATAGTTTATAATATTTTATAAAAATAAGTTAAAATGGAGTTTGATACTACATGTTAAGTTTATATTGCTCGTATCGTTTGACTGGGCAGTTCTACAATGAATTCTCAATCCTTCCATCCATTACATGAACACAACTAATTCTACCAAGAGTTGCCCTGATGATTTATTAATATCCTAGTATCTTTCAATTAAATTGAGTTTAAATGATACTTGCTGTGTTCAACAAACTGAAAGTAACCCTTTATACTGCTAATGATTAGGTTTAACTACCGGTTTATACAAGTTTTACATTTTTTATTACATGATCCTTCCATGATATTTTTTAAAAACATAAATATTATTATTCATGTCCGCAAATATTTAATATTAAAAAATAAACTTAGATAAGCTTAAGCAAAAAATACCAAGGTTTATTACTGACTCATAATAAGGGACAGGCAAAGATTAACACTAGAATCCCTGAAGCCTATGAAAAAAACTCGCAATCCTGGGCCACCTTAAATTCCTTTGCACCTCTCCTTTAGCGTCTTTTGTTTTGTAAATGTGTTGATCAGGACAAGCAGCAATCGGCTTGCTATCCCAAACCCTCCCCCACCACGGAGCAGAAGTCAGTCGCGAAATTCTCAGAGCTCAAGTATGTTTATCTGGGTGTGAGGTGACTGGAGTTGTATTGGGTAAATAATATATAGTTATTTGGAACACATACATTTCATCTGTGTTCCGTATCTACAACAATCCGTGTAAATGTAAGATGACAGGAATTGCGAGGCAAGAAATACTGAACACATAACTAAAGCAGAAATATTTTTTTTGGTATTGTATTAACAACAAAATTTTGACATGAAGTGTATAATGTGTGAAGACTGAAGTCCAAATATTAAACAAACACTTTCACAAAAGGTCTAACAAAACAAGTACTTACCACTGCACCACCCAAGCAGTCGTGTCAGCGTCATACCCTAACCCGATTTCTTTTTCTTTGGTTATAGCCTTGAAAAGAGCGCACTTGTTTTGTTATACGTGTACTTTTTGTGAAAGTGTTTATTTAATATTTGGACTTCAGTCTTCACACATTATACATTTCACGTCAAAATTTTGTCATTAGTACTAAAACATGAAAACATTTATATTTTAGGTATGTGTTCAACATTTCTTGCATTTCCTGTCATCCCACATTTACACAGATTGTTTAAACACGGAACACACATGAAATGCATGTGTTCCAATTAACAATATATTATTTCTCTATACAACTCCAGGCACCTCACACCAAGATAAACAAGACTTGACCTGGGAAAACTTTCTGCCCACCCGAGTTGAGCAGCAGCGGTGGGTTAGGATAGCAGGCTGCTTGCTGCTTGCACTGATCAACACATTTACAAAACAAAAGATGCTGATGGAGTGGTGCAAAGGAATTTAAGGTAGGCCAAGTTTTTTCATAGGCTTCAGGGATTCTAGTGTTAACACTGATATGACTGTAAATAACTGGCAAACAAAACATGACCGCAAATAAGTCAGAAACAAAAGGAAGTTGAAAACCGAAGCAAAATCTAGCACTCGATCTACTTGTTAAATAAACAAACTATTCTAGAAAAGTTTTCTTTGTATAATGGGGAAAGAAGATATGTTGCACTGCTGCCAAATTTACAGAAGAACCTCTGCATACGCCATCAAAGTGCTGATCTCAGTGTTGTGAACAAAACATGGTAATGGAAAACAATAAATGAAACTTTGTCCAAAAAATAAAAGTTGCTTAAAACCTCAAAAAACTGACTCTTCATAATGAAAAAGCTATCATTGAGTAAGCAAAAAAAATAATGTTTATTTATTTATGACATCTTTAAGCACCTTTTACAAAACTTTCCCCAGGTTGATGTTGACTCGATCATGTTGACTACTTTTGTAAGTTTCTTTGGATAAAGAGTCTGCTAAGCAAGAAGGTGTAAATATGATGTAAACATCAGCTCAAGCCCTCATAAAAACATAATCAATGCAAGTGCAATAAGTGTCATTTCAGAGGTGCACACTAATGCTAAAGCCTCTGCAATACATGATACTAAGTCTTGCTGACTGCTTGAACCTGGAAACTGTCGATAATGAAACAAGGGATAAGCCAGGCAAATGAGGACACACATAGTTAGCATGACTGGTGCTTAAGTGCTTTTATTAAAACCAAACAAAAGGAAAAACAGTGCAGTACTTCAAATAAAGTCAATAAATAAATAATCCATGAAATCAAGTGATGTGCTGAGGTTAAGAAGTCCATATATAATCCATTAAAATGAGGTTTAAAATCACAGTAGGAAACTGCTGTATAAAAGCTTACAAGCCCAGGTGCATTCTTCTAAAAACTGACGTCTCCTCTGCTTGCCCCAAATGGGATGGTGCCACCAGAGGAGGTGTCCTTCTAATAGGCACAGCCAACCTTTAAAATCCATGCTTGGGTCCCTGTTGTCCTCCACGCCAAGCCTCACTCCTCTGAGTCCTGCTGCCACTACTTTGGCTTATGAGGGTACCCCCTTGAGAAACCAGCCACCTGAAGATGTTCAGCTGCAGTGACCTGCCATATGCTCCTCCCTGGAGCTCTCTACCCAGTCACCTGCCTCCACTCAATTGCATTGGCTCCTGTTTGCTCCTGTCATCCCCTTTTCTTTTACTTTCCTTTTAACCTCCGATCCTTTCTTGTTATTCCTCCATGCCTCAGCATCTCAATTGCGATCTGTGGGAAATCAAAGAGGCAATTAGAACTAATGGCAGTTTCACATGCAAGAATATATCAAATATCCCATGGAGTTTGAGCCACACAATTTATTTATTTAAAAACGTGTGTTGCCATAGACCTCTCCTATTACAAGCCTGTTCTTTGGAGTGGTCTCCCTTAGACTTCCTCATATACTCAGATATGGGGATTGGTATTTGAGGAGTAAACCAGAAGACAATAATTTTATTCTTATATTATGTACATTAAAGAACCATCAACAATAAGTCAAATCAAATTAATAATACATTGAACAACTATCCTTCCCCTGCGATCTGCCCATGTAGTAGTGAAACAGGGCAAACTTTAAAAATCAATAAACAGGTATTGCTGGCTAAGCGGAGGCAAGGTCCACTCCAAAACGGGGTCAGAGGTAGGTGATTCGAACGAAACCTGACGCGTGAGAGAGGAGAGCCCTGCCTGGCTCCCACTCCTGACGTCACGCTTCCCCCTCCCCTTGGCCTGTAGCCTCTGTCTCAGAGTCACACAAATAAATTGCTCCTGCAAGCCAACTATGATACTTAGTGCGATGAGAGTGGTCGCAAAATCAACCAGAATGTTCAAGTAAATTATAGAAAAAAACCCGATCTAAATCCGTTAAGTAGTTCTCTTGTGAAAAGTGGACAGACAGACATTGGATTTTATATATTGAGATATTATTATAAAAGTAAAGTTGAATAAATCGGACTCTGCAGCTGCATGAATAAAAAGTAAAGTACCACTTCCGGTTAACGGAAATAGCCCAAAAGTTGACAGAAATCTATGTTTTGTACCTAATACTTGTATGTAAAATTTAGTTAACCTAAGTAGTACTAGGGTGTTGTACCATGTTAGCCATTATGAATGTAGTGAAAAGTCAAGCAAAATGACACCTTTTATTGGCTAACTAAAAAGTTAGCTTTTAGTTAACCTAAGTGAAAGCGTACTCAAGTTTTCGTGTTTACATACACACACAAGTAGACAGACACACAGACATAATTCCAAAAATTATATTTTCGGACTCGGAGGTCTAAAACGTCGAGATTCATCAAAATCTCAACATCAAATCTTTGGACGATTACAATACTTTCCCTATACTTCATATACAAGAAAGTAAAAAAGATATCACTTTACTAAAGACTAAGGTGTCAGAGTTGAACAAAACTAACAAATTAATACATTTTTGAATTTTTCATTTTCTTATTTCAGGCAAACCATAGACCCTGTTATGAGAGGCAACACTTCCAGATCTGTGTCTGAATTTGTCCTGCAATGTGAGATCAGACCTGAGCAGAGAAACTTTGCTGTTTCAGTCCTCAGTTTAATCTACTTTGTGACACTCTTTGGAAATTTGATGGTAATTTCTATCATAAGAATGAACCGCCATCTTCAAACCCCAATGTATTTGTATATTGGCACCTTAGCAGTAGTAGACTTGCTTAATAGCACTAACCTTATTCCAAAAAATGGTGGCCGTCCTTTTGGACTCTGTAGTCATTCCGTTTGGACCATGTCTGCTGCAGGTGTACATGCTTTTCCATTTGGAAATTGTGGAATCTCTGCTTTTTGTGTTGATGGCTTGCGATCGTTATGTAGCTGTCCTTCATCCACTACGATATCCTTCTATCATTACAAACAAAGTTGTCTGGCTTAGTTTAACTTTGTGCAATATAATTAGCGGACTAGCTGTTACACCCTCTATTGTCTTCATCACTGAACTTAATTTCTGTCAGTCTAATGCCTTGCCTTACTGTTTCTGTGATTATGCTACGATTCTTCGCATAGCCTGCATTGATAATCCCAAATATTTTGCCCTTCTAGTGACTTCAACATCATTATTTGGGTTTTTCCCTGGTGCAATTATTCTCTTTTCTTATTTAAGAATTACTCAGGCAGCACTGACCATCTCCTCTGTTGACGGAAAAAGCAAAGTTCTAAGCACCTGCCTCACACATCTACTGGTGATGTCACTCTTCTACCTACCATTGATGATCTCTTACATTTTAACGGGAAGTGGTGTGAATCTCTCAATGGAAGCGTACAACATTCTGGTTGTTATTGCCAATGTTGTTCCTCCTATGATGAACCCAATGATATACAGCTTCAGGAACAGAGAAATAAAAACTACCATTTACAACTTGTTCAAAAGAATCAGAACATCACCCACGTCCATCAGCCATTGACTGAACCAAAGTTGTGGAAACTGAGCTGAAGGGAACAGCATTTGAGACTTTAGCTTCAGATGGAGACACTGGTGTATAAAATGTATGCACACATGACTCTATTTCAAATGAATAATAACAAAAATTGAACTGCTGTTAAGTTGTTTGATTATTGTACTGGACGGATTTAATAGTAGTATTTAAAATCTGTTTATGTTATGTATTTGTGGGTTCTACTGTTAATAGATGTTATCCAGCAAAATACAATATTATGTTTTGTGTGAATTTTTATAAACTACAATGGTTTCAAGAAGTATTCAGACTTCTTCAGTTTCTGCAAACTTCATTGTATGTAGATTTATTTTTTAATTGTTGCATTTGCTATTTTTTCCCATCAATCTACACTCAATAACCCATAATGACAGAGAGTTAACACGATTTCAGAAAGATTTGCAGATTTATTAAAAATCAAAAACTGAAATCTCTCATTCATATTAGTATTCAGACCTTTAATTCAGTGCTGTGTCAAAGTCCCTAAAGCAGAGTAAGTCTTCTTGGATAATTCTCTAAAAGCCTTGGACATCTCGATTTGGCCTGTTTATTCTATTTTTCCAGACGAATCTTTTCAATCTTTGTTAGATAAGATGGGAAGCACCTAAACACTACTATCTTCAGGTCTCTCTACAGATCTTCTATGGAGTTTAAGTGTTGACCGCTCATGGACAGTCAGAGACTTGTCTCAAAGCCACTCCAGTGTGTTCTTGAATGTATGATTCGGGTCATTGTCGCGCTAAAAGATGAACCACCACCCCAGAAGGTTTTCTTCTAGGATCCTCTCTGTATTTGGCTGCATTCACCCTCACCATCAGTTCTCAAAAGTATCCCTGTCCCTGCACCCTCACAGAATTATGCTGCCACCACCATGCTTTACTGATAGGATGGTATTAGGCAGGTGATGAGCAGTGCCTGATCTTTGACAGACATAGCACTTGGAGTTTTGCCCAAATAGTTCAATTTTTGCCTTATCAGACATCTTTAGAATATCACCCATAAATAGAAAATTAGATAAATAAATCAATAAATGCACAATTTAAACAGGGCTACTACTCAATGACCAGCAGTATGATAGAAATGGCCATGTCCAGACAGGAAAAGAAAAGAAACAATATCTGATTACAGACAGTGAAGCATGAAAACTAAGGTTTGATTTTGGAACATTTATGTTAGGTTGAATGCTTATGGTTGCAGGGTGGATTTTTGACCTTGGAACCCCTGCAGATGTTGTTTTTTTCCAGCCTTACTGGAGTTTTTTTTGTTTTATCTGTCCTCCCAGCCATTTGATGTTACCTTGTTTTGTTGTTATTTATTCTTTAATATATATTGACTAATCTTATGTTTTATTCTTTTTTTGCAACATTCTTTTGTCATCTTGTAAAGCACTTTAAACTACATTATTGTATGAAATGTGCTATAGAAATAAATGCTGTTGACAGGATGTGAATATAACAACACATACTGTACATATTGCATATATATATATTATCGCAGGCGGCTGGGGGTGGAGCCCAGCTGGGGCGCCCAGGAGGACCGGAGGAGGACTTGTACCTCCTCCAGACCGCGAGGGGGCGACCGCCCTGGTTGTATTGGGGGCCACGGGTAGAGGGCTTGGAAGCCCAACCCTGTAGGGGCCCGTGGCCACCGCCAGGCGGCGCCCCGGTGACCGAAGAAACCTAGAGCCCAGCACTTCCGCCACACCAGGAAGTGCTGGGGGGAAGAAGACAGGGGACACCTGGAGGGCTTCTGGGTGCGCAGCCAGCACTTCCGCCACACTGGGGCATGTCTGCGGAGGAATGCCGGGAAGCAGCTGGAGCCCATCCGGGTTCCTATGTAAGGGGCCGCCTCCCTTTATTCAGAAGCGGAAGTCGGGTGGAAGAAGGACGGAGCTGGCGAGAGGACTAGAGGCGGCCAGAAAGGCATTTAGACTGTGAGGCCTGGACTTTGGGGGATGGGTGCTGGAGGCACTGGGACGTGCACTAACTGAACTGTAAATATAAATTGTAAATAAACGAGTGTGTTGGGTGCAACAAACGATGTCTGTCTGTCTGTGTCCGGGTCAAGGTTCACTATATCTATATATATATATATATACTCAGCAAAAAAAGAAACGTCCCTTTTTCAGGACTGTGTATTTCAACAATAATGTTTTAAAAATCCAAATAACTTTACAGATCTTCATTGTAAATTGTTTAAACAATGTTTTCCATGCATGTTCAATTAACCATAATCAATTAATTAACATGCACCTGTGGAATGGTCGTTAAGACCTTAACAGCTTACAGAAAGTAGGCATTTAAGGTCACAGTTCTAAAAACGCAGGACACTAAAGAGACTTGTCTACCGACTGTGAAAAACACCCAAAGAAAGATGCCCAGGGTCCCTGCTCATCTGCGTGAACGTGCATTAGGCATGCTGCAGGGAGGCATGAGGACTGCTGATGTGGCTAG
>JANRMT010028174.1:24824786-24861558 GCA_026402145.1 Polypterus bichir lapradei
TATTGGTTCATTTTTTTTGTTAAATTGATATTCTGTAGGCTTATTGTTCAGTGACCATTAAATAAATAAAATACATATTTGTTTCAACTAATAAAATATGTACACAAAATTTTATTCCATAGTACATATGGCATAAAAGAAAATAAAATGCTTTTCATAATTACAAGCCACAATTCTAATAAAATGTTCATGAGATGTTTATCAAAAAGATACGAGGTCAACATGCTTAACAAGTTTACATGTGAAACTGACAATAGAGGCTGTAAAGCTAAGCAGTGACTGCATATTCTTTCTCATCGATTTCTTTTTCTAATTAAAAATGTGTGTTGCGGTTTGAAACACAAGATTGATTGTCATGTCTGAAAAAGAGCATCCATTTGAATATAGGAGAAAATAAACAATTCTGAACTTATTAAAGCAGCATCTGCTTTACTCTCTGCTGAAGATGTGCCCCTCTTTTCTTCCAGTCGATGTTGAGCTGGATGACATACTGTATATGTCTATTGTTACTCTTCATGCACATGACCACTCCTCATATTTCTTAGTTTTCTCCACTTTCGTTGATGTAATAACCAATATTCCAGTCTTCCTTGTCTTCTAATGGCTGCCTAGCTGCTTTATGTTTACAAGAAATTCCAGCTCCATAACTCTGTGTGCAATTCCTACAGCTAAATTATAGTAAAACTTAGTACTAGGTTGTTGTACCCTGTTAGCTATTACGAATGTAGAGAAAAGCCAAGTAAAATGACACCTTTTATTGTGTAATCTTTGTAGCTAGCCAGTAAAACTTAGAAAAGCAAATACTAAATAAATTGGGTTTACCAATTTACCAATTGCCGATCAAGTCATTTGTAGTAAAAGTCATCCGATTTTGATTGGGAGCCAACCAATCTAAACATCACTCTTTATAAAACAACATTAATCTCTCAGAACAATTGGATTAAATATAAACACAAAAATCGGAAACTTGTGATTAAATATTAAACATTAATGTGAACTTCTTCTTATATTTCTAATCAAATTAATTGAAAAGTTTAGAGCAGATCATGCTCATTAATACAACAATGCTGAGCCCTCTAAAATAGTCTAGCAAAGTTTCAGATGAACTCCAGACCTGCCTCATGTTTTTTTTTTTTGGGCTGTAATTGAGCTAAGAGTTACAGAATGTACCAGCATATCTAGTCTGCAACTTGAGTAATTGCTCATTTACGTGCACAAGTGCAGTCATCACTGCCATCCCTCATTGAGGCTCTGGGAACCATTTAGTGCACCTGTACTCACAGGGTTATAAAAAAGTCGGAGTAAGTCAGAGTAGAAAAGAAAGTAATTGAGTGGAAAAATCAAGGTGTCACATAGAAAGAAAGCAAAGCAAAGCAGAACAGAATTGGGCTGGAGGCAGTGCAGGTTTTAGGAGTTCGGAGTTCGAGAGCAATCAAGGAAGCACAGTGGAGGACAACATGCATAGGTATTTCACCATGGATCATCCACTGTTGATTTTTTGACAAGAAAGTCAGACCCAGCAGTTACCAATGGGGGTGGCTGGGAAGACAGTCGGTTGATGGATGCATGTGCCTGTTTCTCAGCTCTGCTGAGCATGCCTGTTGGTTGAGCAGGATTAGACAGTGTAAATAAAAGCTCTGGTCTTTGTAATGCACTCCAAGGTGCTATACCATCACATGTCATGGTGAACGTAAGTGAAAAAGGCAATTTTTATGGTAAAAGTCATCTGACATTTCATTTTTTAAGACTGACGTGTCTCTGTTGAACAAAACTAACAAGTTAATAAATATGTGTGCTTGTTTCCATTTTCATTGTTCCAGGAGGACCACAGACCCTGTTATGACAAGCAACACCTCCAGCTCTGTGTCTGAATTTGTCCTGCAATGTGAAATCAAACCTGAGCAGAGGAGCTTTGCTGTTTCAGTTCTCACCTTAATCTACTTTGTGACACTCTTTGGAAATTTGTCAGTTATTGTCATCATAAGAATGAACCGCCATCTTCAAACTCCAATGTATATATACATCGGCACCTTAGCAGTCATAGATTTGCTAAACAGCACCAACATTATTCCTAAAATGGTGGCTGTCCTTTTAGACTCTGTAACTGTTCCCTATGGTCTGTGCTTGCTGCAGATGGACTTGGTGATCTATTTAGAAGTAGTGGAATCTCTGATTTTTGTGTACATGGCTTGTGATCGTTATGCAGCTGTCCTTTATCCACTACGATATCCTTCTTTGATTACAACTAAAATTGTGTGGCTTAGTTTAACATTTTCCAATGTTTTTGGTGCACTGTGCCTTGCACCCACCATGGTCTTCATCACTCAACTTGCTTCTTGTCAATCTAATGTCTTGCCTTACTGTTTCTGTGATTATACAACAATTATTCGTGTAGTCTGCATCCAAGATCCCAAATATATGACACTTTTAGCAACTTCCACATCATTATTTGGGTTGGTCCCTGTAGCACTTATTCTCTTTTCTTATTTAAGAATTGCCCGGGCAGCACTGAACATCTCTTCTGTTGATAAAAAAAGCAAAATTTTAGGCACTTGCCTCACACACCTGCTGGTGATGTCACTTTTTTATCTGCCATTGATGATCTCTTACATTTTAACAGGAAGTGGGGTAAATCTGTCAAAGGAAGCATACAACATTCTGGTCGTTATTGCCAACGTTATTCCTCCCATGGTGAACCCAATAATATACAGCTTTAGGAACAGAGAAATAAAAGGTATCATTTACAACTTCTTTAAAAGAATCAGAACATTGTCAAAGTCCATCAACCACTAACTGAACCTGCACTTTGAAAAGTGAGCCGATGGCGGTAAAGTCTGAGACGTTAACCTCAAGTGTAAAACTTTTGTGCCCCGAGTTATGTCACTTTAATAATGGCTGCTTGTTTACTTATTGTATTGTATAAATTTACTAATGTAATTTGAAAAACTGCCTAGGTTATGTATTCATGGGTTCAGTAAAACACAATATTAATCTTTATTTTGGGAATTTCATCTTTAACTCTTTCAGGGCTAATGTTAATTTTTGTCAAAATTCAGGAGTAGAGGACGATAATCAGCTATAATCAGCTATTGCAACAAAACTCACCCTTATGTTTTAGTTTGACTCTCTTTGCTAGAAGGAAAGTTACATAGCCTTGTTGATTGAATCTCGATTCCCTACGTGTGCACGAGTAGCGAAGAGTATACAACCTCTAAAATGGCACCGACATCTGGTGAGAGACCAAAGTGAATGTGCAAAGCAAAATACTCCATAGCCGTTTTACGTAATTTTGTTGAATAGGACTCTGACCTGTCGGACTCCGAGTTTAATGCAAGTGATCTGGAGATGGATATCAAAAACGAAAGTGAGGTACCAGCATCATCTCGATCGGTCCCCAGCTGATCTTGGTGCTGAACACTTACGTGTAGCTGATGCACCTACAGCAGCGTTTGCCTGGGAGGACCACCACTTATGATTACAAGAGGGTACAAACCATATTATGTCACACTGCAACTGTCACCACCACCCACCTGCTGTGCGTAGACAGTCAGGCAGCTGGCCCACCGTGCATTCCTGTTGACCAAGGAGGTGCCCCCACGCATCCACTGCTGCCAGAGATGCTGAACATGCGACAAACAGCAGCCACAGCACATAGCAACTGACGTTTTATGTTGACTTATGTGTGAGACCATTGCTTTGTGTGCTTTTTTGGAAAAAATATTCAGCCCTCAAAGAGTTAAACTATACTGTGATGTGATAATTAGACAGTAAACATTACTACCACACAACATTTAACCTCCAGCTTAAATGTTATGTTCACAATTTATTTTATTGGATAGTCTTATGTGAATGTTCAAATTATTATCCTTTAATATTGCTTTGACATAATTTTAGTATTATTTCCATAACATTTTCTTCTGACCTCCAAAAATATGTTGTCTTAAGGCCAAACAGCAAGCTATTTGGGCACGTAATTTCTCCATCAAGCAAATTTTAAAAATAAGTTTGTAACTAACAATCTAGCTTGTTTCTATGCTGGGTTGGTGCAATTCAACATACATTTTCTAAATAAGCTCTAATTTTTTTTCCTACTACTTAAAAATGTTCTGTATAAAATTAAACATGAAGCTGTATGTTATGCCACATATGAAAAATGTGCCAAAAAACATTCCAACAATGTTTATAATGTTTGAAATGAACAAGGAGAAATTCATTTTCTAAAATATTTTGTCAGCTAAATTTGCTTCATAAACATAAAAAATTGCACAAAAACATGTATATATTTTTTTTGAAATTTTATTTATTTTATTGCAATCATTCCATACACATCAATCAATTTTTACAAAAAGTAGGATTGAGAGCAAATCGACCCCCACCCCTGAGAGAGAGAGCAAGGCCAACGGAGTAAAACTTAAGGCTTGTAAACATACCTAAATTGATGAGTTTGATAAGCCAATAGAGATGAATGGAGAAGAAAAAGAAATACAGAAATAAGTGCTTCCTCTGTGCTTTAAGAGCTTATTCTAAAATATTACTGATTAGATCCTGCCATGTTTTGAAAAAATTTGTACAGATCCTCTAACTGAGTATTTGATTTTTTCCAATTTCAAATAGTATAAAACATCAGTTACCCACTGACTTAAAAGAGGAGAGTTAGGATTCTTCCAGTTTAGCAAAATAAGTCTGCGTGCCAAAAGTGTAGTGAATGCAATCACAGTTTGTTTGTCCTTCTCCACTTTAAACCCATCTGGAAGAACACCAAACACAGCTGTTAACGGGTTAGGAGGGATTGTGACACCAGGGCTGTCTGAAAGGTAATTAAAAATTAATTAAAAAATAACAGAATGATGTTAATTTGGTGCAGGCCCAAAACATGTGACCCAGTGAGGCTGGGACTTGATTGCAGCGTTCGCAGGTTGGATCTTGCCCTGGAAACATTTTGGAGAGTTTTAGGTGAGACAGATGTGCTCAATATATAATTTTGAGTTGAATAATTGTATGCTTTGCGCATATGGAGCTCGAGTGAAAAAACATGTATATTTTATAATTGTTTTCTCTGGTGTGCTGTCTTACATGAATTTCATTAAGAACAAAAAATCTTCAGTGTGAGTGAGTTAGAAATTACCGCTCATATAAGGAGCTGTGCACTCTTATGAGTATTCAGATGTTTTCCTTCTCCAACATTTTTGAATACACACGTTTCAATTTATTTTTGTCTTTATGACAGCATTTTAATCTGTTTGAATATTTTTGCAAAACATTCCATAAAATTATAATTCTTTAATATTGCTTTGACATTTTTAGTGTTATTTTGATAACCTCGGCACAAAACAATTTTGCCTTTGAATTTCGTTTGGCTGTATTATCCATTTTGTTTTTGTTCTTTTTTTTTATGGTGGTAGTCATGTCGTTGTTACTGCTGACTACTAACAACATGTAGTTGCATTGTGTGACATTACCCCCCTCATACTATATAAGATGGTGGTCTATAGCACAAGGCACCAAAACTTTTGGAAATGAAACACAATGGGTCAGTGACAGTAGACCTGAGATACTAGTACCATACTATTGGCAAATCAAGACCAAACTATGTAGTATGGTACTAGGAGGAGATGATCCTCAAACAGAAGTGCTGATCAATACCAAACTCTTGACCAACACCAAGTTTAACTAATTCATAGCCTGTCTTGCTTGGGTTTTGTGTTTTCCCTCAGTTTTCTCAGCTGGCTATCTGACTGCCCATTAACAGCGGTGCTGGCAATCAACATCTCACCTTCTCTCAATTAACGATGTGCTGTTACACATTCCTCTCGATTTACCACAATTGTCAGTCTGTAACACATTTCTGAATACAGAAGACTTGATGCTTGTCATACATTGTGTTCCCACTTTTAACAAAATGTAGTGACCAAATGAATCCAACAATCACCGATGTGTATAAACTACCTAGTCAGAGGCTGGACAATATTTGTAAAGAATGTCTCATCACTGCACAAACTTCAAAGTAGGGTACAGCTGTAAATAATATATGATGTGAGAGATCTCATATCAGATGTGGAGAACACCTGCAAAGCCAGAAGTTCTAATGTGTGTTTGGTGGGTTGTTGCTTTTAGTAATAGTTATAATTACCTTGAGCTTCTGTAACTGCACTGTGCATAACTGTATGTGAGAAATAAAATTTGATTTCATTTGATACCTCCACAACACTCCAAAGGAATACATCACGAAAGAAACATGCAGCATCTTTCAGTACACACTTTTTGAACCAGTGAAAGGGCAACTTCTTAATTAGGGTCACCAACTCTGTGTCTTTGTACTGAAGATTAATGGTTAAATGTATGTGGATCTGTATTTATATATTGCACAATATAAGTATTTCCATAGGGTGGCACAGTGGTGCGGTGGGTAGCGCTGCTGCCTTGCAGTTAGGAGACCCGGGTTCGCTTCCCGGGTCCTCTATGCGTGGAGTTTGCATGTTCTCTCCATGTCTGCGTAGGTTTCCTCCCACAGTCCACAGACATGCAGGTTAGGTGGATTGGTTATTCTGAAATTGTCCCTAGTGTGTGTGGGAGTGTGTGTGTGCGTATGCCCTGCAGTGGGCTGGCACCCTGCCTGGGGTTTGTTTCCTGCCTTGCGCCCTATGTTGGCTGGGATTGACTCCAACAGACCCTCATGACCATGTGTTCGGATTCAGCGGGTTGGAAAATGGATGGATGGATGAAGTATTTCCATACATTCCTAGTCTTTTGTTGTTGCAGTGAGATAAACATGTTTGATTCAATATCATGCTATACCTCAGTTCAAATATAAATGTTGTAATGGCATACAAGTGCTTTCTTCAAGTCAGTAACCGTGTTTTTCTCTTTTTTTACTAGATATACAGTAAAAACATAGGAGATGAGTCTTGGCAAGGTTTATAATTTTTAAAGCTTTTAATTAACATGCTGGTCTCACTTCAGAGGTGCTGCAGCTCTGCTCTTTGCAATGTTCTACAAGATGCTCCACCATTTCAAGTTGTGGTGTAGGTACTTCAAGAAGGTAAAAAATGCTAAGAGATATCTGGTCTTTATTTTTGAAAGACTTCATTTTCATTAATTCTGAGTTGTCACGGATGAACAAAACTAACAAGGTAATAAATGTATGTATTTTTAATTTTATTGGTCCAGGTGGACCGCAGGCCGTTATGACAATCAGCACCTCCAGCTCTGTGTTGGAATCTGTCCTGCAATGCAAAATCAGATCCTGAGCAGACGACAGTTGCTGTTTCAATTCTCATTTTAATTTAATTTGTGACACTTTTTGGAAATTTGTTGGTTATTCTCATGACAAGAATGAACCATCATGTTTAAACACTGATGTATTTTTACCTTGGCACCTAAACAGTTGTAGATTTGCTAACAGCTCCAGAATTATTTAAATAAAGTGGTAGCTGTTGTTTTAGACTGTGTGTAACTGTTCCCTATGGACCATGTTTGTTGCAAATGTACTTGGTGATCTATTTAGAAATAGTGGAGTCTCTAATTTTTGTGTAAATGGTTTAAGTATGCAGCTGTCCTTTATCCACTGCAATATCCCTTCTTTAACTGCAAATGAAACTGTGTGGCTTATTTCAAAATGGTCCAGTATCATATGTGCACTAGGCCTTACACCCGCTGTGGTCTTCATCATTGAACTTGTTTTTTTGTTAAACTAATGTCTTACCTCACTGTTCCTGTGATTATGCTATGATCATTCATGTATCTTGCATTCATAATCCGAAATATTCTACTTTAATCCTCAGCATTGTTATTTGGGTTGACCTGATAGAAACTGAGCATTTTATCTATTAATGGAAAAAGAAAAGTTTTAGGCCTCACATATTTTGCTAGCGATGTTACATTTTTACCTACCACTGATAATCTTTTTCATTTAAACAGGAAGTGGTGTAAATCTATCAAGGGAAGTGTGTAATATTCTGGTCATTTTTGCCAATGTAGTTCCTTCTATGATGAACACAATAATATATAGCTTCAGGAACAAAGAAATAAAATTTAACAATTACAACCTGTTCAAAAGAATCACCACATCGCCAAAGTCCATCAGCCACTAACTGAACCTGCACTTTGGACAGTGAGAAGGCAGTAAACTGGGAAGACGTTCAGTTCAAACAGACACTGAGTTTTGAGATTTTTGTGCACCCTTGATTATATCACTCAAATAAGATGAAAAATCTAAATGCTAATCTCCTGGTTTGTTTTAATTGTTCCAAGTGACTTAATATATTTCTGGACACTTTTTTTCCACTGCATGAGTTTTTTTTCACACATTTTATGATGTGAATTTTTTTTTGTTTGTTGTTTTTTGTTTGTTGTTTGTTGTTTTTGGGCTATAGTTAATAAATTAAAACCTATGTTTAAAGCAAAAGTTATTTTATTTAATAATAAAATTGTATCAGGATAGCAAGGACATTGAAAGAAGGTACCAGAGACTCCTGGATCATTCATTGAGATACAGAAGAAAAAGTGGAGTGGATAAACGACAGACGACCAATCAAAAAAACAAACAAGTGACGAAATCCAGAAAAGTTATATGCAATTCATTGGAAATTTATTGTTGTTTTCTTTATATTGTGAAAGATCAGCTTCAACACAGACAGACATGGACTCCAAATGTCCAAAACAAGCATTGTTTATTTTCTTTCATGCATACAGCACAAACACTTTTATCCCACCCCGGATATGCTCCAGGTGCTCCGTGATGGTCTTCCGGCAGAAGTGCTGTTGTCTTTGGCTCAGGAACCATCCAGGTGGCCCAGGAAAGGTGCCCTCTTGCGTCCATGGGAATATATTGCCCCTCTCCAGGTCCTTGCCTGTTCCAGGCATCCCAGTTGGGGCAAGGTCACTGCACATCTTCCACACTATATACATTTAAAAATATTAGATTAATTATTTTAATGATAAATTTATTTTGAGCAATCTTGAGTGAATTTGTGTCATTTGTTAAATTTTAATTAAATTAGATTGGAAACAATCTTATCATGTTTTTTACCATGCTCATGAATAAAAATAAAAATAACTATTTGGAATTGAAACAATTTTTGTACAGATATTCTAATGTTATTCAAAAGCTGCCTATGTTATATATTCCTAGGTTCTTTTCTGCAATCCAGATAAATAAAACACTATCTTTTAGTGTGAATTACAAATGTTTAAACAACTATACTGCAACATTGGCGATTAGGCTGTACATATAACTGTCACCCACTGCTAAAGCTGAAGATTAAATGCTACATTAAGTTTGGTTTTTATGGGATATTTATATGTGCATATTTAATATAATTTACGTCCAAACAACAAGTTGTTTATGTGGACATTCAGTGCTATATCAAGCAAATTTTGCAGTTGTTTCCTAGATGAAGTTTGTAAATAACAATCTGGTCCTAATCTTGTTTTTTGTCTTGGGTTGAGTTGCTGGTGCATTTCAATAACATCTTTTAACAAACTTTGAATTTTTGATACTCTGTAAAAATGTCCTGTTTAAGAGTACAGTAATCCCTCGCTATATCGCGCTTCGACTTTCGCGGCTTCACTCTATCGCGGATTTTATATGAAAGCATAACTAAATATATAACGCAGATTTTTCGCTGCTTCGCGGGTTCTGCGGACAATGTGTCTTTTTACTTCCTGTATATGCTTCCTCAGTTGGTTTGCCCAGTTGATTTCATACAAGGGACGCTATTGGCGGATGGCTGAGAAGCTAACCAATCAGAGCAAGCAGTTAAGTTCTCCTGACTGAGAAGTTAACTAATCAGAGCACGCAGTTGAGCTCCTGCGTGCTGAATGCAGTGTTAACCAGGAAGTCTCCTCTCGCTCATTCAGCATCAACGTGTTTCGCTGTGTAAAGAGTTGTGCTCTTTAGTGTTTATCTTTGTGCATAGTCAAGCCCTTCATTATGGCTCCAAAACAATCTGCTACTGCTTCAGGGGCCGTGCCCAAGCGCAATGAGAAGATGTTAATGATTGCTGAAAAGGTAAACGTTTTGGATTTGTTGAAGGCTACGATTCTTTTTATTTAAAAAGTAGGAAAGGAATATAAGATCTACGGCTGCAGTGTCCTTTTAACCAGGGTGCAAAACGAGTTGTAAGTGGATGTAATAAGGCAGTAGTCTGGATGGAATCTGCTTTAGGGATTTGGATTGAAGACTGCCAGAAGAAGAACAACGGCAGTGCTACACAATCGCCTGAAGTGGCTCCTTTACAAGGGCTGTAACGCTCTCCTTTGTTGTGCAGTAAAATTAAACTCATTGTTATCGGACAAGTCATCGTGTCATTGTTGGTGAGTAACCATAATTAATTTTCTTCTTACAGTGCTTAGTACATGTACGTACGTTTAGTGTCACTGTACACACATTTACTGTATACTATTTTTCTTGCATTGTACGTATTTATTGCTGGTGGCCTGTCTATCGTAATGGCTGTAACATATGTGATATCGGAGACACTCAATATCTTTAAAATAATATTTAGGTTTTACTGTATATAAACAGTGTGTTTATATACATAATTTCAATGAATCTTACCTAATATCTAAGAGAATACAAAGGGATTATGCTGTATAACTCTGCGGGGAATATTTATAAACAGTGCGGGAGAGTTTATAAGGGCTTAAAATATATAAAAATAACCATACAAACATATGGTTTCTACTTCGCGGATTTTCACCTATCGCGGGGGGGTCTGGAACGCAACCCCCACGATCGAGGAGGGATTACTGTAAATGTGAAGCTGTGCTTTTGGCTGCATGCTAAACTTCAAAATTGGAAAAATACACTAACAATATTCTTACGAATATTACTTATTCGTATTCGTATTACTTATTTCATAGAATATTTTGGCAGCTACATTTGCTTCATAAACATGAAAATTTAAACCAAAACATTTACATTTTGTAACTGTGTCATCTGATGTGGAAACGTGTGTGAATTTTATTGAACATTCCGTTAAATTATTTAGCTTTAATGTTAATTTGATGTCTTTATAATTTTGTTTACTTATCTGTCTATTGTGATGGATGTCCGGCAAGAGTTGCCGGCCCTCACCCCCAGGCCGCCAAGAGGAGCTCTCCCGACAGCATGGACGTGCCCCAAGTTCCAGCAGGGCCTCATGGACTTTGTAGTTTTTATACACAGCCCTGCTGAATACCTTGGGGACCACAAGGAGTCGCTGTAGCGAGGCTCGTAGACTCATATGTGCCCTATAACCTGGAAGTGCGTCCTGGTCACGTGAACGGGAGGAATGACGTACTTCCAGGTTGAAGAAAAAGAGAAGTTTTACCTGACCCGGAAGTGATAAAGTCACATGGACTGAGGGACAAACACTTCCGGGTCAAGGACTATAAAGGACTGTGGGAAATCCCAGACGGACGAGCTGAGTTGGGAGGCAGGGTGGCTAAGCGTCTGGGAGTGGAGGATTGGTTATTTGAGTATTGTTTGTTTATTTGAGAATTGTGGAGAGGAGCGTGCTTTGTGCACATTATTATTATAATAAATAATAATTGGACTTTTTATCTGGTGTCTGACGTGTGGTCTGAGGGTACAAGGGTGCGAGCAAAACCCTTAATCTGTCACACTATCTATCTCTCTATAATATGGTGGTGCAGAGCACACAGCATCCAAAATTTTGCATATGAAACAAACCTGTAAAGAAGTACGATTTTGCTTAGGAATGGAAATGTTGTTCAGTTTTGGTTAGGACCCACTTGTTTTGGATATCGTTTCCATCTTATGTTTTGGCTTTGTTTATCAGTTTGTTTTGACTTTTGATATGACCAATGCATGACTTTTTGACTCTCTTTTTGGTTAAGCCACCCATTTGTATCTAAACCCCTTGTATTCTTTTAGAGCTGGTCACCCTGGTTGCAACACATATCATCAACATTTTGAATCATGTTTTCATTACAGTTGCTGCCATTTTGTGTCTAGGAAGAAGTGAGAAAAGTGGCTGTGCAAGATTGTTAGGTCTTTAACTGTCCCTTCTGCCTGTCTAAGGTCCTGAAAAGAAGGCTGCTGGGTACCAGTTAAATTCTATGCCACCCTCTGCAGTGCCTTACAATTTGGAGCTGAGGAGGTGCCTTACCAGGATATAATGCAATTAATATAAAAGATCATGAGCAAAGATGGAAAAATTCAAGCTGTCAAGACGTTTGAGAAGATAAAGGCGCTGAAGAGCTTTTTTGACAAGTGCAGATATTTATTGAAACCACTTCAGGTCAGAAGCATCTGACCTGTAGTCCTGTTCTATATTTGCGTGAAGTTTATCTTCTTTTACCTTTTTAAATAAATGTGCTCACCAGAAGATTTGGATGTGATCAGCTTTATGCTAAATATACTCTTGTATATTCATAATTTTAAAAGCTTTGTCCTAACAAAAAAACATTAGAACAGCTGTGATTTCAATGCTAGAATGACATTTTGTGAGGAATGCTACAGAGGTGTCTTTGCTAAATAAATTTCTTATACACTTGCTGGAATGCTGAAAGCCTTTATATTCTATCTACGAAGTGAAGTGGAGATCAAAAGGAATCTGGTATCATAAATTTTTCCACTATCTTTGGTTTTGCTGATATCAAGGTGAGATTGTTGTCCTGACACCACTGAGTCAGCAGGTAGATCTCTTCATTGTAAGCTGCCAGTGAAAACCATACACATATATGTACAAAATCTACCCCTTATTACAGCCACAAGTGATGTCATTGAACGTTTGTACATGTGTATGAATCCCTGTCTCCTCTGGCTTGCACTTGACATTTGCTTATTCTTTTCACTTTGAAATATCCACTCTACCTGCGATTATCGAAGTTATTGTATTTTGATACCAAAATGTGAATTGCTGTCTCTCTCTCATCCAGACAACTATACAATAATAACAGGAAAAAAATATCTCATAATAATAATTTTTTTTCAGTATATGTAATGTAAAAATAGGAAAATCTAAAAACTGACAGTACTCTAGTTATTTAAATTACAGAAATCGCAATCACAGCAGACCCGACAATGTTTGCAAATGTGAAAACAAACAGTGGGCTTTCTTTGTGATGACAGAAGGACTGATGGAATGTGGTACTTTTAAATTTTGCAGCTGACAAAATTAAAATGTGAAATAATGCTAATTATAGGAATTGACCATCTACAATGAAAAGACAAAGGAGGTAACTCTTGAAAACATGACAGTAAACTAACACAGCAAGGTCCTGTAGTAAATGAGAAGTGTAATGAAGCCCACTACTTGTTCCCTAGATCCAGTGCCAACAAAACTACTAAAAAGTGCAATGGATATTCTTGCAGCGCTTATTCTAAACATTATCAATAATTCATTATTGCATGGCACAGTACCTGATGCACTAAAAGTGTCAGTCATTAAACCATTACTTAAAAAGTCAGACCTAGACCCACACATACTAAATAATTATAGACCTATTTCAAATTTACCGTTTCTCTCTAAAATACTAGAAAAAGTAGTCGCCAGTCAGCTTCAGTCACACCTTATGCATTACAATTTATTTGAGAAATTCCAGTCTGGTTTTCACACTGGTCATAGTACAGAAACGGCACTAACACGGGTTGTAAATGACATTCTGATATCCTCTGATGAAGGAAACTCCACTGTAATTATGTTGTTAGACTTAAGTGCAGCATTTGACACTATTGACCATTCTATTTTACTGCACAGGCTCGCTTGGTTTAGTTCTTATTTATCAAATCGATTCCAATATGTACAGAAATGTGCTGACAGTACCCATCATTATACACAGAAGTTCAATATGGTGTCCCGCAGGGCTCAGTACTGGGACCTTTACTGTTTTCACTTTACATGCTTCCACTGGGATCTCTCATTAGGAAACATAATGTTAATTTTCATTCATATGCAGATGACATCCAGTTAAACCTTTCATTTAAATCAAATGAAATTTCTCCAATGTTGTCTTTAATTAGTTGTGTTAGCGAATTAAAGGAGTGGATGAATGAGAACTACTTGTCTTTAAATACAGATAAAACAGAGATGTTAATTGTTGGAGGGAATGACGCTGATCACAACAATATTTTGTCATCATTTAACTCAGTTGGAATCCCAATTAATTTTACTGAATCAGCCCGCAATCTAGGACTTATCTTTAATTCTAGCATGTCATTTAAAGCACATATTACAAAGTTGTCCAAAACATGTTTCTTTCATCTTAAAAATGTTAAGAAATTAAGGCGCTTTCTAAATAAACAGGATTCTGAGAAATTAATTCATGCATTTATCTCTAGTAGGATTGACTACTGTAATGCGGTGTTCACTGGCTGTTCAAACTGTTCTCTATACAGCCTCCAGTTAATCCAAAATGCGGCTGCAAGAATTATTAAAAGAACAATAAAATACAAACACATAACTCCAGTTCTTAAATCCTTACACTGGCTCCCGGTTAAGTTTAGGGCAGATTTCAAAATCCTCCTTTTAACATATAAAGCATTAAATGGCCAAGGTCCAACTTACTTGTCTGAACTTATCATGACTTACAAACCTGAGTGCACATTAAGATCTCAAGATGCTGGTCTGCTTATGATTCCAAGGATTAATAAAATAACAGTGGGAGGTCGAGCTTTTAGATACAGGGCCCCTAAACTGTGGAATGGTCTTCCTGCTTCTATAAGAGATGCCCCCTCGGTCTCAGCCTTTAAAACCCAGCTGAAGACTCACTGCTTCAGTTTAGCATATCCTGACTAGAGGTGCTGATTAACTGTACAGACTACATCTCTGTTGTTAGTTATTAGCACTAAAACATAAGTAACATGATAGTTATAATTGAATACTAACCCTCATCTATTCTGTTTCTGTTCTCGGTACTCAAATGTGGCAATTGGTGCCATGGCCCACCTGCCAAGTTGTTTGCCTGCCTATGGTAAAGTCATCCCTGATGGAGGATCGCAGGAATCATGGGAAAGAGGGGTCCTTTCGTCGGATTGGCTGGCCCAGCACTGTTTTAGCCGTGGAATGGCCAAATGGGGGAGGCAGCTTGATGGATGAGGTCTCCAGGACTCTAAAAATATCCAAATCTTATTATGTGATATCATCTACTGTTAAATTCTGCTCCGTACTTCTAACATTTTTATTTTTATACTGTATTGAGGATTTGTTCTGTTCTGTGTATTGTATTGTACTGTATTGACCCCCTTCTTCTGACACCCACTGTACGCCCAGCCTACCTGGAAAGGGGTCTCTCTTTGAACTGCCTTTCCCGAGGTTTCTTCCATTTTTCCCTACAAGGTTTTTTTGGGAGTTTTTCCTTGTCTTCTCAGAGAGTCAAGGCTGGGGGGCTGTCAAGAGGCAGGGCCTGTTAAAGCCCATTGCGGCACTTCCGGTGTGATTTTGGGCTATACAAAAATAAACTGTATTGTATTGTATTGTATTGTGTGGATGCCAAAATATCTGATCAAACATACCAATGGCAAAAACAAAAGAATAAAGGGATTGATGACAAAAGTTTAAATGGAAGAGGGCAAGTTTAGATCAATTGATTCTATAGCCAGGTAGGATCGCATAGAAACTAAATTAATTAAAGCGTCCTCAATAAAAAGGAAAATATTTCCACGGTACGGGCAAAATTTTCATGAGTGCCTTTAACCATAATATGTGTAATGAATTTTAAATTACAAAAAGCAATGGCCAGTGATTCAAGTCAAATGTTAAAGAGTAATGAAGATTAAAGTCAGCCTTGTGCAACATCATTATAAATCTGTAAGGATTGAGAAATAATAGAATTGATTACAATAGAAGCTACAGTTAGAATGAAGAATATTGTGTCTTCATTATATTAATATACCTCTCGCCAAAGCCGATTCAATTTAGAATGTGCCAGAGAAAACTATAGTTCATATGGTGAAAAGCAGTAAATGTCAAGTGAGAACAAATTGTGGGCGGCATGCATTCAATTCAATTCATTTTTATTTTTATATAGCTTAATTGTGTGTAAGCATTGAACACTGAGACAAGTTCACAGAGAGATGCAAATAAAAACTTTACAAATTACTAATTACATAACAAGAACACATAAAGAAGCAGATTCATTTAAACATATGGGAAAACAAAGTAGTTTGAAACTAATTAATTTAGATGTGCACAACAATATCTGGTCTTTAATTAGTTGGATAACTATGGCTAGTTGACAATGTCGGAGAAGAAAAGAAAGAACTCCAATCAGCAGCCTCCCTGGAGAAAGTTAAAATGGCTCTGGTGAACTGTTTATAATTATAGTCTTAAGGTAAAGAGACGTTCAACTTCTTAAGAGACCACTAAGAAACAAATTAGCAGTTCAAGAGATGGATAAATACTGACGACCCATGCAAGAGTGTCCTTAAATTGAGATGGTCTCACAGGTTAGACCTTAATCTTGCATGTGTTTATTTTATTATTGATTTAGAACTGCAGTGAATTTTAAAATCAGCTGGAGCATCTTTCGTTATTTAAAACCAGAAACCAAAATGTGACTAAATTTCCTCATTTGTATAACTGTCTACAGAAAAAATAAATTCAGCTCTAGAGTTTTATTAGAAATTTTAAAGATGCATTTGTACTGCTGATGAGCGTTATAAAAGGAGAAGACTTCTCAGCAAAACCACTTCATATTTTTAGACGATAAGATAACATAAGAAGGTAAGATAATTTCATTTATTTATATTAAGGATATAGTTATTGCTTTCTGTTATACATGTAATAAGGTCGTAATAACTGAATGTTAATGCTAGTAAAGTTTTTTTTAAAGTGGTTTCGGGTTAATGCAGCATGTACAGGGAGAACATTAAATCACGAAGAACTCCAAGGATTTTAATCTCTAAATAAAGTTTCAACCTATGGTTAAAATATTAATTCAGTCCACAACTTAATATGTATTTCTACAAAATTACATCAGAATTAATCCTATCTAGTTTGTTTTAACATAGTTATTATTGACAAGCAGAGAGCCCTGCATTCCTTTACAAATACAGTTCAATTAAAACACAAAATATGTGAAAGTGAACTTAGAATGTAAAAAATATGTACATAAAATTTAAATACTATCAATAAAATCCTCACTCTCATTCTAACATATTATAACACAAGTTTAGATATGTGAAAATAACATATTTACGGCTAAAATATGTGTATTTATTCCATTTATGCCAGTTTATCAAAACTACCTAAAGCGACCAGTGCTTCATCATGTCTTTCTAAACACTTGTGGTCACTTGCAAAGTGTTGAAAATAACAGACCACCAGGAGTTCAGCCTGTGGGGACAGTGCAGCTGCAAACTTAAAATTATGCTCCATCATAACCACAAATTCAACTAATTTTACTGCTTTCCTTATGCTGCGCTCCGATTGAAGTGGGAGGTTGGAATTTGTGAGTTCATACTCAGAATTTTCTACTGGAAAACTCCCTTAAATCAGATTTCCAACTCAGAAACCCTGGACCGGTCTGAGTTTGTCCAATCAGCCAATCCAAAACGGAAAAGTGAAAGCTGTAGTATTCTACAGTTTATTAGCACTTCTGTCTATTTGTGTCTCATTAAATCAGTTGTACACATACTACCCTCCAATTTCCATCTGTGGACATGTTGCTACATTATTTAGATACACAAATTACCATGTAATGAGTTGTTATCAGCTGCCATTTATTCTGATGGAGCAAGCACAACAAAGATTTCCTGGATAGTTCCATATTGATTTTTCAAATGTTTTACTGGAACGCAATCAACTCGGGTGTGATGTCATTCCCAGCTTTGACATCCGACTTCTGAGGAAAATGGAACTCAGCATTAGTCCACAACACCATACTAAACTTGTTCTTGTTCACAAAAAAACAAAAGCAAGTGACAAAAACAGCAGAGTAGATAGATAGATAGATAGATAGATAGATAGATAGATAGATAGATAGATACTTTATTAATCCCAAGGGGAAATTCACAAATTCAACTAATTTTACTGCTTTACTTATGCTGTGCTGTAGAATTAGATAGTTTTAAAAGTGTTGCCCAGCAGGGGTCAGTGTTGGGGCCACTTTTTAATTTTCATAAATGACCTAACAAGAATATAATCAATGAGCTGGTTATGTTTGTAGATGATACCAAACTAGGTGGAAGGGTAAATAATGTAGAATTATCTAAATTGTTATCAAGAGACTTGAGTAGGATACAGGCTTGGGCAGATTTGTGGCAGATGAAATTTAATGTAAGCAAGTGTAAAGTTTTACATATAGGAAGTGAACATGTTTGAATTGAATACACAATGGGAGGCTTTAAACTTCAAGTTCACCTAATGAGAAGGACCTGGGATTCATAATGGACTTATCATTATCAACATCACGGCAGTGATCAGAAGTGACCAAGAAAGCTAACAGGATATTAGGTTATATAGCACAAAATGCGCAGTAAAGGAGTATTGTGTGGAGCTTTGGTCTCCATATTATAAAAAAAGACATAACAGTGCTAGAGAAAGTCCAGAGAATAGCAACTAGGCTGATTCTGGGACTAAGAGGTATGACCTAAGAGTAGAGATTGAAGTAGTTAAGCCTTTACAGCAGTTAAGTAAACAGAAACTAAGATGTGACATGATTAAAGTGTTTAAAAATTTTGAAAGGAATTACTACAGCAGATCCCAGTTATTGTTTTAAAATAAATGTTGCAATAAGAACACTGAGACATGGTTGAAAACTTGCTAAAGGCAGATTTTGTACAAATGTTTTCTTCACACAATGAAACACAGACATAATGAATTAGCACAGTAGATCCCAAGTCTTACTTTAAAAATGAGGGACAGAGTTGGAAACTTGTTAAGTGTAAAATTTCACAAAATATTTCTTCATGCAGAGAATTATAGACACATATGATAAATTAGCAAGTAGTGTGATGGAGAGTAGGACTTGAGGGACCGTCGAATTTCAACTGGATGTTATTTTTGACGATCTAGGTGAATAGGTTGGATGAGCTTGTTGGGCTGAATGGCCTGTTCTTGTCACAATTTTCTAATATTTCAATTGCTTTTCTGAAGGCCTAACCTGTGACTCCTTCCTACTTTAGAAGCCTTATCATGGAACTGGTAACAAATTCCCAAAAGACAACTTCAACTGAACGCACCTTAACTTTGAAACCTTTCTCTTCTGTTGAAAAATTTTATTATTTAAAATGTAAACGTTAACTCGTCCCTGTAGGCACTTTACCTGGTTATGAGTTTGGACAGATATTAAATTTCTCAATTCAACCAGTTTTGCCATGGCCTCACATCTCCTAACCTGTGGTGGAACAAGATCATGGACCATCAATCTGACTCTAACTGATTGTTTTTCGTCTGGAATCACATTAATAGGTTATATTTGACTTAGCTTGACTTAATATCATTTGCAAAGCTTTACGTTAATTATATTGGTTGGACAAGCAAGTGAAAATTTTCTGTGCTCTGAACATGTGATAGTACTACCTCTACTATTATTACTACAATCATGAGGATTATTTTTGAAACTAGCAGCATTTTTCATGGTTGTGACTGGACATATAAAACAAAGGAGATGAGTCTTAGCAAGGTTTATAATTTTTAACATAAAATTAGCTCAGAACCATAACAAATTCCACACAATGCACATGAAAGTCTTGCATCAGGGGTGCTGGAGCTCTGCTCTTTGTAATACACTATAAAACACTACACCATCATGTAAAAAGGGCAAATAATGCTAAATGAAGACTGGTCTTTATTTTTAAAAGATGTCACTTTTAGTAAGACTGAGGTGTCATAGTTGAACCAAAATAATAAGGTTAATAAATGTGTGTTTGTTTCTCGATTTCATTGTTCCAGGTGGACCAGAGGCCCTGTTATGACAAGCAACACCTCCAGCTCTGTGTATGAATTTGTCCTGCAATGTGAAATCAAACCCGAGCAGAGGAACTTTGCCGTTTCAATACTCACCTTGATTTACTTTGTGACACTCTTTGGAAATTTGTTGGTTATTCTCATCATAAGAATGAACCGCCATCTGCAAACTCCAATGTATTTATACATCGGCACCTTAGCGGTTGTAGACTTGCTTAACAGCACCAACATTATTCCCAAAATGGTGGCCGTCCTTTTAGACTCTGTAACTATTCCCTATGGACCGTGCCTGCTTCAGATGTACTTGATGATCTATTTAGGAATAGCGGAATCTCTGCTTTTTGTGTGCATGGCTTGTGATCGTTACACAGCTGTTCTTCATCCACTACGATATTCTTCTCTTATTACAAATAAAATTGTGTGGCTTAGTTTAACATTGTCAAATGGCATTAGTGTAGTAGGCCTTACACCTGTTATGGTCTTCATCACTGAACTTGTTTTTTGTAAATCTAATGTCTTGCCCTACTGTTTCTGTGATTATATTACAATCATCCGTGTATCCTGCACCCAGAATCCCATATATTTTACTGTTTTAGCAGCTTCAGTATCGTTGTTTGGGCATTTCCCACTAGCAATTATTCTTTTTTCTTATTTAAGAATTGTTCAGGCAGCACTGAACATCTCATCTGTTGATGGAAGAAGCAAAGTTTTAAGCACCTGCCTCACGCACCTGTTGGTGATGTCACTGTTCTACCTACCATTGATAATCCCTTACATTTTAACAGGAAGTGGTGTGAATCTGTCCAAGGAAGCAAATGACATTTTGATTATTATTGCCAATGTTGTTCCTCCTATGATGAATCCAATAATATATAGCTTCAGGAGCAGAGAAATTAAAGTTACCATTTACAACCTCTTCAAAAGAATCAGAACATCATCAAAATCCATCAGCTACTGACTGAATCTGCACTTTGGACAGTGAGAAGGCACAGACGTGCGAGATATTCAGTTCAAACGGAGACACTAATGTTTGAAACCTTTCTGCACTCTGGATTATGTCACTTTAACAATTGCTAGTCTCCTGATTATTGTATTGTACAACTTTATTAATATTATTTAAAAACTGATGATGTTTGAATTTATGGGATCTATTATTAATTATAGTGATGTAGCAAAATACGATATTATCTTTAGTTGGAATCAGGCAATTATTATACAACTACAGTAGAACCTCGGTTCACGACCATAATTTGTTCCAAAACTCTGGTCGTAAACCTATTTGGTCGTGAACCGAAGCAATTTCCCCCATAGGATTGTATGTAAATACAATTAATCCATTCCAGGCCATACGAACTGTATGTAAATATATATTTGTTTTAAGTTTTTAAGCACAAATATAGTTAATTAAACCATAGAATGCACAGCGTAATAGTAAACTAAATGTAAAAACATTGAATAACACTGAGAAAACCTTGAACAACAGAGAAAACTAACACTGCAATAGTTTGCTGCCTGTGTGTGTGCGCGTTTCTCTCGTGCTGCCTGTGTGTGCGTGCGCGCTGCCTGTGTGTGTGTGTCGAGCTCTCTCGCTCTCTCTCTCTTACTCGCTGCACAGGAAATGCACAGGGAGAGACTGAACATGTACAAACCAAAAGGGAAACTGCCATGTTCGTATACCGAGTGTGTGGTCGTGAACCGAGGCAAAAGTTTGGCGAACTTTTTGGTCGTAAACCAAGTTGTACATGTACCGAGACGTTCGTGAACCGTGGTTCCACTGTATATGAAGATGCGATAATTAGTTTGCCCGTATTACTGTCACACACTATTTAGGCTCCAAGTTAGATTCTAGATTTACAGTTTTTTTTTTTTATGGGCTAAATTTATATGAATGGACTCTTTGCCCTGTCTAGAGGTTGTTCCTGAGTGCACCCACTGTTTGTTGGGATAGGCTCCAGTTACCTCGTGTCCCAGTCCAAGTTTAAACAAACAGATGGATGGATGAATGAATACCATAAGCCACCCAACCATAAGCAGCTCTTTCTCTCTTGCATGTCTCCTGTCAGTAAAACAGACAGAGAAAATTTTTGTAAAATTTCAATTACAGATTAGTTTACTGTTCTGGATTTAGGTTGAGAGAAGTTAATTCAACTTAGATATTTTGCATCACGGATAAGAAATGACACATGGTACGAAAACAAAAACAAGCATACGTTTTCACTGCACATAATTGAAACCATGAACAAGACAAATCTAAACAGTTTTAGAATGAAATCATTACTTTAAAAACATATTAACCAATTAATAGTTATTTTTCGTGAAAAGTAATTTAAGTAGCTTAAAAATTTTCAGTGTAAGCCTAATTAATTGCATTACGCTAGATAACACTATCTAATCAATTTTCAAAGATGGGATGGCAGCAAGAAAATCCATACAGAAAATTTTTGAGCTATAACTTCACAATCAAATGGTGCATTGCAATATGGACAGATGCCCTGATGTAAAACCTCTTCATCACAATCTATAGCACCATAATTCAGAGTTCTATAAAATTGTGGTGAGTGTGCTTACTCTCCCTGTTACTTAGGTCAGTGTTGAGTGGGCCCTTTTCTGTCTCAGATACATCCTGCACACTAATTTAAGATAAAGATTTTAGAGGATCTCTGGATTATTCATCTAAACAAGAAGTTTGGCAGGCAATTCATCGCAGAAATCCACATTGATTGTTTTTCTCAGTCACAACTGTACAATTTAATGTGTTGTTATTAGGCTTAAAACATACTTAATTCTATTTCACCTCATTGCCTTTTATTTGTTTGGTGAGGATGACATTTATTGTTTTTCGTTCGATAGATAATGCGGGTAGCTTATGCTATAAAAGTAGTATTGTTGTATATTCGGCTAAGATCTGTTGCACGCTTATCGCACACCCTGTAAATGTTTTTTCTTGGTTTTATGTTCCTACTGAGATGTTAAAGTTGTAGCCAAACTAATGCATTTGTAGAAAGCATGATATGTCATGTAGCCAGTTACAGGTATCATTACAGTTTTGTTAAAATATCTATCTTTTTCTTTTTATAATAATGTATTTTCATTCAATGATGCAGGTACGCTAGCCATTTACAGTTAGTCTCACAATCCTTTTGTTTAATGTCTTTTGATTGTTTAATGTATTTTATTGTACATATTGCAAAGATATTTTTGTTTAAAATTATGGACTACTCTAATTAAACATACTTAGTAAATCAACATACATGTTTCTTATTTAAGGCAAGTGTTTGAATTAATACCATATTTATTTCCCATAAGGAATGCAGCTTATTATCATATGCACAGAGCCTTATTAACCCTTCTTTTATTTCATTCTAACCAGTCACCAGCTAGTGGTGGCACGGTGGCACAGTGGTAGCGCTGCTGCCTCGCAGTAAGGAGACCTGGGTTCGCTCCTCCCTGCGTGGAGTTTGCATGTTCTCCCCGTGTCTACGTGGGTTTCCTTCAGGTGTTTCCGATTTCCTCTCACAGTCCAAAGACATGCATGTTAGGTGTATTGGCGATCCTAAATTGTCTCTGTTATGTGCTTGGTGTGTGTGCCCTGCCCGGGGTTTGTTTCCTGCCTTGTGCCCTGTGATGGCTGGAATTGGCTTCAGCAGACCCCCGTGACCCTGTGTTAGGATATAGTGGGTTGGATAATGACTAACTGACTGACAGTCACCAACTAGAGAAAGAGGGGTGGGAACATATTTCTGTTCAGTACAAACAAATATGAAAATGAAATTATTTAATAACCCTATTTTGTAAACTGCATTCTTCTCTTTTACACATCCGGTAGCAAAACAGATCCTTAGTAGTCAGCACAGGCTATTGAAATGGCAGTGTGTGGGTACCAGCTGCTTGTACATACAGAGGCAAATCTCTGTCACATGTCACATTCACCCCATTAAAAATATTTTAAAAACAAAAATGTGATATCTGTTTATTTATTGAAACTAATCAATTATTGAAAATGCTCTGACTCCCTGAATGCATTACAATGTTAACTATGCATAAATGTTCTAACTTGTTAAAAAAAGAAGAAAGAAAACACTTATTTTGCCGCAATTACAATAAGCAGACAAACTTAAATAAGTAACATTTTCTGTTATTTAAGTATCATTAACGGTATACGTGTTTTTTCTGCAAAAAGGAAAGGCAAATTAAAAATATAAAATTCCATTTATTTTCAAACTGTGCAAGGATGTGGCAAAAATTTTCAAAAATCAAACAAAATAACACCATTTGCAATTTCATATTCCACACACTTGAGTCATTCAGTCACCCTTTAGTCATTTCATTTTCCCTTTTTGCCTTTTCATTTTCCATACCCGTTTTGGTGTGTCAATGTCACAATTAACTCTTTGAGGGCTGAATATTTTTTCCCAAAGACAGTTTCTGAAAAGCAATGGTTTCACACAGAAATCAACATAAAATGTCTATTGCTGCATGCTGTGGCTGCCAGTTTGCCAAGAATGGGCAGGAGGCTTGCTGCCAGGCTGTCTTTGTGTGGCTGGGGCAGCAGCAGAAGAAGGTCAGGGCCGCAGTGCATTGCAATCTGGTTTCTACCTCTTATCATTGTACTTAAGTGGCAGTCCTCCTTAGCAAACATTGTCAGTACCATGATTAGCTGGGGACCAATCAGCTGAAGCTGGAACCTCACATTCGTTTTCGATCACTTGTATCAAAATCGGAATCCGACAAGTCATTGTCCAGTTCAGAGATAATAATAGGCAAAGGGAGCTGTACTTGCTATAACTGAAGGCATTAAAAAACTCAATCTGTTGCTTTGTTTGTCAAAAATGGAATCCATCTTCTTTTTTTTTCCTCCCTAATATGGTTTTACTAAGCAGGCTTTGGCATGTGATCGTGGATTTTTATTTTGGCCACAAATTTCTGTGCACTGGGGCGTGACTGAGGAAAGTAAGCATTCACTTTGTTCTCTGCCACAGTGTTTTTGTGTAACATTGCAATGAACCTTTTGCTGCCACACACTGAGGATTTAATGCATGTCTTGCAGTTATTTGTCACATTTTGATTCCACCCACGGCACCTGAAACAAATGCTATTGTACTCAAGAAATTATTTCCTTTCTTAAATAGGTTTTCATTTACATTTCTACAATTCTTAAGAGGATATGGCTTTTTATATATTGAGCATTATTTGTACAGAAACCAATTTAAAACAGCGCTTAATAAAGTCTTCTCAATTTTGGAAAGCTGACCACCAGAAGCAAAAAAGAGAAACTGGGGTCGCTTCTGTTCTTTGCCAGTTGGCAAACCTATTTAGAAAATAAAAGGAAATGAGGAATGCTTCTTTGTCACCTTCCTTGTATTTTGACCTGATAGATAAACATTTTTCTTTTCAACTCTATGGGAGCTTTTCTGCTTCTTTAATGGTCCCATAAGCAGTGATTAAATATTAGAGTCCTAATAAGAATCCTTCTTGTTTACCACTCTCCACTTTGAGAAGATTGTCACCCAATAAGTTCCAGTCAAGAGGTTATCCATGTTTTTTAGTTTATGAAAATCTTGAAGTTTCCCAAGTAGAGCATAATGTACTGCTTCTGGTGTCCCTTAACTCTCTTCTAATATTGGTAATGCCATGCTGAGACCTGCTGAGGTGCTGAATGCATGCAATTAACACTTTTTTCTTGCATGCTCTGATGACTCTGCTGTTAGCCTTTGGATCATAAACTCCAATTTTTCTGTACCTGACAAGTTTAAATATTTTAATATGTAACATAAAAGTAGGATTTACACTATTCTATTTTCTAGGCACATATCTGAAGCAGGCAGAGGAAATGTCCATGTCAGTCCTGTCATCCTCCTGATGTTGGCCATGTACAAGCTCACTTGTCTTGTGTGTCTTACATGACGTCATGAGTCTTTTTGGCCTATTTAAAAGTTAATAATATAAAATAGGGATTAGCCTCCTTAGTGTTATGTTAACCTTGGAAAAATGAGCAAAAACGTTTTATTTTATTCAAAACAAGAATAAAATGTTCTTACCTGTAACTGAAAAATGTATATACTGTCACAGGAGGCTGGGGGTGGTACCCAGCCGGGACACCCAGTAGACCACGTGGGGGCGACCGCCTTGGTGGCTTTGGGGTCCACGGGAATGGAGCTTGGAAGCTCAACCCTATAGGGGCCTGTGGTCACCGCAAGGGGGCGCCCCAATGCCCATGGAGCCCTGGCCCTCAGTACTTCCACCACACCTGGAAGTCCTGGAGGGAAGAAGACCAGGAACACCTGGAGTGCTTAAGGGTGCGCAGCTGGTACTTCTGCCACACTGGGGAGTGCCGACGGAAGCTAATCGGGAGGCACCTGGAGAACATCCGGGTGTGTATAAAAGGGGCCGCCTCCCTCCATTCGAAGACTGGAGTCAGGTGGAAGTGGACAGAGTCTTGAAGGAGAGGAGTGGAGGGGTTCAGGAGAAGAGAAAGGCATTTGGAAGAGGCCTGGACTTTGGGGTGATTGGTGCTGCACCACTGGGTTGTGTGTGTTCACTGTAAATAGTAGTCTGTAAATAAACATGTGTGGTGCTTTAAGAACGATGTCTACCTGTCTGTGTCTGGGCTGTTCCCCACAATATTAAAAAGTCAACATAAAAACAGTAGAAAAGGTCTGTCGATTGTCCACTGCAGTACTGATGCATATTTACGACACATGCATCGTGTGACATGTTCTGAGACAGTCAGCAACAAACATCCTGATGCTGCAATCAGGGCAGTACAATTGTGTTTCTCCTCAAACTTTTTTTAGATTTTTTCTGTGTCTGACCTGCACGATTGATGCTCCACTTGTGTTATTGCAGGCTACCACAGCACATCCCCTGGCTTGCCGGAATTGACAGTAAATAGATTTCTGTTCTTTCCAACATGTGTGTACTTAAAAATATCTTGCGAGCGCATGATAATTTTTCTTGCAAAAAAAGATCATATGAGCACAGGATACAGTATATTCTCGTGTCCATGAGAAATGAGGCTTTTTTACTTCATAAGAACAGGCTACTCTTCTTTAGGAGAGTGTGTTTTTTATTTAGGGTGTGCTTGTCACTTGTTTTACATTCATCCTGACAACAACATGTGTACAATTTTGTTGTTATTCACACTCTTTGTCATATTTGGTTATTAAATCATGATGTCATATTTACTTTAAAATTATTTCTCATAAGTTTATTTCATTCCACTGTAGTGATATTATTATCAAAGAATTGTTTTAAATTGACTTATGATGCTTTTTTGTAGGCAAGCTAAGGGGTGGCTTTAACTAAATAGTATTTGATGTCTTCTCGTAAACTGGCTTCTTAAGAAGAGTTTGGAGAAATGCATAAAAAGAAGCTTGGTCTCGTCCGATGCGAGAGATGGACGTCTGAAGTGGAGCTCCGCTAGCAGCGGTGTTATTTTTCATATTATTTGCCTATTATCCTGAGATATCCTACATTTATTCAGCCCAAGGAGACTGCTACAGTATATTTGTAAGCATATATAAACATGGCCAGCAAGAAAGGGGGTCCGAAAGAAAAGAAAACTAAAGCTGCACCCAAGCCAAGATCAGCAAGCCCTAGCTCAAGATACGGCCTTTCAGAGAGAGACCTGGAACAGCTGGGCGAAAGTACAGACTCTTCGGGACCAAGGTCCGCTACATCGTCGCCGGCTGAGAGTGAAAAGGGGAGTGAATGTACGATCGGGAGTACAGATCTCGATAGCTCGCTGATCGGAGAACACCTGAAACTGGAAAGGGCCTTACAGTCCACGATCTCAATTACTCCACGCGAGCCGGGGATAGCGGAGGCACCGGTTACAGTAGAGCCTGACGCTTCACCTACGGTACAAGAAAGCACAATTAAAATGTCTAAATTGGAGGTGATGCTCGCTGAGATCGTACAAGATATAAAGAAAACCGAGAAGGCAAATGAGAAAGCAAGGGCAAAGGCACATGAGAGGTTGAAACAAGAGTTGCTGGAATTGAAACAGGAATGGCAACAAGCAAACGAAACGCAGCGGCTGATGCTGCAACAGGCAAATGAAAGGCTGCGACAAGAAATGCAAGTGGAAATGCGACAGGTGCTGGGTAAAATTGAAACGCTTACTAATCAATTGGAGGATCTCAAGGAGACATTCACGACTAGGATTGAATTAGCCGAAAATTTAGCTACCAGTGCTGAAGAAGCAGCAGCTTACCGCGTACGCGGATCAAACACCGTTAGACCCAGACCAAGGTCTTTTATAGTTCGTTTTGAACGATTATCATTTAAGCTAGAGGTGATGGCACTCCTCAGAAACAAGGAAGATATTACATTCGAAAATAATCACATTCGTATCTTTCCTGACTTCTCTCCAGCAACATCTACTAAACACGCAGCCTTCTACAACATCAAACAGCGATTACGGCAAGCCAGCGTCAAATACAGCCTCTTGTATCCGGCAAAACTTAAAGTGGAATGGCAAGGTCATTTCTATGTATTCGCTAGCAGGGATGAAGCAGAAAAGGAATTAAGAAAGCTGATCCCGGGACTATTCTGATACATAATAGTGAGTCATGGCGGTTAATGATTAAAGCAAGGATTAATAATCTACTGTCTGATCTATTTGTTTTAAAATACGGGTTTTTATCAGCATATATTCACATATATTCTCATTATTACTTAGTATTACTAGGGCGCTATCTGTTTATGTTTATGTCTTATTGTGCTTAATTACTTTTTCTTTCCTTTTTTTCTAATTACTTCATCTCTACCCTAAACGAGACTGTTTAATATCATACCCTTGGTTTATTGTTATTGCTATTACTGCATTAAGACTTGTTATGCTTATTTTGGACACATCTTTAACATCATCACTCGGGTTTATTATCTGGGTGTATCATCTTAATGCACTAAAATTGCTGAAGACTATATATATATTTTAAGTGCAAAATTCTTTTTTTTTTATTTTTTAAAGACTATATTGGTAACAGATATCTCTATCTTTTAACTCTAAAGCACCGCTGCATTGGGGCTTGTTTTGCTTTGGACGTGCTCTGTCTCTGGGTATGTCAGAGGACTGGGACTGTGTGAAGTGGGTTTTAGCCTCACTTGGGGAGGCAAAAAGGGAGGGTGGGGGGTTAAGGGGGGGAGAGAAAGAGAGCAGGCTTGATCTATACCTAATCTATCCTATGAATCTTAATAATTATAACTACCAACGTAATAATAAGCTGCATGGCAACAACTCTAGGGGAAATAGGAAATTAAGGCCAAAGCTGTCTCACTTCCAGTTAAGACTATAAAATGACATCAAAAACTCAGAATCAGTGTCTCCATGATGGGACAGTTAATTTCGTAAGCTGGAATGTTAAAGGCCTGAATCACGAATTAAAGAGAAAGAAAGTACTCTCTCATCTAACAGGTCTAAATGCTAAAATAGTATTTTTATAGGAAACTCACTTAATAAGCAAGGATCAGTTCCGGCTGCAAAAAGACTGGACTGGCCAAATGTTCCATTCTAGTTTTACAAAGAAAACTAGAGGGGTGGGAATTCTCATACATAGAACAGTACCATTTGTAGCATCAGATGTAGTATTGGATCCTGAAGGGAGATATGTAATGGTCATGGGAGACTTATCTAACTGTAAAATGATTTTGATAAATGTTTATGCACCTAATGTTGATGATAAGGAATTTATACAAAATTTATTTGCATCCATTCCCAATCTGAACACTCATAAAGTTATAATGGCTGGGGACTTCAATTGTGTTCTAAATCCACTTTTAGATAGGACTTCCTCCACAGGGGGAACGGCATCTAACACCGCAAAGATAATTACAAAGTTTATAACTGATCACAATTTATCAGACCCCTGGAGGTTTTTAAACCCAAATTCAAGAACATATTCTTTCTACTCACCAGTGCATCATTGTTACTCAAGGATTGATTACTTCTTTATAGGCAATAACTTTTTGCCATTGATTAAATCTTGCAAATACGATGCTATTGTTATTTCTGACCATGCACCTATTATCTTGGAGCTAAAATTACTAAGCCCCATGCACTCACCCCGCAGATGGCGCCTCAACCCGCTTCTATTAGCTGACGAGAATTGTACGGAATTTATATCCAAACAAATCAAATTCTTTCTAGAGACAAATACATCCCCCGAGATCTCTGCAGGAATACTCTGGGAAACTCTTAAGGCCTTCTTAAGAGGTCAGATTATCTCATATCTTTCCCACAGAAATAAATCCGAAGCCAAGAAACTAGCAGAGATAAAAAGCAAAATTACTAAAATAGATGAAGAATACGCCAGACTACCAAGCGAGACTCTACATAGGAGGAGGCAGGCTCCACATTCGGAATTAAACCTCTTGACAACTAAAGAAACTGAACAACTTTTACAAATCCAGACATCATTACTATGAACATGGGGAGAAAGCTAATAAGCTTTTAGCGCAACAAATTCACAAGCAAGAAGTGCGCAACGCAATCTCGGTAATCACTAGCACGAACGGAGATAAAATCGTCGAACACAAAAATATAATGCATACTTTCAGAGACTACTATAAATCCCTATATACTACTGAGTTTAAAGAAGACAATACACAATCTAATACATTTCTAGATACATTACAGATACCACAAATAGACGCTTTTAGTGCGGAGGAACTTGATAAACCTCTGACGTTATCAGAATTACTAGATGCTATAAAATCACTCCAAGGTGGGAAAGCAGCAGGCCCTGATGGTTACCCTGCAGAATTTTACAAGAAATTCTCCGCTCAGCTAGCTCCCCTCTTATTAGCAACATTTACAGAAGCCAGAGATAACCAATCTCTTCCACAAACCTTTCGCCAAGCACTAATCACTGTCTTTCCAAAACAAAATAAGGACTTATTACAATGTGCATCATACAGACCAATTTCACTTCTGAATAACGACGTTAAAATACTCTCTAAAATCTTAGCCAGAAGGATGGAGAAAGTGCTCCCCTCGGTAATATCACAAGACCAAACTGGATTTATTAGGGGCCGGCACTTATCTTCCAATCTTCGACGCCTATTTAATGTAATATACTCACCAACTAAATCAAACACCCCAGAAATATTATTATCACTGGATGCAGAAAAAGCATTCGACATGATTGAATGGAAATACCTTTTTACTATATTGGAGAAGTTTGGGTTTGGCCCAAACATCTGTGCATGGATTAAATTACTGTATACTAACCCAGAAGCTTCAGTTTGCATCAACAACATTTGCTCAGACTACTTTAAACTAGAACGTGGCACTAGACAAGGATGCCCCTTGTCACCGCTGCTGTTTGCGATTGCCATTGAACCACTGGCAATACATTGTCGAAATACTGATCAGATAAAGGGGATTAGCAGAGAAGGACTGGAACAGAAAATTTCATTATATGCAGATGACATGGTGCTGTATATATCGGACCCAGAGAATTCTGTGCCTGCAGTCTTAACAGCACTCACAGAATTTCAAAAGATCTCTGGTCTCAGAATTAATCTGAATAAAAGTGTACTCTTTCCAGTGAACTCTCAAGCATATAATATTAGATTAGATAGGTACCCTACCTTTTATCATTGCAGAACAGTTTAAATACCTAGGGGTAAACATCACAAGTAAACATAAAGCTCTATATCAACAAAATTTCGCCGTTTGCATGGAAAAAATTAAACAAGACTTGCATAGATGGTCAACCCTTCATCTCACACTAGCTGGAAGAATTAACACTGTTAAGATGAATATTCTTCCTAAACTCCTTTTTTTCTTTCAAAACATCCCAATATACATTAATAAATCATTTTTTAGGCAATTAGATTCGACAATAACCTAATTTATTTGGAATTCAAAACATCCATGCATCAAAAGAGTGACCTTACAAAGACAAAAGGCAGAAGGCGGCATGGCTCTTCCTAACTTCCAGTTTTATTACTGGGCAGCAAATATACAGGCGATAAGAACCTGGACACAAATAGAAGAACATACACAGGCTTGGTCCGCAATAGAAGTAAAATCCTGCAGTACTTCTTTGTATTCCTTGCATTGTGCTCCAATAAACACACGTTATCGGCAATACACTAATAACCCAATTGTGCTCCACTCACTTAGAATCTGGAACCAATGTAGAAAGCATTTTAAGACGGAGAAGCTTCTATCTGTTGCACCCCTGCAAGAGAACCACCTCTTTCAACCTTCACAAACATATGCAGTTTTTAATATTTGGAAAAAATTTGGAATTAACTCGCTTAGAGATCTTTATATAGACAACGTCTTTGCATCCTATGAACAATTACATTCCAAATTTAACATTCCAGCTACACATTTCTTTCACTATCTTCAAGTCAGAAACTTTGTTAAACAAAACCTTACAGATTTTCCTCATCTTGCACCCTCAACCATGCTGGAAAAAATATTGCTCAATCTCAAGGACTTAGACTCCATCTCTACAATATATAAAATCATTTTACAATCCCTCCCTTTCAAAGATCCGAGAAGACACTGATTAATATATCAGAAAAGGAGTGGAAAGTAGCAATGCAGAGAATTCACTCGAGCTCCATATGCGCAAAGCATACAATCATACAACTCAAAATTATATATCGAGCACATCTGTCTCGACTAAAACTTTCCAAAATGTTCCCAGGGCATGATCCAACCTGCGAACGTTGCAACCAAGTCCCAGCCTCACTAGGTCACATGTTCTGGTCCTGCACCAAATTAACATTATTCTGGACAAACATTTTTAATTACCTTTCAGATAGCCTTAGACTTACAATCCCTCCAAACCCATTAACAGCTGTGTTTGGTGTTCTTCCAGATGGGTTTAAAGCGGAGAAAGACAAACAAATTGTGATTGCATTCACTACACTTTTGGCACGTAGACTTACTGGAAAAACCCAAACTCTCCTCTTTTAAGTCAGTGGGAAACCGATGTGTTATATTATTTGAAGTTGGAAAAAATCAAATACTCAGTTAGAGGATCCGTACAGACTTTTTTCAAAACATGGCAGGATCTAATCAGTAATATTTTAAAATAAGTTCATAAGGCACAGAGAATTTATTAATTTAGGTATGTTTACAAGCCTAAATTTAAATTTAACGCCGTTTGGCTTGCTCTCTCTCTCAGGGGTGGGGATTGATCTGTTCTTAATTTGTTTTCTTTGTAAAAACTTGATTGCTTTGTATGGATTGTAATAAAATTAATAAAAAATAAAAATCAAAAAAAAAAAAAAAAAAAGAAGCTTGTATGTTACATACATGCATTGTGCAGTTGATCATTAATCACAAAGATTCGTCATTTTTAAGAAACGCAGCCCAGAAACATTTGGTTGGGCTGGTATTCATTTGATGTTCAATGTATGGATGTTCACCACATTTCTTCAGGAGATCAACAAAGAAACTGAATGATAATTGAAATTTTCAAAGGGCTTGTTTTATGGCCAGATAATTGAGACATTTATTTTGGTGGAGGAGATAACTGCCTTCAATATCAATGATTACCCATTTCAAAATTCCTATATAGTCTATTTACACTTGTATTGTTATAAGTTCTTTATTCATCTATTTAGGTTCACTTTTTCAGTGTTGTTGTTCTTCTTGATATTTTGTCAAACTTAAAATGACTCAAATGAACCGTTTGTAATTATACTCTTAGGATAAAGCAGCTATTCAGACCCCTCAGGAACAGGTTAGAAGTTCGACTCACAGTTAAATAATGACAACACACACATACTAAATATAGATGTCCCCAAAGGTTACCTTAAAATGATTTAGACTCTGTGAAATTTAAATTCATTTGGTTTTCAGTCTGATGCTGATAGACATTACCAAGAAGCTTCTCCTGTCCTTTAAAATCGGGATCTATAATGTGACTAAAGTTCCACAGTTAATTAAGAAAAAAAGAAATTAAGCAATACTGTGTTATTGGAAATATATATCGGCATTGCTGATGACTATTAAAAAAGAAACAGCTTCATATATTTATAAGGTAAGATAATTTAGTTTACTCTACCAAAATAAATGAATGTTAACAGTAGTAAAGCTGTACAGATTTTTTTCATTAATTTTTGGCTCCAAGAAATGCACAAAAATTCATAAAAATATGAAAGAATACTTACATGCATGAGAGATTTCAACTTTTGCAATCTCCGTTTTCACTTTATTATTATGGGTTATTGAGTGTAGACTGATGAATAAAAATGGCATTCTAAATTAAACGTATGATAGTATAAACTGTACGGAAAGAGAAGAGGTCTGAATACACTTTATGTTAAAGTTAGGGTTTGATATATTTTTATATATAACTTAGATATAAGACATTGTGAGTAAAATGTAGGTGAATTTTTTCCATTTTAGTTGTTTCATTAAAACTGAGTCGTTACAACAGTGCTTTATCATCTGGTGCTGAACACATAGGGCTTCATGTATAACGTCGTGCATAGAATTCACTCTTAAACATGGCGTACAGACAAAAGTGGAAATGTGCGTATGCACACAAAAATTCAGATGCATAAAACTGTGCATAAGCAAAGTTCCACGCACTTCCCCTTTATAAATCCCAATGAATGTGAAATTTAACACACTTGCACACGCCTACAGCCCCACGCTGACTCCTCCCAGAATTTCACATCTTTGAATATACAAATCAATATAAATAGCCACTTTTGTTCAGTGTTTTATTAAAAGACAATGACAAAAGCACATGGAAAAAAAGAAGAATTTCAGCAAATGTGAAGTGAAGACAAGGAAACAATGTACTATTTATTAGCTTAAGCAGTGGTATAAGTAAGAAAAGGAAGTGATGGAGTGATACAGCATGGCAGAGACACTCAAAAGTTCAAGTTTAGAAAGTCACACTGTGCCCGAAATATAAAAAGAAGTGGTCAGATATCAAATTCGACCAGAAAAGGCGAGTGGTAGCCCACTGTCTGTTTACTCTGTTTCAAACAATATTACAAAAGCTGACCCCCGTGCTGAGGGTGTGATGATGGTGCTGCTGTGCCCAGCACAACTTCAGTTGCTCACTGCACACACACACCTCTTCCTTGGAAACCACCAGGCGAACATCTTGCTGTGTGCTGACAGACGCTGTTCTGAGTAACACAATGCAATAGTGGATGGTGTAAGAGATGTGGCCAATGAATTAAGGAATATAAGGGCTGTACTGTGTGATACTGACCACAAATTAAATGAATTGGTTAAAAAATAAATGCTGCATCTGATTATATATTTTTTACATTCTGCTAATTACATTGAAACATATATATATATATATATATATATACAAACCGGATTCCAAAAAAGTTGGGACACTATACAAATCGTGAATAAAAACTGAATGCAATGATGTGGAGGTGCCAACTTCTAATATTTTATTCAGAATAGAACATAAATCACGGAACAAAAGTTTAAACTGAGAAAATGTATCATTTTAAGGGAAAAATATGTTTATTCATAATTTCATGGTGTCAACAAATCCCAAAAAAGTTGGGACAAGGCCATTTTCACCACTGTGTGGCATCTCCCCTTCTTCTTACAACACTCAACAGACGTCTGGGGACCGAGGAGACCAGTTTCTCAAGTTTAGAAATAGGAATGCTCTCCTATTCTTGTCTAATACAGGCCTCTAACTGTTCAATCGTCTTGGGCCTTCTTTGTCGCACCTTCCTCTTTATGATGCACCAAATGTTCTCTATAGGTGAAAGATCTGGACTGCAGACTGGCCATTTCAGTACCCGGATCCTTCTCCTACGCAGCCATGATGTTGTGATTGATGCAGAATGTGGTCTGGCATTATCTTGTTGAAAAATGCAGGGTCTTCCCTGAAAGAGATGATGTCTGGATGGGAGCATATGTTGTTCTAGAACCTGAATATATTTTTCTGCATTGATGGTGCCTTTCCAGACATGCAAGCTGCCCATGCCACACGCACTCATGCAACCCCATACCATCAGAGATGCAGGCTTCTGAACTGAGCGTTGATAACAACTTGGGTTGTCCTTGTCCTCTTTGGTCCGGATGACATGGCGTCCCAGATTTCCAAAAAGAACTTTGAATCGTGATTCGTCTGACCACAGAACAGTCTTCCATTTTGCCACACTCCATTTTAAATGATCCCTGGCCCAGTGACAACGCCTGAGCTTGTGGATCTTGCTTAGAAATGGCTTCTTCTTTGCACTGTAGAGTTTCAGCTGGCAACGGCGGATGGCACGGTGGATTGTGTTCACTGACAATGGTTTCTGGAAGTATTCCTGAGCCCATTCTGTGATTTCCTTTACAGTAGCATTCTTGTTTGTGGTGCAATGTCGTTTAAGGGCCCGGAGATCACGGGCATCCAGTATGGTTTTACGGCCTTGACCCTTACGCACAGAGATTGTTCCAGATTCTCTGAATCTTCGGATGATGTTATGCACAGTTGATGATGATAGATGCAAAGTCTTTGCAATTTTTCGCTGGGTAACACCTTTCTGATATTGCTCCACTATTTTTCTGCGCAACATTGTGGGAATTGGTGATCCTCTACCCATCTTGGCTTCTGAGAGACACTGCCACTCTGAGAAGCTCTTTTTATACCCAATCATGTTGCCAATTGACCTAATTAGTGTTTATTGGTCTTCCAGCTCTTCGTTATGCTGAAATTTACTTTTTCCAGCCTCTTATTGCTACTCGTCCCAACTTTTTTGGGATTTGTTGACACCGTGAAATTTTGAATCAACATATTTTTCCTTTAAAATGATACATTTACTCGGATTAAACGTTTGATCTGTCATCTACGTTCTATTACAAATAAAATATTGACATTTGCCATCTCCACATCATTGCATTCAGTTTTTATTCACAATTTGTTTAGTGTCCCAACTTTTTTGGAATCCGGTTTGTGTATATATATATA
>JANRMT010028174.1:24861658-24888854 GCA_026402145.1 Polypterus bichir lapradei
TATATATATATATATATATATATATATATATATATATATATATATTAATGTGAAAACTGTTTTTTAAAAAGAAGTTTCCAAAACAAATGTATATAATAATAGAAAATATATATTTTTTTTTAAATATGAAAACTGGAAATATTTCTGCCAATGTATTCTGTAACATAATACAAATTGTGAAACGAATTCTAAAACAGGATACATGGAGTCAGAGAGTTACGGTTTCTGTATAATCCCATGTAAAAAGGTCATCTAATTACGCAAATTATTTTATTGAATTTTGTCATCTTGTAAGACTGAAATTAAAGACCTACTTTTGTTAATTATTATTGTGATTTTGTTCTTCCACAAGCAAAATATTAAGGTCTGTGTGTTTTTTTTTTATTTTATTTCACTGATTTTGTAAGTATCATACAATATTTACCATTGTAAATGCTGGTTTATCAAAATTGTACAAAACTGTGAATTATGAAAAGCACTTTATCCTCTATTGTGGAGGAGAGTATGCTTAGACAAAAGCATATCTGTAATAAAGAAAGCACTGTGTGCATTGTATATTTTTTGTTGATTCCATTGCCTATATACAGTATAAACAAATGCATATTTTACAATATTTGCCACTATTTTTATCATTACAGTGCATCATGTGTTTTGGCAGCTTTTGTTTAGACTACCTAAATTTTACAGATCAAACAAATTTACCTTGATGTCTCTCATTAAAAATCCGTTTTTATCTTTCTTCCTTAAGTCTCTCATATTCAGGTAGATGTCTCCCATTCTGACTTCTACAGCATATTCCCTGCCATTACAAAGGAACCATCTGTTTGGCTACCACTTTGCACCTTAGTTTAAGGAGACTGAATGCTGACTGTGAATATACGAGGGGTAAGTCAATAGTTATCTGCCCTTTTTCAGATAATTTTGTTTGGGTTGGCTGTACAATTTTCCCTGCACACATATGGAAATGTGGTGTGTCCATGGTCACAATGATCAGTCATTTCCTCTTGTTGTTTTCTAAAGACTAAACATGGCCACCCTGTTCTCCATTTGCATTTGATCCACTTTTTATTGGGCCAAAATACATAGAAGGCTTTCTGCACAATATCGAGACTGTGTTTTACCTCTGGGGACTTTTACAATTAGATGTGGTTCAAAAATGGTCGGACAGGTGTTAAGCAAGAAGAAGAAGTGGGATGCTTGTCCACTTCCTATACTGATGACAACACTGAGCAAGTAAATACCATGATTCTGATGAAACAGCAAAGCTTTTGACCCTGGTACACCTTCAGCCCATAAAAAGCAGATCATTGCTCACTGACCTTCTTTGGTGTCAGTGAAGAGCAGAGTGATAATGTTAGCTCCTAGAACACAACTTGAGAAACTCAAAACTTGACTTCTCTGACTAGAGACATGCCCTGTTTCTATGTATGCATAAGAAAAGTCGTACAGCCGCAAAATCATCACAAACGTGTGGAAAATGTTTGACTTATTATCTATGTTGTTACTAAGGCAATCATGTTCACAGTTAAGGAATACATTTTTTGGAATAGAAAACTGACCTAGTCTTTAATATATAGTTGATTATGTTTAAAATCATTTTAACATGTTACTAGTTAAGTCTTTAGCTGTAGAATTGGTCAAGAGCACCATATTTCATGGTGTGCACCTAGCAGCTGACCTTACTTGGTCAATTGACACCACCTCCAATAACCAAGAAGGCACAGCAGTGTTTCCACTTCCTTCGGCAGCTGAAGAAGGCAAGACTACCTCACCCCATACTCATGACATTCTACAGGGGCACCATCCAGAAGTTCTGACTAGCTGCATCACCTTCTGGATTAGGAGCTGCAGTGTCTCTGACTGTAATGTCCTACAATAGACAGTGCAACAGAAAAGATCATTGGGACAGCTCTGCCCTCCATTAAAGCTGTCTTTATTAAGCATTGCTTCAATAAGGCTTATAGCATTGTGAAGGATCATTTTAATTCATCCCATAGTCTATTTATCCCACTTCTATCTGAGCGAAAGTAGTGTAGCATCAGCAACAGATTTTACCCTTTGACGGTCCAGACTCTGAACTCTGTGCTTCCCCCAAGCACCTCAGACCTGCTCCTAGTACCTTATTTATAATGGAGTACATTGGTTATCCTTGTTATTACTGTTGTTTTTTATTTTGTTTTTATTATTTGTTTAATTATTATTTCAAATTATTTTTATTTATTCACTTACTAATCATTGTTTATTTATTTATTGATTTATAGTATAGTATAGTTAATTTATTTTGCATTTTTTCTGTGTTTATGTACAGTATATATGTATTATGTCCTGGACAACGTAATTTCATGGCACAATACGCTGTACTGATGGTATGACAGTAAGTCACTTGACCTGACTTGACTTTTATAATAAGGACTGATAAGTTAATGTGTTCATTTATTTTTATATAATTTGAAATGTACAATATGAGATTTCTATAATGATTTCTCCACCCCATTACTCAAGGCTGCTTAATCCAAACCCAGATTTTGCTCTATGACTTTTTAATATACAATAAAATACAATTTATTGGGCGGCACGGTGGCGCGGTGGGTAGCGCTGCTGCCTCGCAGTTAGGAGACCCGGGTTTGCTTCCCAGGTCCTCCCTGCGTGGAGTTTGCATGTTCTCTCCGTGTCTGCATGGGTTTCCTCCGGGTATTCTGGTTTCCTCCCACAGTCATGCAGGTTAGGTGCATTGGCGATTCTAAATTGTTGTGTGTGTGTGTGTGTGCGCCCTGCCTGGGGTTTGTCTCCTGCCTTGCATCCTGTGTCGGCTGGGATTGGCTCCGGCAGACCCCCGTGACCCTGTAGTTAGGATATAACGGGTTGGATAATTGATGGATGGATAAAATACAATTTATTTTTCTATAACCGAAAATCACACAAGTGCCGCAATTAGTTTTAACAGGCACTGCCTTTTGACAGCCCCCCCCCCCAAAAAAAAACCTTGTAGGGGAAAAAAATGGAAGAAACTTTGGGAAAGGCAGTCCAGAGAGAGACCCCTTTCCAGGTAGGCTGGGCGTGCAGTGGGTGTCAAATTGAGGGGGTCAATAGAACACAATACACAGAACAGAACACAAGTAATCCTCAATACAATACAATATAATAGAATATAATAGAAACAGTGCTAGTCTACAGACCACCAGGGCCATATTCATTGTTCATGACTGAATTTGGTAACCTTTCATTGGATTTGGCTATAAATTATGATCACGTAGTATTGATGGGGGATTTTAATGTACACACTGAATTACTACGAATGCTTTGGTTTCACTTCACAATCATCAGGATTATGTTTTTAAACCAGTAGTGGTTTTCACAGTTGCCATTGGATGTATGAAAATTTAGAACTGAGACTTGGTAAGAGTTAACATTTGTAATGTAAAAATTCTGACATGAGCACCCTAGGAAACAAGTTATCCGAACTATACTATAACATTTCAGTAATTATTTACCGGTCTGATGCTGATCTTTGTGATCATAAAATAGGTCATTACGATAGCAATTGACAAGAAAGATTCATAATTAATGGCAGAATTACGGTATTTTAACGTTCCCCTAGAGTGCCTCTTTCTCTTGCAAAATTTGGCTCAAAAACTAATCAGCACACCATCATCTCATAACAGGCTTAAGTTTTGAGTTTGGTATTTTTCTGTCCAGCAATTTAGCTCTAGACCATCCTCAAGAAACTGTGACACAAAGACACACACACCCATCATCACAATATCAGTGTTTTCGGGATCAGGGGACCCTAAAACTTCGAGATCCGTCGAAATCTGGAGATCAAAATTTTTGATGAATCTAAAGCGTTCATTCCTCCCCATAGACGATAGGTTATGGCGGGGGAGGGCACAAAGCAAAATTTGACTCAACCTGTTTTAAAATGACACCCTACATTTGTAGTAGTTCTCATTTTATAAATGGTGGAGCTCTGATCTGTGCAACAGAATACAACACACAACATCAGCATTTTACTTCTTCTCAAAGGTAAAAAAAATGCGAAAGGACGCCTGACCTTTCTTGAAAAAGTTATCACTTTAATGAAGACTAAGGTTTCATTGTTGAGCAAAACTACCAAGTTAATAAATGTGTGTGTTTGTTTTTCAATTTCATTGTTCTAGGTGGACCTCAGGCCCTGTTATGACAAGCAACACTTCTAGCTCTGTGTTGGAATTTGTCCTGGAATGTGAAATCAAATCCGAGCAAAGAAGCTTCGCCATTTCAGCACTCTCTTTAATTTACTTTGTGACACTCTTTGGGAATTTGATGGTTATTCTCATCATAAGAATGAACCACCATCTTCAAACGCCAATGTATTTATATATCGGCACCTTAGCGGTCGTAGATTTGCTTAACAGCACTAACATTATTCCCAAAATGGTGGCTGTCCTTTTAGACTCTGTAACTGTTCCCTATGGACTGTGTTTGCTGCAGATGCACTTGGTGATCTATTTAGAAATGGTGGAGTCCCTTCTTTTTGTGTACATGGCTTGTGATCGTTATGCAGCTGTTCTTTATCCACTACGATATCCTTCTATGATTACAAATAAAATTGTGTGGCTTAGTTTAACAATGTCGAGTATCATTAGTGCACTAGGTCTTACACCCGCTATGGTTTTCATCAGTGAACTTGTTTTTTGTCAGTCTAATGTCTTGCCTTACTGTTTCTGTGATTATGGTACGATCATTAGTGTAGCCTGTATTGACAATCCCAAATATTTTACCCTTTTAGCGACTGCAACATCATTGTTTGGATTTTTCCCTGTAGCAGTTATTCTGTTTTCTTATTTAAGAATTGCTCAGGCAGCACTGAACATTTCATCTGTTGATGGGAAAAGCAAAGTTTTGAGCACCTGTCTAACACACCTTCTAGTGATGTCACTCTTCTATCTACCATTGATGATCTCCTACATTTTAACAGGAAGTGGTGTGAATCTGTCAAAAGAAGTGTACAATATTCTGGTTGTTATTGCCAACGTTGTTCCTCCTATGATGAACCCAATAATATATAGCTTCAGGAACAGAGAAATAAAAAGTACCATTTACAACTTATTTAGAAGAATTGGAATGTCATCAAAGTTCATCAGTCATTGACTGAAATTCTGTTGCCAAAACTGCATTCAGCATTTTCAAACAGAGACACTTCTGTTTGATATACATTTGTCCGCAATGGTTTATTTCATTTTAATAAGGTGAAAAATCTGTTACCTGTTGGATCATTCTTTTGTACATATTTGCTAATATCATTTAACAAATGTCTATGTCATGTATTTGTGAGCTATGTTGTTAATTGTTGTGATCTAGCAAAATACAATAATATTTCTTTTAGGAATTACAAATTTTTATATAAATCTACTGCACTGTGGCAATTGCTTCCACAATACTTGTGTCCCAAGTTAGATTTAAATATGGTGTTCTTTTCTGGCTGAGTTATTGTCCTAACCCTCAAAAAATATGCCATTTAAGGACAAACAATAAGTGGCCACACTTATTTCCACAGAATACAAATTTTGCAAAAATATAATTTATACAGAACTGCATTTTTTTCTAAAAATGTACTGTACAGTAATATTGCATGAGAGGTTACATGTCTGATTATGTATATATTTCATAATTGGACAATATGGCAACAATATTCTAATGTGTTTATACTGCACTAAATGAATAGAAGTGGTAATTTATTTTTTTTTTTATTTGTTTTATAAATGGAAAAAAATGGCACAATTTGTATTGGCTGACATGGATACCACTGAGAGAAAACAAGATTAAGAGAATCCAAAAGAAGACTAAGAGAAGACATGATTGGTTGGGAATGAAGGGAATTAGTCCTATGGATCGAGACTGCGAGTTTAAAATGAATTCATCAAGAACAAGAGGACACAGTTGGAAACTTGTTGAGAGTTAGGAAATTTATCTTCACACAAAGAACCACAGACACATGAAATATGTGACTAAGTAATGTGGAAGACAGTAGGACCTTCAAAACTCAATGTTATTTTAGAAGAAATAGCAGTCTTTGTGTTTCTTGTATAAGTCATTTAATTGTATAGCTATTTATGGTTTGCTAAGAATCAACAGCAGCAAGAAATGCAACTTGCACGTTTTTTCAAAAAGAAAACAGACACAGTCCAATAAATTAAATAAATAAGTAAAATCAATCATAGGCATGCATTTTTCTATATGCAATTCAATTTAAAATTTTGTCCTCTGAATGTTGGCTATTCTTTGAGACAATCTATTTAATAACTGCACACTATGCAACTCTGGAAATACACATTTTCATTGTAACACAGAGTACATTTGTATTTCTATTTTAATTTTGAAGTGTTAAAGTTATATACATTGTGGGCACTGGGGTGCTGTAGCGCCCCAAACACTGATACTAACAGGCTCGAACACAAGTTGCCAATAAACAAGAGGATTTTATTATGGAAAATACTTCCAATAAGCGTTTCCCATGCCACAACCACAATATAATACTACCAGTAATGGCACACTGCACGATAACGTGCAGTGAATACACTTAACTTGAGCATTCCTCGTTTCCATACTGTTTCTCTGTATGTTTAGCATTTGTTTGCTCAGAGGTTGATGCGCTTGCTGCTTCCTGAGCAGCTGTTCTTTTTTCCACTCTAGTGGCCCACTTCTTTTCTTCTTTTGTCTGCTTCTTTTCGCATTGAAACTGATTAAGTCAGTGTTTGTGTTGCAATTATTTAGTGCGTTTTCTTTAATTTTTCACTTAAGCTGGCACTTAAGTCTTCAGTCTGCCTCAAGAATGTTTCAAGATATGAAGAGGTAGGGGAAATGATGGCGAAGGTGGTAGGGATGAGAAGGGCGCCCATACGCATGCACCGCATGTGCCTCCCTGCTGGCCAATACCAAAAGTTGATTCTACAATAAAATAAAATAAAAATATAAAGAGGAATAAACTTGGAGGTCAATCATCACCCTGAAAGTGGATAGTAGATATCATGTAATACATGTGTACCAAATTTCAGGTCAATAGTTCAAATGGTTTGCAAGCTACAGGTGATTTAAAATCCTGGACAGACAAACGACCAGCCATGGTAGCGTATTATATATATATAATGTAGCGTATTGTATAGCCGCTACATTTCTCTGTCACACTGTCACACTCTGTCTCCTCTGCACCCCACTCAAGCTTTATCCACCTCCTCCTGACTCTGGCTCCCAGACTGAAGCGGGGCTGCTCTCTTTAAACAAAACCTAGGAGTACTTCCTGTGCCGGAAAAACCTGTCCTGGTATCACTTCTTTAGTGGTACTAGAGCCCAACCAAGTAAGGCTCACTAGTCCCTTCTGCAGCCCCTGGTGGCCCTCATAAAACCCAACAGGGCTGAGCCAAAAACTTCTGTTTCAAAGATGCCCTGTGGGGATCTGTGGTGTTTTGCCGTAACCTGGGGGCTACCATCTATCGTTCTCGGATGTCTGGTCACAGCTGATATGTTTCTGCATATTACTAGTTTGGCTGCCATCAGGCGTCCTGGGACACACAGCAGAAGTCCTAAGGGGCCGCGGATGGCCCAGCCATGCCCGGGGGTGAACTGCGCTGCTTGAATAGAATCTGGGTTGACCTGGCAGCCCTACCAAAGGCTCATTCCCCGCCCACCCCTACCTAAGAGTGGGAAACTTGGTGTATAGGAGACCCCCTTCCCGTTGTTGAGTGCAGGCCCATGTTCCTTCTGATCAAAGCTAAACCCATGGATGGTGTGAGGCAAGTGGTAACCCTTTTCGCACTAGGATCAGGTCTCCTGAGAGTCGGGTTGTTTGGGAATGCACCCCAAAGTGGGTGGTAAACTCCATCCAAGGCTAAATACTACCATGAGACCGATAGCCAACAAGTACCGTAAGGGAAAGTTGAAAGGAACTTTGAAGAGAGAGTTCAAGAAGGCGTGAACCCACCAAGAGGTAAACAGGTGAGGTTCGCGCCCTCCATCCAGAGAATTCAACCCAGCAGGCCACCTTGGTCAGCCATCCCAGAGTCCGCAAGCTCAGCCCTGCTGCCAGCTACGCTGCATCACCAGGGTGGGGTGCTCCCATGTTACTTGTGGTGCCAGAGGTTGGTGGCGAAGTCGGCTCCCCACCCGACCCATCTTGAAACACGGACCAAAGAGTCTAAGACGTGCACGAATTGGAGGGTCTTGCTTGAAACCCTGGCGCCAGAGGAAACTCTGGTCCTGACATGCAAACCAGTCGTCCGACCTGGGTATGGGGCAAATGACTAATTAAACCATCTAGTAGCTGGTTCACTCTGAAGTTTCCCTCAGGATAGCTGGCACTTGCCGAATGGAGTTTTATCTGGTAAAGTGAATGATAAGAGGTCCTGGAGCCGAAACAATCTCAACCTATTCTCAAACTTTAAATGGGTAAGAAACCCGGCTCGCTGGCATTGGGCCACGGCGATGAATGCCGAGTGGCTAGTGGGCCAGTTTTGGTAAGCAGAACTGGTTCAACGGGATGAACTGAGCACTGGGTTAAGGCACCCGATGCAGACATTTATCAGATCCCATGAAAGGTGTTGATTGATACAGACAGCAGGACGGTGGCTAGGAAGTTGGAACCTGCTAATAAGTGTGTAACAACTTATCTTGTATGCCGAATCAATCAGCCCTGAAAAAGGATGGCGCAGGAGCATTGGGCCCATACAGGGCCATCGCCGGTACTGGTGGCCACGAGGGCTAAGCTGCGATGAGTAGGAGGGCTGCCGCGGTGTGCATCGAATTCTAAGGCGAAGGCCTGGGTCAAGCCGCCGCTGGTACATATCATGGTGGTAGTAGCAAATATTCAAACAAGCACTCTGCCATGTTAGAATAATGTAGGTAAAGGAAGTCTGCAACATGGATCCATAAATTCGAGATAAGGATTGGCTCTGAGGGCTAGATTGATCAGGCCATGGATGCGAAATGGGGCTGTCTCCAATGCTCTACACCACTCCATTTGGGTGGCAGGGGCATCTGGCTTAGAACTGATTTGGGGTCATCCAAAAAATAAAAGACTGGTCTGGTTAATAGGCAATGTTCCCTCTAAGCTGCATGGTCGCGCAGCCGCGCATTAGTTGTAAACCTGCCGCGCAGTCATTTTGTAATCCAGCGCACTAATCGTCACGACATCACCCTGTGAAGTGAGATAAAGGCGGCAGACTGTCATTTACACGTCAGCGCGTGTAAATAACCAGCGAGCTACATTAGCTAGCACATTTTATTTCGTTGAGTGACCAGTCACTGCACTGTCTACTGTACTTCACTCAGTTCACTTTCTCTAAACATACAGTAGTGCGTTAAATTAACAGTTTTTGTGTCGATTTTGTTAAATTAACAGTCTTCGTGTCGATATTTTAAAATGTTGAAGAGAAAACATGTACAACAAGTGGTAAAGAAATGCAAAATAAGAAAGTGCGAGATTCTTTTAAGCCTGAATGGTTAAAAGTAAAAGTAACCACAGATACGCCAGATTCAAGGAATGTTGCGGTTGAATTAGGTTGCATATACGAATACTCAGATGAGAATGGACTTAAGTGTAAGTTCTGTGCTGCTAGTTCAAGTAATAAGGCTAACAAAGACAACGAATATGCCACCAGAAAGCGTTGGGATACGTGGAAGCTTGACTACTGTAAACGACATTTATCGTCGCGTATTCACTTAGAAAATGTTGAAATTTTGTACAATTGCTCGCATGGAATCGATCTGAAATGTCTTCTGGTTTAAACAAGTACTGAGTGAGAAGAACGAATTGAACATAACAAGCGCCAGCGATCAAACGAGGAGCAAGTTTGAATCTTAATGGATAATGTCCTTCTTGACATCAGGATGAATGCTTCGATGCTGTCAGTGCAAATGATTCACGACCATATGGGAAAATATGTTTCTATACCAGACAGTTGGCGAAGTAAGAACTACTCCTTTGAGTTTGTTGAAGCAATCAACAAAGTGGTTGCAAACAACATTTTTTTAGAACTTCGAGCTGCATCTTTCCACACGCTCATCGTTGATAAAAGTACTGACATAACAGTACATAAAATGCTAATCATCTACTTTAAATATCATCCAACAAATTTGTGTGATTACAAAACCGTTTTTGGTGGGATCATTCAGCTAACAGCATGTGATGCTTCAGCCCTTGAGGCAGCAATAAGACAATACTACAGTGATCATCGACTCGATATGAACCGCATGGTTATGATAACGTCAGATGGGGCATCAGTTATGTTAGGCCGTCGGAAGGGATTGGCCGCTTTAATCAAGACAACGGTTCCTCATCTTGCTGAACAGCACTGTGTTGCTCACCAAGAAGACTTGGCACTTACTGATTCTTGGAAGGATGTTAGTTTGTTTAAAAATATTGAGATTCTGTTGCGTACTGCTTATACTTTATTTAGTCGATCTTCAGTTAAAAAAGGTGCACCTGAAGAATTGGCAAATGTAAATGATATGGATGTAATTTCTTTTTGACAAATTCATGAAGTTCCTTGGTTGTCACATCACTTTGCTGTCAGTACTTTTGTTAAAAAGCTTGAAGTTTTAGCTGCATACTGTGAAGAACAAGTGCAAGATTGCAATGATCCTGTTTGTAATTATGTTCTGAAATCATTACAAGATCCACTGTATCAGATTGCTCTGTATACAGCAACTGATGTTTTAACTGAATTAGCTAATTTATCCATGTTATTACAACGAAGTAATTTGTCACCAATTGAAGCACATCAATTTTGCTTTTCTAAAATCTGTAAATTGGAAGCACAATATCTGGTTGAGAATGTTTACTGGAATGATAAAGCCAGTGAAAATTAAGGTATTGACACAAGACAAATCACACAGTTCATACGATCAATCTGAGATCACTTAAAGGTAAGATTTCCAGCGGATGAACTACAATTTTGGTCAGCTTTTGATCCCACAGGTTTGAAAAACTGTGCATTTGATTTTGGTGTCAAAGAGATAAAAGAACTGTGCGTAAAGTATACAGATTTGTTACATACAACAAATGATGAGTTGATTATTACTCAATACAATGACTTCATATTTCAGATCAGAGAGAAACTGAAATATGGTACCATAAATTCACTACCTGAAATCGCAGGAGTAACTTTAAATGATGAACAATTTAGCTCACTCGCAATGTTAATCGATATTTGCTGTACTTTTCAAGCATCCAGTACTGATTGTGAACGAGGTTTTAGCCTCATGAATAGTGTTAAAGTGAAAACGCGAAACAGGCTTGACGTTACTCATTTGGATCATCTTATGCGAATAAAATTATATTTAAATGCTGGAAAGACTGTGGATTTGCACAAAACGTATAACGTGTGGAAGGAATGTAAAATTAGATATGAAAAGCTGTAATAACCACCTTGTTAATTTTATCAAGCCAGATTTTTAACTGTATCATATATAAAACTGTTGTGTTTTATTGTGTTTCAATATTTTAAGAACATGGTTGATATTGTATTATCGTTATGTTATTAACAGTGTGATTATGGGTAGTGCCACTGCCACTTAGTTGACTTACATTGCGTTAGTTATTATACTACATGACTTGTCGTCGTAGTATAATACTCAAGTCAGTTACACTGATAGCTTATTGGCTACATGTATTTTGTTTGTATTTATATTTCTTTATAACTGGGTGGTAAATGAGTAAAGTTTCATACATATTATATTAATTTATCACAATACAGGCCTTCATCACATATTTAAATTGCAAGCCTAAAAATACATATGACCTTGCACAAGTCGTTTCAGAGCACTGCCCACACAAAATATATTTTGCACACGTGCCCTTGTTCCTTAGAGGGAACATTGTTGATAGGATGAGTACATGACCAGATGTCTGTTCTCCTCTGGCCTGGGGCTGTGAAGACCCTGAATTTTGATTTAAAGGTAGAGGAGGAGCTTAATCAACAAAAAGGTATGGGGTCATGTAAATTAAAAGAGGCAGTAGTGGTATGGAGCCCAATAGAGTAGCAGAGGTCATGTAGCTGGGGAGGGCAAAGGGTCATGCTAACTGGGAGGCAGAGGGTCGTGTAACCGAAGCAAGCAAAGGGTCATGTAGTTTGCAACAGGGGCTGGAAAAAATTCTAAGTCCCCTCAGGAGCAGAGGGTCATGCAGGCTCAAAGGCAGAAAGTCGTGTAGGATGCATAGGAGGAAGATGTAAACCTACTTTTGCCCACCTGTCCTGGCTAAATGACCTCTTCCTCTGAGCTCACATTACCCTTGGTGTGGTGGGCAAAGGTAAGTTTACAGTTGTTTGTATGGAAAAAGACAGGCAGGTTATGATTATTCCAGCAAACTCACCTACTTTTGCGCACCCCTATATAATAAGAAAAAAATGCATCTTGCCGTGCTGTGCTGACAGTGTTCTGTGCCCAAAAGGAACAGAAAAAAGTTTCTGTTTTAGTTATGTGTTCAACATTTCTTGCCTCTCATTTCCTGTCATCCTACACTTAACCAGATTGTTGTAGACATGGAAAACACATGAAATGCATGTGTTCCAAATAACAATATATTATTTACACTATACAATACCAGGCACCTAAAACCCAGATAAACAGACTTGAGCTGGGAGAACTTTTTGTCCAACTTGAGCTGCGGCTGTGGGGGGAATGGGATAGCAGGCTGCTTGCTGCTTGTGCTGATCGACACATTTGGAAAACAAAAGACGCTAATGGAAAGGTGCAAAGGAATTTAAGGTGTCCCGAGATTACAACTGTTTTTGTAGGCTTCAGGGATTCTAGTGTTAAAGAAGACCCCTGGTGCAGTTGTACTAAAACTGGGATCTTTTCTGGTACCCCAACACTACCCCAATGTTGTCAATGTTACAGTGCATCCAGAAAGTATGAACAGCACATCACTTTTTCCACATTTTGTTATGTTACAACCTTATTCCAAAATGGATTAAATTCATTTTTTCCCTCAGAATTCTACACACAACACCCCATAATGACAGCATGAAAAAAGTTTACTTGAGGTTTCTGCAAATTTATTAAAAATAAAAAAACTGAGAAATCCCATGTACATAAGTATTCACAGCCTTTGCTCAATACTTTGTTGATGCACCTTTGGCAGCAATTCCAGCCTCAAGTCTTTTTGAATATGATGCCACAAGCTTGGCACAGCTATCCTTGGCCAGTTTCGCCCATTCCTCTTTGCAGCACCTCTCAAGCTCCATCAGGTTGGATGGGAAGCGTCGGTGAACAGCCATTTTAAGATCTCTCTAGAGATGTTCAATCGGATTCAAGTTTGGGCTCTGGCTGGGCCACTCAAGGACATTCACAGAGTTGTCCTGAAGCCACCCCTTTTATGTTTTGGCTGTATGCTTAGGGTCATTGTCCTGCTGAAAGATGAACCGTCGCCCCAGTCTGAGGTCAAGAGCGCTCTGGAGCAGGTTTTCATCCAGGATGTCTCTGTACATTGCTGCAGTCATCTTTCCCTTTATCCTGACTAGTCTCCCAGTTCCTGCCGCTGAAAAACGTCCCGACAGTATGATGCTGCCACCACCATGCTTCACTGTAGGGATGGTATTGGCCTGGTGATGAGCGGTGCTTGGTTTCCTCCAAACGTGATGCCTGGCATTCACACCAAAGAGTTCAATCTTTGTTTCCTCAGACCAGAGAATTTTGTTTCTCATGGTCTGAGAGTCCTTCAGGTGCCTTTTGGCAAACTCCAGGGAGGCTGCCATGTGCTTTTTACTAAGGAGTGACTTCCGTCTAGCCACTCTACTATACAGGCCTGATTGGTGGATTGCTGCAGAGATGGTTGTCCTTCTGGAAGGTTCTCCTCTCTCCACAGAGGACCTCTGGAGCTCTGACAGAGTGACCATCGGGTTCTTGGTCACTTCCCTGACTAAGGCCCTTCTCCCCCGAATGCTCAGTTTAGATGGCCGGCCAGCTCTAGGAAGAGTCCTGGTAGTTTCGAACTTCTTCCACTTACGGATGATGGAGGCCACTGTGCTCATTGGGACCTTCAAAGCAGCAGAAATGTTTCTGTAACCTTCCCCAGATTTGTGCCTCGAGACAATCCTGTTTACAGACAATTCCTTTGACTTCATGCTTGGTTTGTGCTCTGACATGAACTGTCAACTGTGGGACCTTATATAGACAGATGTGTGCCTTTCCAAATCATGTCCAATCAACTGAATTTACCACAGGTGGACTCCAATTAAGCTGCAGAAACATCTCAAGGATGATCAGGGGAAACAGGATGCACCTGAGCTCAATTTGGAGCTTCATGGCAAAGGCTGTGAATACTTATGTACATGTGATTTCTCATTTTTTTTTCCATTTTTAATAAATTTGCAAAAATTTCAAGTAAACCTTTTTCACGTTGTCATTATGGGGTGTTGTGTGTAGAATTCTGAGGAAAAAAATGAATTTAATCCATTTTGGAATAAGGCTGTAACATAACAAAATGTGGAAAAAGTGATGCACTGTGAATACTTTCCAGATGCACTGTATATAACAATAACATCTGAAAAAAAACAAGACAGTTAATATTTTTTATAGGTAGTTTACCTTTAGTGCATCAAACATTCTTTCTCAGACTCAGGATTAAAGGTATGGTGGATTATGTCAAAGTATTTTTTAACATTGTTCTAAATATTTGTTGTAAACCTGATTTTAAAAGGGACACAGTCCAGAACACCATGGTGGAATGTGAAGATTTTTAGATGCAACATTAGGCTTTATGTTGTAGATATGGAAGGAAATTCTCTAAAAATTATAAATTATTATTGTTATTAATAATAATACTATTATTATTATTATTATTATTATTATTATCACATTGACTGTGATGTGCGTCCTCTATAATAAACCCCTGAAGTTAATGCAGCTCTTTATTTTTCTAGGGAAACACTAGGATTGATGTTTTATCAATCAATGGCAGTTCTCTAAAAATGAACATACAAGCAATTCACTTGATATCATTTTTTCAGTTTTCCATGTTATTTATTAACTTGTCACATTTACTGTGATATGAGCCCTCTATAATTAATCCCTGAACAAAGAGCAGTGCTTCATTTCTCTAGGGGGCCACTAAGAAAAACATGAACTGATGCTACCCACAAGAGATTCTTACATTTTCATGCAGCCATTCCCACATGTTTGCCTTTGTTTTAGGAGAGTTTATTTAGCAGTGAGTGTTTATTTTGCAGTCGATTGGGAAATTGGCTGCATTTTAAAATCTTTCCGCTAATACATTTGCCAAAGTGTCTGTCTTATATTATAAAATCATTTCAAATGACTAAAGTTCTTGGTTTGTGCCAAAACTATACTGAGAAAAAAGTTAAGAAAATTCTAAGGTTTATTAAAAAAATATATGAGAGTATTTTTAAAAAATTACTGGTTTCAGTGGACAATCACTTCACCAATATTTCACGTTTATGCAAGGTATGATCATTTAAGGTAAGATTATTCACTTTATATTAATATTTATTTCAAATTATTAGAAGAATGTTACATATTTCATGCTAATAATGGTAAAGCTTTATTGTCTGTCTGTGGTCAGTGTTGATTCAATAGATAGATGGATGGATAGATAGAACTTTATTACCCAGCACTTCTTTCTATATGCCATACAAAAATGAAAAAAAATAGAAAATGGTGTAACATTTAGGTATGTTTCAGGGTTGTGGCCTTCAATGGACTGAGTGCAATAGGTAGTTTCTGGAAACATCTAAATTTGTTTACGGGTTGTGACTCTCATCTCATCAGGATTGGGCAAAAGGCTGAAAACAGCCCAGGGATCTCACTTACAACAGTTTGGGTGGATTTGAGTATGCACACACCAAAAGAAAAACTGGAAAATGTACACACCCGAAAAATCTGATTTATAAAACTTGCTGTGCACAGATTTCTACACAATATACCCTTTATAAATCACAATCACCTTGTAAATATTCATACGGGAACGTGTGTTGAATGTTGCTGTAAAATATTCATACCTTTATATGGAAAATGCTAATCAACCTCATACATCTGCAATCACAATGCTGCAGAACTTCATTGACCGATAGAGCAGCCACACTCATGATGTGTCAGGATCCTGCATTCAAGAGTGTCTGATTATAAAACTTGCACACTGAGGGTTCAGCCAGTTACGTTACCACCAAGGGAGTCACCACATACAGTCCAATCATGTCTGCCAAAGCTAATTTGGCTCAAAATAAATTAATCGTGGGCTGACTCAGACTACTGAGACATGACATTTGTCAGCCTCCTCTTGTCATCACATATGACTTGTGCATTTAATGGAATGAAACTGCTCACAGTTTACAAGAGCAGCTTCATTCATACTTATTGCCCTTATTTCAACACAAGTACAGTAACGTGATCCGATTACATTTTGAGAACCGAACACAGCTACAAATTGCCTTTTTACGTTGGCAAAAATATGTTATGGCTAATGTATGTACACCTGCACCAAACAAAACGTGGCTGTAGCACCTCATTGGTGTGCAGTTAATGGCTTCGAGTGCAACAGGCATGATGAGATATTCCTGTTGTGTCAGCCAGTTCCTTGAGAAGGGACCACAGGTAGTCTATGTAAATTTGCAAAAAACAGAGTTTTACAGTGCAAATGTGCAGCATTGGCCCTCTTAAAAGGGAACTGAAATAGTTTGTGCATCATATTACACACTTCTGAGGTGTCATATATTTGTCACATCAACTCACATAATAACGGCTCAGTGATATGAATTTATTATGTGTGTGAGTTGTTATTTTGTTGGTTTGGCTGCATTTCCTACTTGATCGGGGGTGCCTGCACATCCCAGTTTCTCAAAAATGTTGCATACACATGGGTTAGAGTTGCTGTAAATATATGCATGTTCCCTTCTAATTATATTGTGGCGATCTTTGTTTCGGTGGAGCAATATTTTATTAGATCCATAGCCTGTTAAAATGAGGATAATTTGATATTCTTCAGTTATTTATCAGGACACATAGCCTGAAATCAAGACTGTCCTTGTCACCTGAATGACAGGCTACCGTAGCAAATTATAGTGACAGTGAAATAGTAAATAATTATAATGTACAGACATTGGGCTTGGATAAGTGCAACGTAAATTAGCTGTGTATAAGGGCTTACACGCCACCAGGTACTTCATTCTTATGTAGATAACCCTTTATTCTCCTTGCTTGCATTTTATACTTTCATGGTTAGTTAGATCATTTAATTTACGTTATGACTTAAAGCATCAGTGGGGTGGAGGTAGATGTATTCAGAGGTTTCCTTGCCAGGTTGACTTGCTGATACAGGGTTACAGCCTCATGTGCACCAGTGACAATGACTTCCTTCTGTGCATGCAGTCTGCTGATTTTTCATTTACTAGTATTGGGGATCTGTTTGCTGTTTCTCGGAGGTGAAACTCTACAATATAATCAAGTTGGTATACCTGCTGCCAAGGTAAAACTGAAATAGTAAACTAATTCAAAGGTGAAATTGCATTAAACATTTTACCAATGTAAGAGAGATCAGTTTGCAATAACATCAATGCTTTTCAATGGGAAATTTTCCATTTTTAAAACTGTGTACAGCATGATCTATTCCATATATTTCAACAAAAATGGATCTGTCTAAACAATTTCCCTTGAAGAACAAATTTGCCACATTTCAACAACATTGGTCCATGGGTGGGCTGAGTTGTTTCATGTGGACAGACAGACAGACATACCTATCGCAATAGGTGCTTTGCATAATATATACAAACACACCCAAAAACATAAGTATATATATTACCAATACAATTTCTTTTTAGAATATAGGTAAGGGGAACTGCAGATGCAGGATAAAATCTGCAATAGTAGATGCAGATGGAATGGAAAATGGTAAATGTAGCACCTTGTACCATACCTCTGCATTCAGACAATGACAGTAGATTTTTCACCACATGGACTTTAAAGCACTAAGAATTGCAAGGGTTATAATTGTGATTGAGATCTGGGTTCATTTCCCGGGTCCTCCCTGTGTTGAGTTTGCATGTACTCACCGTGTCTGCGTGGGTTTCCTCCCACAGTCCAAAGACATGCTGGTTAGGTGTACTGGTGATCCTAAATTGCCCCTAGTGTGTGCTTGGTGTGTGTGTGCCCTGCTGTGGGCTGGCACCCTTCCCGGGGTTTGTTCCTGCCTCGCGCCTTGTGTTGGCTGGAATTGGCTCCAGCAGACCCCCATGACCCTGTGTTAGGATATAGCGGGTTGGATAATGGATGGATGGAGGGATAATTGTGATTGAAGTGTTTTTCAATCCAGCACAGTTGTTGGAAAATGAGAAAGTGTTAAAGACATTGTAAAAGTGGCTTCAAAATAATACAAAATTCAGTCTAATGCAACTTTTTTCTACATGCATTAGTTTGTATGTGCACCAATTCAAAAATATAGTTAAGTTAAAACAGAAATTAAAACAAAGAAAAGTCAAACACCTGTGGAGTAAAAAACACAAACATCATCTAGAAATATGCAAACATACATTGAACATGAACACTATAACATGCGTCATTATAGCATGTGATTGAAGATTCGGATGTACAGTAAGATATACGTGAACTATATTTAAGAACATTTTTTCCATCATAACTGCTTCATCAAAATCATTCTAAATTATGAACTAGGATAATTGCTTCATCATCTAATTCTGAATAGACAATGTTTAAATGAAAGTATTTCTGTCTCTGCGCTTCTCTAATTCCATTGTAAACAAACGCACACACTATCTTATGACTTTTTCCACTTTTCTATTTTGTTGTCAGTCCTACATTTTTTCTTTAGCTCTTAAGCTTGAACATTTCTTTTACAAATGTTTTTATGTTTAGTTATGAGTGCTTTGGCGGTCTTAAAGGATACGTTTGGTAATTTTCAAGCCAAAGTGTATTTCTTCATAAACATGCTATATATGCATTTGCCAGACATAATTGTGCTCTAAACTTAAGTTCTTTCCAGAAATTTAACAACGTATCTTGCCTGCTCTGGCATTTTACAATGGAGGCAAAGGGCAATGAAAGAAATGCTTAAAGTCCAAATACTTCCATTTTTCAAGCCAAGAGAGGTGTCGAGTGTTGATACACACCTTCCATGTTTCTGACTCGTGTTTGTGAGAACAAAATGGATCAGGAAATACTTGTTTTATTATATATTCCTTTACCTCTTCGTAAAGATATTCTTTTTATTCACTTAATTCTAACTTTAATATGGAAGTGAATCAAAACAAAACCAACCATGTGGCACAAAAAGTTTGCTGTGGTTTGGTGTGTCGGAAGGAAACCACACACTGAGTGGGGGTGAAAGGTTGTTGCCAAGGAGATTAAGTGCTGAGCTGTCATGCACTGCTGGTGTCCTTTTAAAATAGTTGAATCTCATAATATTGGTGTGTTTTGTTAAAAAATTACATGTATAAACTATTTTATATATATATTATACTATTTTTATAAGACGTGGATAAAAACAAAAACAACTGTTTTCACTAGAAAAATGGATGTATGAGAGGGTACCTGGAATCTGTACTTGGCGCGCAATCTAGACTTAGTTGCAAATTTCACCGCTAGGTGTAGCATACTTAAAGTATTTTGTACCATTCTGCCAAGTGGCATTGCTCTGTATTGTTTGTATGGCATTGTGTTGTTTTTTTTTTGGTGCTTATTAAACGTGTTCTGCGATTTTTGTGATGGGTGATCATAAAGAACAGCGGGTCTGCATTAAATTTAGTTTTCTCTTAGGGAAAACAGCTGCGGTAGTGATGCTTGAAACTGCTTTTAAAGAGGAAGCTTTAAGTAAAACACAGGTCTACAAGTGGTTTTCATGTTTCAAACGAGAGAAAATGTCACTTGAAGACCAACCAAGATCTGGCTGACATTCCACAATTAGAAATGACAAAAATATTGAAGAAGTTCACAATGAAATTTACAGAGATCGTCGTCGGACTATTGAAGAGATTTCTAAATTGAGTTGTGTGTCTTGAAGTTCGTGCCACCCTCCATACTCGCCTGATCTTGCTCCGTGCAACATTTTCTTGTTCCCGCATATGAAAAAAAGAACTCAAAGGAAAGTGGAATGTACTTTGAAGGAGACTAAAGTTTCAGTAAATAAAAATTATTAAAATAATTTTTTTTTATTCCAGTTATTTTTGGGTATCCCCTTGTATTTTGTACGTTTTTAAGCTTTTCCTCTGTCCCCCATAGACTGCAATGTTAAGTGCCAGTGCATGGAAGATATTTATCTGCATACATAGTTTATTTGTGAAGAAAAAATTTTGACTTAAGAAATACCAAACTTATACTTTGAACCCTAGTTGTATAGGATTAGTTTTACTAACAGGAAGTGGGTAAAGTGATTATTACTGGAGGAGATCTGTAATTTTAGTCCCATCTAAATCATGTGATATGTTCCATACAGTTTTTTTCTATACATAATTATTTCTTTTTGGAATTATGTGAAATTTTGTTAGTGTTTGCTTGCTACATACCTGTTTCAAGTTTTTCTGAGCAGGATTCTTCAGCCCAGCAAAGTACTGTTTCCTGCCTTATCCTTCTCTCTGCAAACGAGCAGACTGAATTTTTCAGTTACATCTTGGGACTTGAAAACTATTTTATGTTAGATTTTGTTTGATTTTTTGTGATGAAATTTAAAGTTGGCATGAACTTATACATCTCACAATTTTGATGTAGCCATCATCATTATTAAGAATCATATTGATTACTTGTGTCCAATATAGCTTAACCTATTGAACAAACGCTGCTAATGTATGAATACATTATGAATACATCGGATGTTGATGTTGAGGTATCATTTAATACTGTCCTTTGGTGGTTGTACTGTCATGCAGTATATATTAATTTTGCATGACTTTTAGAGCATTATTCTAATGACATTTTATCCTCACTGATGCTGATAGCGTAACACATTATGAAATACTGTGTCTCTCCATAGCTACTAAAGGCCAGCTACTTCATCAGCCACCCTTCAACACCACTCCTTTTCTGCTCTATCAATTTCTATATAAGCAAACTTCTGCTTTCCTTGCTTGTATTTTTTAAGCACAGATATAAACTTAATTTACCTTGCTTGGTGTGATGCAAAGCAGCAGGAGTAGTGAGACAATGTGTGATGGACGTGTAGCACAACCCAAATCCAAATTAAATATAACATTCTAATATTATGATGTGATGGAGAAAGACAGGAGTGAGTATCATCTTGTAAAATAAAAAAATATACAAAATATTTAAATTGTTTAAAAACTCTCTCTTAGGTAAATTTTAAACACTAAACTAATTTATAATTGTAGGCAAACAGAATATTTGCCTATTGTATGAGAAATGATTTCAGAAATTTACTTTCAAAATGGAGGCTTTCGAAATTTCCAGTGCTTTTTTTAAAGATATCTGGTCGAAAACAGAACGTTGCCAACTAATTATCTTAAACAATAACCTACCAGATTTTAGTGAAATCAATCCAGCGGTTACTAAGTTGTTTGATACTGACAGACAGACATAACAACAGCAGTAGGTGCTTTTAGCATTTTATGCAAATGTATCTAAAAAGAGGGTAAATGTTCTTTGTGAACCTTGACACATAGGAATGCCTTTTGAGATGCTTAGCTTTCATCAAGTGATTGACACCTACAGATTACAGGAGGAATAATCTTCATCCTTTGATCACACTCACTCAGGTCATGCTGCTTGTGACCTTCAAACATAGTTTCCAAGACCCCTCCAAAGAAAATCAAACGAATCTTATGTCATTCTCAAAATCTGAACATACATTTCACAAACACTGAAAATCCACCTAACCCTTTTTTTTTATCTACTATACTATCTTCTGCTACTGAGAAATAAACCAAGGGCAACAACAAAATTATTGGGGATAGCATTTAATAAGTTCATAAGGAAAATGCTGCAAGGGGCCTAAAGATTAAGGGTTCTCATTTGGCGATGGATTTAACGCTAATCAGTATATCTTTGTCAGGAGCTCTGTCCAAGGGGATGTGGGTTTCAAAATTATGCTTTTGCCCAGGACTTGTTTGCCTTTATGGGTTCTAGAGTGGCCAGTCTGGGTGGAGTGTGGGAAGTATTATGCACCCTCTTTGGTCTTCTGTTCTGAACTGGGATAAAAAGAGAAAATATTGTTAGCGACAACAGCTACTCTCGTTCTGGAGTGGTATCACTTACTTCATAAGAGCCAGGAAGGTGGTCCCCACTGACACTGCATTTCTTTATTTCTCTCTTTATTTTCCCCTTCCTTATGTAAATATCATGCCCAATTTATTTGGTTTGCTTGTTTTTAAAGCAGACAAAATTTTGTGTTTTTAACAATCAGGTAAATTTTTGGATCGTAAACACAGTGCTGATTTTCCTAATTCTATATTAATTTATCCATCCATCCATAACTTGAATTTATCTTGTGGTCACAGATGTGATTTTTTAATGTCCAGATCATGGACTGCAAAAAGCATCTAGAGTAGCTGGGGGGTACAGGGAGTTTGGAGTCCCAGACATCGCCAGAGGTCTTCATATTTTTACAGCAGACAGCACCAATGGCATTTTTAAATAGTGGTATGTATACTACAATGAGACAAAAAGATATTCTCTTAGACAAAAGCTATAAACCAGCAAGGAAATTACACTTTTAAATTAATTCAGAAGAAAATGCTGCAAATGTAGTCTTAGAGGAAACTTTGCCCCCCTTCTTTGTGAAGAAACGCACATTGCAGTTTTACTTGACTGCTTGTGCGGCCTATTGTCCTAATTTACTTTTACTAGACTGAACTTAAATGGTATTAACTATATGATTTAGTTTAAACAGCAACTATTTCATTAACGATTACCAGCAGTGAAACTATTGTTTATATTAACATTGTTCTTAATTTTCTGTTAATAATTTTATAAAAGCTAGATTCTAACTCCGTACAAGTCTTATAATGTGGGATGTGGGTTTCAAAATGATACCTTTGTCCAGGACATGTCTGCCTTTATGAGGTCTAGGGTGGCCACTCTGAGTGGAGTGTTGGAAGCTCTAGGCACCCTCTTTGGTCTTCTGGTCTGAACTGGGGTGAAAAGAAAAAATATCATTAGCAGTTGTCCTGGAGTGGTATCACTTACTTCATCAGAGCTAGGAAGGTGGACACACCTGACACTGCCTTTCTTCTTCTCTGTCATTCTTATCCCTTTCTTGCCTATGTATCATGCCTACTTTTATTTCTTGTTTGCTTGTTTTTCAGGTATACACCTAATGAAGGCAAAACAGACAAAAGGTTGTGTCTTTTTCATTCAGGTAAACTCTGCATTTCATAGTTCTGCGTTTACTTATCCATTCTTCCATAACTAGAATTTATCATGTGGTCACAGATGTGGTTTATTAATGTACTGATCATGGACAGCAAAAAGCATCCACAGTAGCTGGGAGTACTGGGAGATTGTGCTTGCAGACATTGTCTCCAGATTATTACAGCAGACAGCACCAACAGCAGTATTCGATAATGTTATGTGTAATGTAAAGTGACAAATCGCATATTGATATCAGAGCCTGAAAAGTATGTTTATCATAAAAAGGACTTTATTTATATAGCACATTTTCACACAAATGATGTAGCTCAAGTGCTTTACATGATGAAGAAAACAGAAAAAAAAGGCAAATTAAGAAAAAACAACAGACGGCTGGAGAGAAAAAATACAATCTGCAGGGGTTCCAGACCATGAGACCGCCCAGCCCCCTCTGGGACTTAAATAAATGTCCACCATCAAGAAAATAGTAAAAGTTACTAACATCACCCTTTCTTCCACATTCTGAACAGTGTCTTGGCATGCATTAAAAAAAGTGATTTGTTCTGTTTCATCGTGGCTCATCACTGTTAAACTTACCAAACTTAATAAACCTGCTGTTGTGTAAAACAGTGTTGACTTTGTGAAATATATATGGTTTTGCTTTGATATAAACTGTAATGTCATCAGTTCATTTCAAACATATTGTCAAATATACACAGTGCAAAAAAAAACTATCTGCATACACACCATGCATGAAGATAGGCGTGCAACAACAACAACAATAATTATTTATATAGCACATTTTCGTACAAATGATATAGCTCAAAGTGCTTTACAGGATAAATAAAGAGAAAAAAGATGAAATATAAAAATAAAATTAGGCAATACTAATTAACATAGAATAAAAGTAAGGTCTGATGGCCAGGGAAGACAGAAAAGACAAAAGAAAACTACAGACGGCAGGAGAAAAAAACAAAATCTGCAGGGGTTCCGAGGCCACAAGACCACCCAGCCCCCCTCTAGGCATTCTACCTAACATAAATGATCTCAATCAGTCCTCATGGTATTCCGGTTTCACATGGAAGAACTTGATGATGATGGTAATGTGGACCTCTGGTCTTTAATCCATCAATATAGGGACAGATAGATCTTCACTACAGAAAACCGGAAAAAGAACAGCAGAGAAAATAGGGGTTAGTACGGATTGTGGAGCCACCATGAATGATAATGTTAATTAAATGCATATACAGAATATCAGGATTAAACTAAAATGAAGCTATGAGAAAGCCATGTTAAAATAATTAGTATTTAGGTTGTTTAAAGTGCTCCACCATATTAGCCTGGCGAATTTCTATTGCTCAGCTATTCCAGATTTTAGATGCATAACAGCAGAAGGCCGCCTCACCACTTCTTTTAAGTTTAGCTCTTGGAATTCTAAACAGACACTCATTTGAAGATCTAAGCTTATGATTTGGAGTGTAAGGTGAGAGGCATTCTGAAATATAGGACGGAGCGAGATTATTTAAGTCTATAAGGCTACCATTGTTCTTGTCCACCAGCGCAACTCTCCCACTGTATGTTATGTAAAATATAACAAGACTATATAATAGGTGGAGGTGAGCTTTACTTTCACGTAGTTTTGCGATATTGACACTAAACTTAATGTTAAATGAAACTTCGCAAATCGCAAAAATCACCAAAAAGAGTTTTAAAAAGTTTTTATAGTGGCAGAAAGAAAGGAACATTGTTCCTACAGGGTTTGGCAACTCCACGCACTTCTTCTGGACCAGTACATTTCTCAGAAAAGGGTTCAGATGAAAACAAATGAATGTTTTTTTGGAAATTCAGCTTGGCTAAACACAATACCACCACGAGATGTTCTCTTAAACAAAATGAGAAAAATTATTTTTTTTCCAAATTAGTTCCAAAAAAAACCCAGTGCATATGTAGTCTTAAATGACATTCTGCTTTGGGTGACTGATCAGTACAAAACATTGCATCTGGAAAGAAGATGTTTTGCCATCAGCCCAGTGCACTCTTGCTGCCTGATGGGAATTGAAGCCCCCTCACTGGCAATGCCAGAAAATTGTGGATGAGATGAAAATAAAAAGGGGAAGAACTGTGTGTCTTTCTGGGCCGATAGCTAAAATTTCACTGGTCAGGAAATTTTGCCCCCCCCCCCCTCTTATGAAGAAACACAAAGTTTTACTGCACATTGCAGTTTCACTTGGCCTGTTTGTGCAGCCTATTGTCATAATTTACTTTTACTAATCTGAATTATAATAATATTTATTAGATAATTTGGAATAAACAGCAACAAATGTTTTTGTAAAGGATTACCACAGCTGAAATTATTGTTTATACTAACATTGTTCTTAATTCACGGTAATAGTTCTATAAAAGTTATATTCTAACTCCATGCAAGGTTTATAATTCTGACAGAAAAAATTAACTGAACTTCTAAAATCTCAGTTGTTAAATTGCTGAAGGTAGAATCTTTATAAAACAAACATAAATTAGCATTGAAGGTGAAACTACACGTAACAAAATGCAATGCACTCTACTGCCCCATACTGTGGAAATTTAGAGTCACTACATGTGGATCTTCAGTATTTTAAAGTCCCATGAACTTTCTTTAAAAAACATGATCACTTTAATAATGACAAAAATGTGACCATTTAACAACACTAACAAGTTAACATATCGGTGAAGTTTTATTTTCATTGTTTCAGGTGGACCGCCAACCCTGACATGGCAAATAACACAACCAGCTTTGTGTCGGAATTTGTTCTTCAATGTGAAATCAAACCTGAACTGAAAGGCGTAGTTGCTACACTCCTCTCCTTAATCTACTTTGTGACGCTCTTTGGTAATTTTGTGGTAATTCTTGTCATAAGAATAAATCACCAACTGCAAACACCGATGTATTTATGTATCGGTGCCTTAGCAGTTTTAGACTTGATAAACAGCACTAACGTTGTCCCTACAATGGTGGGCGTTCTGTTAGACTTTGTAAATGTTCCCCGTGTACCTTGTTTTATGGAGATGTTCATGATTTGTTATTTAGAAGTACTGGAATCTCTACTTTTTGCATTCATGGCATGCGATCGTTATATAGCGGTCCTTTATCCACTACAATATCCATCTCTTGTTACAAATAAAATTGTTTGTCTTACTTTACTATTGTTCATTATCACTACTGGGCTATGTTATGTACCCATCAACATGGTCTTTGTCAATGATCTTTCTTTTTGTGAGACTAATGTCCTGCATTATTGTTTCTGTGAGTATGGTACTGTTTTAAATATATCCTGTTACCAAAATCCTTTATTCTTAACTTTTTTAGCAATCACAACATCATTATTTGCAGTTTTGCCTGTAGCAATTATTCTCTTTTCTTACTTCAGAATTGCTCATGCAGCACTAACCATCTCTTCTGCTAATGGGAAAAGCAAAGTTTTAAGCACCTGCCTCACACACCTGCTCGTAATGTTACTCTTTTATATACCAATAATAATTTCATACATTTTAACAGGGATTAATGTGAGTCTGTCAAGGGAAGCCTATAATATTATGGTTGTTATCTCCACTGTTGTTCCTCCAATGATGAATCCAATAATATACAGTTTTAGGAACAGAGAAATAAAAAGTACAATTTACAAGACTGTGAATGGAGTGTTGGCATTTTTCACTTCCAGCAGCAGTTGACAGAATCTACATTGTGCAAATACCATAAAGGGACTATTGCACGTATTTTCATCTTTGACCCAGATTCCAGTATCTGAAAGCACTAGTTTATTACAGTTTTCTATGATTTGAAACAGTTTGTTTACTTTTTTAGTTGTTTTTGTTATATATATATATATATATATATATATATATATATATATATATATAT
>JANRMT010028174.1:24896863-24919648 GCA_026402145.1 Polypterus bichir lapradei
TAGATAGATAGATAGATAGATAGATAGATAGATAGATAGATAGATAGATAGCGAGGCACTATATAATAGATAGATAGATGTGAAAAACATTACATCATAGATAGATAGAGAGATAGATAGAACTTTATTACCCAGCCCATCTTTCTATTTGTAGAAACCATTTAGAAAATGGCATTATGTTTAGGTGCATTCAAGAGCTGTCGCCTACAATGGACTGAGTTCAGTAGGTACATTCTAGAACCTTCTAAATTCATTTAATGGTTGTGGGAGCCAGAGACTATCTTATCAAGATTGGGCAAAAGCCCAAAAACAGTCCATGGACCACATTTATAAAACTTTGCGCTAATTTAAGTGTGAAAATATGTGCACTCCAAAAAAACAGGGAACTGTGTATGCCTTCAAAAACTCAGATTTTTAAAACCTGGCGTACAGACATGTCTATGTAAATAACTCTTTAGAAATCACAATCACCTTATAAATATGTATACAGGAGTGCGTGTCAAATGCAGCCCTGAATCATCCACGCTAATCAACTTCATACATGTGCAATGATGATGTTGTAGAACTTCATTGGCCATTGAGCAGCCACCCTTGTGACGTGTCAGAACCCCACCAAGATCCTGTGTGTTATTTACAGTGTCTGTTCTCTGCGTTCTGGAGGTCAGGGAAAGGCGGATAGCCACTATCACCTGGCACATATAATAGTGTGATTGCTGTTACAATGAATAGCTCAGGCCATATGAAACACCGAGGGTACTAACAACTTACTAACAAGCAAGCCACCATGTACAGCACCATCACTTTTGTCAAAGCTCAAAATAAACAAATCACAGGTTGACCGAGGCCACTAAGACACAACATTTTTCTGCCTCCTCTTGGTATCACAGATGACTTGTGCATTAAACTAATTTCACTAAAAGCCTGCAAAAAATTTCGTTCCGCCAGAACTCCCTACTGTTCCTAAACATGCACATGAACCTCATACGTCCTTCTCACCACACCAATTGCCTGCTGATAATCATCTTTGTTTTGCAAATGCGTCAATTAGCAGCGCTCAACCTGCACTCACTTATCCTCCACTCAGCCAGGATAATGCCCTTCCTGACCCTGACCTTCTCTATTTATCACCCCTTGCCAGAATTTTCACAAGTCTGTGTTGAAAATTTATTCTAGCAATGAGTTGTAAGGAATTACATAGGAAATGATAAAAGGTATTTGAAACACTGTACATAAATTTTGTGTCGTGTCTACAACGATCTGTGTAAATGTATGATAAAATAAAAAATGTTAGGTCTTGAACCACTTGAATGTGAGTTTTTACTTTTGTGATGATTGTGCTTATGTTACGTCACGATAATTACAAAGGCATAGAGACATAATTTGCCGTTTAGCGTTAACTTTTATTGTACAACTAACAAATTTACTCCAATGAAAATGTATTTAGTATATCAGATATAAGCGTTTGAATGTGAAATACATATTTATTGGAAAACACAATTTGGACTTCACAGTCTGAACTCCTACACAGCAACGTCATTTGAATGACTTTTTTTATTCAGTTTTATTTTTAAATAAAAGAACACTTGCTTGTAAGTGTCAAGCTATGATTATTATTATATAACTAGCTGTGTAAGCCCGTGCTGTAAAAAGCACAGGGTCCTAGAAACTATTGAAATTGTCAGAAAAAAAATTTGAAATATAGAGATGTCAGGTGATTGAAAAGAACTACTCTGGGCATCTCTCTTCTAGGAGCTTTCGTGTTGCCGATGTGGTTGCATCGTTTGTGCATTAGCGGCTAAGCGACTGTTTTTCTTTGGAGGTTTTCCTTTTCCCGGGCTGGACAGACACACACACTTCCACGCATAGACATTTATATATAAGATAAAAACATACATTTGATTTGTGTCTGTAACAGTCTAAGTGTAAATTTATTGTAATTGTAAAGGTTAATGCTAAAATGACAAATCTTTTCTGAAAGTGTTTATTTTAAAATGACATCAAATCTGCTTCTATCTGTCTCACTCACTCTCTCTGTCTTGTGGATGCACGCACACACACACATCCGTGTATGAAGACGTCATTATTTTGAACCGACTGATCACCGCAACGTCATTTGAATGTGTTGTGACTGTGAAGTCCAAATATCAGTCAATACAAAATAAAGACGCTTGCATGCATTTGTGTGAATTTGCGTGTTTCATATTCAACTGGTTATCTTTGATATCCACACAGGTGGCATAGTGGTAACAATGCTGCCTTGTAGTAAGGAGATCATGGGTCCAAACCTTGGGCCCTCCCCGTGTGCAGTAGCAAGGTATTATTATTATTATTATTATACAAAAAAATATACATTTGATTTGAGTCTGGAACAGGATTTGTTACAGTCTTATATTTTATAATGAAGCAAGTGTGCTTTATTTAATAATAAAACTGAATGAAAAACATCAATTCAAAGTACATGTTTCTGTGAAGGGCTTCAGACTGTAAAGTCCAAATATAATTTTCAAATAAAGACATTTTCATGCATGAATATGTGTGTGTGTGTGTGTGTGTGCGTGCACAAGGGAGAAAGAGAGCAAGAGAAACCGAGACAGAATCATCACTCCACCTATGTGAATCTCTGAGGCAGCATCGCTATCACTGAGACTCCTGTGTGGATATGAAACAGAAACAGTTGAAAACGAAACACACAAACACACAAACGTCTTTATTTTGTACTGACTGATATTTGGACATGTCATTTGAACAAGTCATTTTTATTCGGTTTTATTCCTGAATAAAAGCACACTTGTTTTGTTATTCCTTTTGTGAAAGAGTTTATTTGATATTTGTGCTTTAGTCTTTACACATTCTATGTCAACATCATGGCATTATTACTATCACATTTGAAAAAAAATTCAGTTTCAGCTACAGTTGAAATCAGGTTTCCATAAACTTAGGCTGGGTTTATACTTCATGCGACGCGACAGACGTATCGAGACGTACAAGGTATCATCATGGTGAGAAAACAATGTTCAGCTTCACTGTGTTGTGAATTGTCCAAAACATCCATTAAACTCCGAGGACACCTTGCCATAATATCTCTGAAAATGATGGATATTTAATGATTACATCCATTACTCCTGGGATGCAGAAACAATCCCTGGATGGGGCGTCAGCTCATCGTAAGATGAATACAAACACATGCATACTCTAGCGTCATTTTAGCACCACCAAATCAACAAACTTGCATCTCCTTGGAAGGAAATTGGAGCACACTGTGGAAAACACCAGGAAAACATGCAAACTCCAGGCAAGGTACACCAGGGACCTGTGAAGCAGCAGCACTATGGCTCTGTCACTGTGCACCCCCACATGTGTAATTATTAACAGTATTAATCATTTAAGTGATGTTAATGATTTATCTGTAAAATGTAATATACATGCTTTAACACATATCATCATGAAAGTGATATCAAGTACAAATCCAAGGATTATAAATGTGCAGTGAGCTGGAATATCATACATTTAATATGTTCTATGTGGCAATTGTTGCCTGCCGCTGCTGTTAGTGCAGGAGGAAGCGCCAGAAGCACATAGCGAATAACAAGTGGGTCGATTTTAAGATGACATTTATGATATTCTACTTTAATGACAAAATAAACTATTAGATTAAACTCGAAATTTCCATTTTAATCACGAAATAGCCCATTTTTCCTTCACTGTGTCTCTAATATTTTTTATAGACGGATGGAACAATTAAACATGTACTATGAAGATATTTCAATGTTCCATGAAAGTTTCGAAGAATTGGCATTCTAAGCTTACAGATGGCTTGACATCAATTACAGAGCTGATTATGTGAAGATTGGTTACTTGGATAAAGAAAAGGAAAGTAAAGAATTGGTTAGTACATTTGAGAGAGACAGTACTGCTGCAATAAATTATTTCATCGAAGGTCACGTACAGTGCAGTAAGCATCTTGCGGGAAGCAGGAACAATCTCTGGACGGGGCACTAGCTTGTCGCTACCACTGTGCCACTGTGTCCCCATGTTTAATACATGCTTTAAATCCTATCATTATGAAAATATCAAGTATACATTTTAGTATTTACATTGTTCAGAGAGTTGTAATATCATGAATGTAATGGATTCTGTGTCCTGTCAGCGGAAGAGAAAGCCTGTTTAAGAAGAACATAGTGATTCACACACATAGAGTACATAGAAGAACACAGAATACGAAGCAATTAATGTGCTACTTTAATTACGATGGGATTTGAGAAACTAGTAAATTAAACGATTTTAAGATGAAGTTTATGATGTTCTACTTTAATAACAAAATAATCTATGTGATTAAAGTGGAAACTTCGAGATTAAAGTTGACATTTAGAAATTTTTTTCAGCTGTGTACATATATTGTTTTTCTATTCTCTGTATCCTAATATGCTTCCATCTGACACTCAGATGGTGGGCTACAACTCGCCTTTTCATGTTGACTTTGATATCTAACCACTTCTTATTTATTTTGGGCACTGTGCAACTGTCTGAACTTGAACTTGAACTTTCTCCACCACTTTGTCACTCGATCAACTTCCTTTTGTTGTTTATATCACTGCTTAAACCAACAAATAATACAGCGCTGAAATTCTTCTTTTTCCACCATGCTTTTGCCATTGTCTTTTCACAGAATGCAAAACATAAGGGTCTATTTATATTGATTTGCATATTCAAAGAGGCGTAATTCTGGGAGGAGTCGGGGTGGGACAGCACGCGCATGCATGAGCGTTACTTTTCACACTGACCAGGATTTATGGATTGGAAGAATGTGGAAGTTGGTGTACACACAGATTTACACATCTGAATTTTTTTGTGCATACGCACATTTCTGCTTTTGTTCGTACGCCATGTTTTAGTGTGAATTCTACGCATGGCATTATGCATGAGGCCCTTGGTGCTTTCCAACTCTGGAGTTTATAGCCTTTAGCAATTCTGATTTAGCAGTTCCTCTGCACTTAGAGTATCTAGTGTGGCATCCATGATGTATCCAAAAAGTAACCTGAGCCAAACATTTTGGGCCACCTCCCACAAGATTCACAGAATAAGTTGCTGGAATTCAGACCCATTCCTCCAGTCAAAACTGGTAACTGGGAAAGTTTTGTAGGCCTCCCTGCTCGCACACGCTTTTTCAGTTCTGCCCACAAATTTTCAATCAGATTGATGTCAGGGATTTGTGATGCCAACTCCAATACCTTGATCTTGTTGTCCTTAAGCAATTTTGCCTGAGCTTTGGAGGTATGCTTGTCCATTTGGAAGACCCATTTGCAACAGAGCTTCAACTTCCTTGCTGAGCTCTTGAGATGTTTGCTGAGGTATATCTACATACTTTTCCTTCCTCATGATGCCATTTATTTTGTGAAGTACTAGTCTCTCCTGCAGCAAAGCACCCCCACAACATGATGCTCCCACCCCCATGTTTGATGGTTGCAATGGTGTTCTTTGGCTTGCAAGCCAAACCCCTTCTTCATCCAAACATAATGATGGTCATTATGGCCAAACAGTTCGATCTTTGTTCCCATGTGCAACTACAAACTGCAGTCTGGCTTTTTTATGGCAGATTTGAAGCAATGGCTTTTTCTTTGCTGAGCAGCCTTTCAAGTCATGTCAGTATAGGACCTAATTTACTGTGGGTATCGAAAATTGTCTACCTGTTTCCTCCAGCACACAGTGTTTGCTGTTGTTCTGGGATTGATTTGCACTTTTCACCTCAAAGTACATTCTTTTCTAGGAGACAAAATGCATCTCCTTCCTGAGTGGTATGATGGCTCTTTGGTCCCATGGGGTTTATACTTCCATATTATAGTTTGTACAGATATACTGTAACTGGAACCTTCAGGTGTATGGAAATTGTTCTGAAGGGTGAAATAGATTTGTTGAGGTCCACATTTTCTTTCTGAGATATTGGCTGATTTCCGTTGATTTTTCCATTATGCCAAGCAAAGAAGCAGTGAATTTGATGGTAGCCCTTAACATACATCTACATGCTGACTCAAGCAAATTGTCAAATTGCCCAAAGGCTTGACATCATTTTCTGGAATTTTCCAAACTATTTAAAGGCACAGTTAGCAAAGTGTATGTAAACTTATGACCCATTGGAATTGTGATATAGCCAATAAAAAGTGAAATAATCTTTCTGTGAACATTGTTGGAAAAGATTACTTTTTCCCTGCAACTGTATGGAAACTGTATGTATACAACACTTCTTGCCTCACGTTTCTAATTTCATCATACATTTATACAGATCGTTATAGACACAAATGAAATGTATATATTTTTTTTTCTTTCTCTTCCATCAGCTTGTGGGGTTGCAATGGGGTTACCAAATGTCACAATCTAGCACTGTTTGTTGTTAAATTAACTGCTTGCCACAGACTAATGGGTCGTGATTCAAGGTCTTCAGTGATGTTATCAATCCAGGGTTTCGTTGTCATCCTCTAGATCTTCTTTCTGTTATGTGGCAGTGCATGATTCTTTGTGATACTCGTCTTCCATCCATTCTATTGGCATGTCCAAACCACAGGTGTCGTCGCTTGTGAATTCATTCACTTAGCGTTTGTTTCTGCTGTAGTCTGTTTCTTATGTCTTTGTTTCTTATTCTGTGCCTTCTACTTACTTTAAGAAGCCTCTGTAGCCAGCTCATTTCTGCGACTTCTATTCTTCTTTCATCTTCCTTTCTTAGGCACCAGCATTCTGATCAACAACAAAACAACAAAACTGGAATAAGCAATGTTTCATACACTGTTACTTTTGTACTGATTCTTATATCATTACCTATATAATTCCTTAAAACTCTTTGCTAGATAAACTCTTCAGCTGGCTGAATGGGGGATGGATTATTTATTTATTGAACTTTTGAATCACTGCACTATTTATTTAAACACTTTGTTTTGTTGACTGTTATAAATAAAAGCACTTGACACTTTTGCACCATCCCCTTGCTTTGTCGTTGCCTCACTGTAATAATAATGGTGCACAGAATGGCCAAACTATTCCAAATACCATTGCTGCTTTAGTGTTGTCACTTTCAGTGCACCACTCAGAGTATTTAACACTAGAATTACCAGAGCCTACGAAAAAACTCGTAAATCCGTCCCACCTTAAATCGCTTCTTAAATCCCTTCACACCTCTCCGCCAGCGTCCTTTGTCCTCTAAATGTTCTGATAGAGAGAAGCTAGAAGCAGCCGGCTATTCCATCCCCCCACCAATTTAGAACGTACACGAACTTCTCCCAACTCATGCCTTGATTGAGTATCTGGGAGTGATGTGGAGTTTTAGAGTGGAAATAATAGATCGTTGTTTGGATTGATTCTGAACGCGACTGAGAGAATGAAAAGTGAATTAAAAAAAAAAAAAAAAAAGCTAACCTTTACAAGGATCATAAATTGCACCGGCTGTTACAGACTGAAATCAAATGTATGCTTTTATTCTAAAATAGTAAGACTAAGAGCAATTTACTTCTTAAAACAGAGTGGGGCAGGATCAAACTCACAACCTTTTGATTCCCAATCAGTAGCTGATTGTATTGCACCACAGAAGCAGTCGTAATAAGTAGGTGTCAATATCACATGTTAAGGCGGCTTTTTTTTCTACAGCTATATTTTTGAATAAAAGCGCAATTGTTGTGTTATATTTGCACCTTTTGTGAAAATGTTTCTTTGATATTTGGACTTCAGGCTTCATACATTATATAGTTTATTTCTACATTTTGTCATCTACTACTAGAATATAAAAAACATTTCTGTTTTAACAATGTGTTTTACACAGATTACTGTAGAAACGGAACAGACATAAAATGCATGTGTTCCAAATAACGATCTATTATTCCCACTCTAAAACTCCACTTCACTCCCAGATACTCAATCAAGGCATGAGCTGGGAGAAGTTCATGCACGTTCTAAATTGGTGAGGGGATGGAATAGCCGGCTGCTTCTAGCTTCTCTTTATCAGCACATTTAGAGGACAAAGGACGCTGGCGGAGAGGTGTGAAGGGATTTAAGAAGCGATTTAAGGTGGGACGGATTTACGAGTTTTTTCGTAGGCTCTGGTAATTCTAGTGTTAAACCACTGTATCAGAGTGTGGAATCTCAGCTCTACAGCAGCTGATCTGAAAGAGGATTATCGGAATACACGCTAGATGCACACAGTCCATTTGAAATTCTCCCATACAGTACGGTAAACACTTCAAAGCCGTTCCTGTAGGGACCTCGCAGTTCAGAAACAGTTTCATCCCAAGAGCTCTAAATGTACTCAATCAGTCCATCAAGTGCTCCTGGTAGAACTGTTTGTACTTATAAGTACAATCACCTCACTGTAAACTTGCACTGCAGTTATAATATTACATAACCTGAGTCACTTTATAAAGCGCGTATTTACATATGATGACAACTGGCTTCTAAGTCAATTTAGATTTCCAAGTGCTATCTTCTTGTAGCTCTTGATATCATTTTTAAGATGAAATGCAGTAAAGTATGTTTATTACATTATACAGATAATTTTTTAACTTCATTAAAATAATGTATACTGTTAATAATTAAACATGTGAGGACACGGGGATCCAGGGATTGTTCATGCCTCATGCTGTATGCTTGCTGAGACTGGTGTGATCCTGTGCCACCATGCCCCATGTTTAATATATGAATCATGAAAATTAAATCAAGTATACATCTTAGTATTTCAATTGTTCAGAGAGCTGTAATGTCATATATGTAATGGATTCTGTGTCCTGTTGGAGAAAGAGAAAGACCATTTAAGAATCACATAGTGATTCACACACATAGAGCACATAGAAGACAACATACAATATGGAGCATTTAATGTGTTACTTTAGTTACAATGGGATCTAAAAAACTCTACTAAATTAAACTTTGCTTTAATAAGAAAATAAACTGTGAGATTAAAGTGGACATTTCGATTTTTTTCACTGTGTCCCTCTTTTTTTCTTTTCTTAGTACTCTTAATACGTTTTCATATGACACTTAGACCGTGGGCTATGCCTCGCCTTTTCTGACCACTCTTTTTTATTTTGAGCACTGTGTGACTTTCTGAACTTGAACATTCAAGTTTCTCTGCCACTCTGTGTCACTCAATCAGCTTTCTTTTGTTGTTTATACCACTGCTTAAGCCAACAAATAGTTTATTTTTCCTTGCCTCCACTTTGCATTCGCTGAACTTCTTTTTTTCATGTGCTTTTGCCATTGTCTTTAAACCAAACACTGAATGGAAGGTGATATTTATATTGATTTGCATATTATGATATACAAAATTCGGCAGGCGTGTGCATGTGTGTAACTTTTAACTCTGAGTGTGATTTATGGAGCTGAAGTACATAGAAGTTACCTTATGCACAGTTTTGTGCATCTGAATTTTTTTGTGCATACACACATATCCACTTTTTCCTTAAGCCATCTTTTAGTGTAAGTTCTATGCACGGGGGCCCTTGGTGTGGACCTGCAGATTTCTCAGAACAGAGTTCAGATGAAAACAAATTAAGAAAAACTGTCTTTTAGAAATTCAGTGTACATAATCACAAAACCACAATGAGACAAAAAGATGTTTTCTTAGACAAAAGATATAATCCAGCAAGGAAATTAGTTCAGAAGAAAATGCTAAACATATAGTCTTAGATGAAACTTTGACCCCTTTTTTAGTGAAGAAACACATAATGTTTTACTGCACATTGCCATTTTGCTTGACTGCTTGTGCAGTCTATTGTCCTAATTTACGTTTACTTTTACTAAACTGAATTTAAATAGCATTTACTATATGGTTTAGATTAAACAGCAACACATTTTTTCATTAACAATTACCACCACTAAAATAACTATTGTTTATACTAACATTGTTCTTAATTTTCTGTTCATAATTCTGCAAAAGTTAGATTCAAACTCCGTACAAAACATAATTCTGACAAAATGACTAAAATGTGACCATTTAACAAGATTAACAAGTTAACATATATGTAAATTTTTATTTTCATGGTTTCAGGTGGACCATCAAGTCTGGTATGGCACACAACACGTCCAGCTCTGTGTTGGAATTTGTTCTTCAATGTGATATCAAACCTGAGCAGAGACACTTTGTTGCTTCACTCTTCTCCTTAGTCAACTTTGTGACACTCTTTGGAAATTTTGTGGTAATTCTCGTCATAAGAATGAATCACCATCTGCAAACACCAATGTATTTATATATCGGCACCTTAGCACTTTTAGACTTGCTAAACAGCACTAATGTTGTCCCTACAATGGTGGGTGTCCTGTTAGACTTTGTAATTGTTCCCCGTGGACCTTGTTTTATGCAGATGTTCATGACTGTTTATTTAGAAGTAGTAGAATCCCTGCTTTTTGTATTCATGGCATGTGATCGTTATGTAGCGGTCCTTTATCCACTACGATATCCTTCTCTTATTACAAATAGATTAGTCTGGCTTAGTATCTTAGTATCTATAACATCTGTGGCAGAGCGACGAGCATTAAGCAAACTCCTGTCAATCATGAAGAATCCACTGCATCCACTGAACAGTGTCATCTCCAGGCAGAGGAGTAGCTTCAGTGAAAGACTTTTGTCACTGTCCTGCTCCACTGACAGACTGAGGAGATCGTTCCTCCCCCACACTATGCGACTCTTCAATTCCACCCGGGGGAGTAAATGCTAACATTACTCAAAGTTATTGTCTGCTTTGTGGCATCTGGCCGCGGCTGGAGCCCAGCCGGGACGCCCAGGAGGACCGGAGGAGGGCTTGTACCTCCTCCAGACTGCGAGGGGGCGACCGCCCTGGTTGTGTTGGGGGCCACTCAAATTTTATTGAGTCATAAGGAGTAAAAAATAAAATAAAATCATTGGGAAGACTGGACTTAGGTTTTCGAGTTAAAAATATAAGTCAAAAATAAGCTACAGTGGATCAGGACATACTGTATATTGGATGTCTTAAAGATAATATATTTGGAAATGTGTTTGTTAAAATATATTAAAGGAAATATATGTTTTTTTATATTTCAGATATAGTCTTAAAAGCATACATCCATCCATCCATTATCCAACCCGCTATATCCTAACTACAGGGTCACGGGGGTCTGCTGGAGCCAATTCCAACCAACAGAGGGCGCAAGGCAGGAAACAAACCCCGGGGAGGGCGCCAGCCCACCACAGTAAAAGCATACATATTGTATATATTTGAACTACACTTACCAGCCACTTCATTAGGTACACCTCTTCAACTGTTTGTTATTGCAAATATGTAATTAGCAAATCACATGGCAGCAACTCAATGCATTTTACATGTAGATGTTGTCAAGACAACCTGCTGAAGTTCATCAGAATGGAGAAGAAAGGTGATTCAAATGACACTGAATGTGGCATGAGTGTTGGTTCCAAACAGGTTTCTCTGAGTTTTTCAGAAACTCCTGATCTACTGGGATTTTCATGCACAACCATCTCTAGGGTATACAGAGAATTGTCCGAAAAGGGGAAAATATCCAATGAGTGGCAGTTGTCTGGGCGAAAATGCCTTTTTGATGTCACAGGTCAGAGGAAATTCGCCAGAGTGGTTCAAGCTTTTAGAAATGCAACTGTAACTCAAATAACCACTTGTTACAACCAAGGAATGCAGAAGAGCATCTCTGAATGCAGAACATGTCGAACCTTCAACCTTGGGTGCCGCTCCTGTCAGCAAAGAACAGGCTACTGAGGTTACAATTCTCATGGGTTCACCAAAATTGGACAATGGGAGATTGGACAAATGTTGCATGGTCTGAAGGGTTTCAATTTCTGCTGCAACATTTGGATGGTGAGGTCAAAATTTGGCATCAACAATATGAAAGCATGGATCCATCCTGCTTGGTGCCAGCGGTTCATGCTAGTGGCAGTGGTGTAATGGTGTGGGGTTATATTTTCTTGGTACACTTTGGCCCCCTTAGTACCAATTGAGCACTGTTTAAATGCCACAGCCTTCCTGAGTATTGTTGCTGACCATGTCTATCCCTTAATGCCATCTTCTAATGGCTACTTCCAGCAATTTGACACACCATGCCACAAAGTACAAATCATTTCAAACTGGTTTGTTGAACATGACAATGAGTTCACTGGACTGAAATGGCCTCCACAGTCAACAGATCTCAATCCAGTAGAGCATCTTTGGGATGTAGTGGAGATTTGCATCATGGACGTGCATCCAACAAATCTGCAGCAACTGCCTGATGCTATCATGTCAATATAGACCAGAATACCTAAGGAATATTTCCAGCACCTTGATAAATCTATGCTACAAAGGGTTATGACAGTTCTGAAGCCTAAAGTGGGTCCAGCACGGCATTAGCAAGGTGTATTTATTAAGTGGCCGGTGAGTGTACATGCTACAAAACAATGAAAGATTCGCCCACATATTTTTGGATATATTGCCATTTATTTCATTTACATAAGGGAAGGTATGTAAAACACTCTGAATCCTGCTTTGCGGTTTCCCAGAATACACTGCACTTCTGTTCAGCTTGACCAAATGCAGGCTAAGGCCTAAAGCCTGGCACCCGTCAGCTAAAAAGTTTAAAGTATCTTTTGTAAACCACCCCGACAACTTGTGACAAAAATTACACCCGTTTACTTTGTCACAGATAATCACACTGTATTAAATAGACATATCTACAACATGAATAGTATGCAGTTTGACAATTCTAAAGAAAACTGTATTTTTAGAATTTTTAGACAAAACAGTGCCTGTGTGGACATTTTTTGTTTGCAAACAAAGAAATCTAAGTGGAGTGTAATATTTATTTAAATTCTAAGAACCACAAACCTTTGTTAAAAAAAAAAAAAAAACTTGCCGTGCAGCATAAAATAATCACATTTTGAAATTATGGCCAGTTTAAATTAGGTTTTCATTTTTGCTCAAACAAACCAGAATGAATTGACAGAACTCTGACAGGGCCAAGTAATATTGAAAGCATCCCCTCTCGTACAGTCTTCTTGTATTGTGCAAGTAATTTATAAATTTAGCAGATTTGTTTCAGTCAGTTTATAATTTAACAGTACAGTGGAACCTCGAGTCACGACCGTAATTCGGACCAAAATTCTGGTCGCAACCCGATTTGGTCGCAACCCGAAGTAATTTTCCCCATAGGATTGTGTGTAAATGCAATTAATCCATTCCGGACTGTACGAGCTGTAAGTAAATATTTTTTTTTTAAAGATTTTTAAGCACAAAAATAGTTAATTATGCCATAGAATGCACAGTGTAATAGTAAACTAAATGTAAAAACATTGAATAACACTGAGAAAACCTTGAACAGACAAAACTAACATTGCAAGAGTTCACACTATAGCCTTACGAACCACTCGCTGCTAACACTTTTTTTTAATGAGTTTTAAGCACAGGGAAAAAAATTTACATTTGAAAAATCTGTAATACAAAAACTAACCATAAAACAACCAAGAAAACTAACCTTGCAGGAGTTCACGCATAGTCTTACGAACCGATCGCTGTAAACACTTTTTTTTAATGAGTTTTAAGGATAGGGAAAAAAATTATCATTTGGAAAATCCGTAATTTGTACAAAAACTAACCATAAACAACCAAGAAAACTAACCTTGCATTAGTCGATTTCTGGCATGAAGGAAATGAAGAGGAACTGGGTGGAGAGGAGATTACAGTTTTGAGGGGGAGTCCCCTCTGCACGATGCACGTCTGACTGAGAACAATGTACTGTACAGGGAGAGACTGAACACGTGCATAAATCACCGGCTCATACGAACCGGAATGGAAATGAAATAGAGCACAAAGAGTTCACAGTGAATGCACAGGGAGAGACTGAACACGTGCGGAAATCATTGGCGCGTACGAACCGTAAGGAAAACTGGCTTGTTCATCACCCGAGTGTGTGGTCATTAACAGATGCAAAAGTTTGGCAAACTTTTTGGTCGTAACCCAATTTGTACGTGTTCAGAGACGTTCGTGACCCGAGGTTCCACTGTACAGGGAACAGAAAACAGTGTGAATGCCACAGGACTGCATCTGTTTTCAGTCCATTTATAACTTGGTAACATAAAACAGTGTGAAGGTGCAAAAAGGATCAAAGACTTTGAGCAAAGTCATTCATCACAAGGACAGATAGCTAGTCAAATGTGTAGTGTCACATGTCCTGGAGCCCCCATGTAGAATTTGAGCATAAATAATAGCCTGTCTGAAGGACCAAGGACCGACCACATAGGAACCAATATCAGAGATCAAGACACTTCAGAAAAAAGAGAGAAAGACAAAATTTCATTTAGATGTCGGGGAATGCAAACTTATGCATCACGCCAATAGCTGAATTATAAAGCCACACAGAACAACATCCACCTTTGACATTATGATTTTCAATAAACTTTTTTAAGACATTATATCCAGACTTCTGCTATCTATTGTATTTTCTATTATTCTTTTCTTATATTGGTATTATTATACAGTACTTTAATAAACACCATGTTGCTTTTACATTTCTGTAATGTACTTAGTGATACCACAGAAAAAAAACATTTTACAGTACATTACAACTGACTGTACTGTGTAATAATATTCAATTGAGATCATCATCTTGTATAACATTTTTATGTACACAAATAAATGGAGAGTAAAACAAAAAGGATATTGAATCAACTGAACAACTTTAATGATATTTAATTTTAAAACTAAACGCATTGGGTCTGTCTGCGTAGACAGACAGATTGGTACAGTGGTGGCTTAACGCCTCTGCTCACATCAACTTTTACAGACCTTTTGTGGTGTTTGTGTGTGGATCTGTGCATTCATTTCTTTCTCTTTATCACCAGTATGTGCTCTGGTTGATAAACAAGCTGTGAGTAATCTTCACTTATAAATTTCTTTCTTTGAGTGTGTGTGTGTGCTTACATATGCCTGCATAAGTGCATACATGTAAATTTAAGTAAATTCTGAATGTCAAAAACTACTCATGCAAAAATTTAGCAAATCAAATTGCCTGGTTCAAATGAAGCACACTGAAAAACTACTGGTTAAAAGAAACAATTTCTACAGCAGTTACTGTTGGACATATATCAAACTGTTTTTGAAAAACATACAAATGATACTGTATACTTGTTAGACAAAACTGGACCAAAAAATAGGCCTGGAGCTTGTAAGAAGATGAGCCTGTCTGAAAAATGTTAAAGTTATTGTTGTAAATTGTTTGGCACAAATAAACACATACATAAAGACACCATGCTAAAATCAACTTTTGTTGATGTTTTGGACATCTGAAATGAAGTAAACAGTGGAATTTTTAACACCATCACCAAATTTCTATTTACATGAAAGTAAAAACAGAGAAAAAAACAAATAAATCTCTCTATTATAAAAAAAAAATCTTGGAAGGAGACGAAATGTGATTTTCTCAGAGAGACACTTTCACGTCCTGCGAGATTTAACCACGCCCGGGGCTGGAAATAAAAGACAAAGAGTAAATGAAAAGGTAGAACGTTGTAAAGAGGTTCAAAAATATTGGTGCGATACACATGCAGAGCAGGTTGGAGATAATGGAAGTGCGAAAATTCGAAAGTCTCAAAAAAATGATAGTAAAGATCACATTAGCGCAAATAAACAGAAATTATTAGTCCATAAAATAATGGAAGAGCGAAAAGAGATCAAATATATTGTTCGGATTTAAACTTTAAGTCAGAGACTTGTAGATCGTCTAATTCATGTTGCCATCAGGAAAAAGTAGTGGTTCTTCCCAATGAAGAGGCGTATCCGCGAGAATTAAAAGATTTGTTATTTGGTGAAAGTGAAATCCGCTGGAGAGAAAATTTCAAGCCCCGTGAGACAAGAGCTTATGCAAAGACATTTGGAAAAGTCCTGGATTTATGAATGTGAACCATCAAGATATGAAACTCCAGTGTGATCAAAAAATGAGAACTGAGCAATGAGGCTTGTAATGTGAACATAGCATACTGTAAGTAACAGATTTACATAGCAGTTCCATAGGCAGATAAATACTGAGATTTTTATATCACATTATTTATAAATACTGGAGCTTCTTACATTTATCGTAGTTACTTTCAAATGTTAATCTTTGCTTTGTGTTTTTTAACTGTATATTCCCAAAAACTGTTGCATTAAAAAACCAGTCTGTGTATCAGCTGATACATTACACCAAATCGCCTCTGTTGTAATTTAAAATCAGAAACTCAGATATGACTAACGTTTTGCATTTGTGCCTCAACCATAAGAAAAAAAAATTAATAAGCTATAGGGTTTCTTTGACAATTTTGAAAATACATTTCAGTGGAAAATCATTACACCGACGTTTCAAGTAAGTTGAATTAAGGTAAAATTATTAACTTTAAATTAAGAATGTAACATTGATATTGATTTGAAAATAGAAGAACATTATGTATTTCAAGCTAAGCCATGCTAATAGTGATAAAGCTTTGTAGTCTGTCTATGATTAGTGTTAATTTGAAGACATGCACAACATTTCTTTCAATGCGTTCTGCAAAACGTTAAAATAAATACGTGTATCCCAATGTAAATAATTTTATAATATATGCAAAAAGGAGAACGGCAGATGCAGCCTAAAATCAGGAATTGTCATGGAATGTGCTATGAAAATGGCCATGAATGTATGTGTTTCTATTTGCAAAAAATTAATTCTATTTTACTTGGTTCTACAACCTCTGGTCCTAATATACTTCTGCTAAACTGAATGTAAATGGCATTCAATATGTGATGTAGGATAAACAGCAACTAATCTTTATAAACAACATCATCACAGCCGGAACAATTATTTTTAATACCAACATTGTTCTCTATTTTCTGCTGACAGTATACCAATCCGTAGTGATGAAGAAGGAGCTGAGTCGGAAGATGAAGCTCTCGATTAACCAGTCAAAACTACCCTCACCTATGGTCATGAGCTTTTGGCACTGACAAATAAATAAGATCACGCGTACAAGTGGCCAAAATAAGCCTTCTCTGCAGAGTGGCTGGGCTCTTCCTTAGAGACATCCAGAAGAGGCTCAGAGTAGAGCCGCTGACCCTCTGCATCAAGAGGAACCAATTAAGGTGGTTCGGGCATTTGATACAGATACCTTTTGGACGCCTCCCTGTGGAGGTTTTATGGGCACAACCAACTGGGAGGAGATCCCCAGAGAAGACTAAGGGGATAATATCTCCTAGATGGCCTGGGAATGCCTAAAGATCCCACAGTATGAGTTGGCATGTGTGGCTGGGGAAATGGATGAATGGGCTTTATTGCTAAGACTGTTGGCTCTGTGAATCAGCTTCAGATAAGCAGTGGTAAAGGAACGAATGAACTACTCCAACTGTGAATTTTTAAACCTCTGCCAGTACAAGCTTTATTTAACAACACTTGCTTCACAAAAATAAGCATTCACTTCAGAGGACCCTGGATTACGCTGCATGAAACAGAATGCAGTACACTGTACTGCCCAATATTGTGAACATTTAGAGTTGTGAATGTGCATCGTCAACAAATTTTAAAATGGTGAAAGACATCTGAACCTTTATTCAAAAGCTTTAATTGACTTACAGTAGATGACTTAGATATCTCTGTTAAACAACACTGACAAATGTCAAATGGCATTTTTTTTATTTTCACTGCTTTAGGTGGATCATGAACCCTGTTATGACACACACCATTTCCAGCTCTGTGTCTGAATTTGTCCTACAATGGGAAATACATCCTGAGGAGAGAAGTTTTGCTGTTTCAATTCTTGATCTACTTTGTGACGCTCTTTGGAAATTTGTTTGTAATTCTCATAATAAGATTGAATCGCCATCTGCAATCACTGATTTATTTATATATTGGAATGTTAGCGGTTATAGACCTGCTAAACAGCACTAACATTGTTCCTAAAATGGTGGCTGTTATATTAGTCTCTGTAATTGTTCCGTATTGGCCAATATTGCTTCAGATGTACATGGTTTTCCATTTAGAAGTAGAGGAATCTGTTTTTTGTGTTAATGGCATGCAATTGGTATGTAACTGTTCTTTAACAACTACAATATCCTTCTCTTATTACAAATAAAATTGTCTGGCTTAGTTTAACATTGTCCGATATCATTAGCGGGGTGTCTCTTCTACCCACCACTGTGCTGTTTGTCAGTAAACTTACTTTTTGTCATTCTAATGTCTTGCCTTACTGTTTCTGTGAGTATTGTGCTATCTTAGACATATCCAGTTCCAAAAATTCCAAATTCTACCTTTTTGTTTTGCTGCAACAACATTATAATTTCACTTTTTCCCTGTAGCGATCATTATATTTTCTTATTTAAGAATTGCTCAGGTGGTACTGAACATCTCTTCTGTTGATGGATAAAGCAAAGTTTTATGTAGTTGCCTCACACCTACTGTGACGTCACTCTTTTACCTGCCATTGATGATCTCTTACATTTTAACATGTATTAGTGTGAATCTGTCAAAGGATGCCGACAATATTATGGTGGTTATTGCCAGCGTTGTTCCTCCAATGATAAATCCTATAATATATTGTTTTAGGCATAAAGAAATAAAAAGTACAACTTACAGGACTATGAATGGAAAGTTGACATCTTTCAGTTCTAGCTGTTGACGGAATCTAAACTGTGCAAATTACACCGAGGGGTTACCGTTGTACACTTTCATCTTTGACAGAGACTCTGATGTCTGAAAGTGCTGGTTTATTATAGTTTATATGATTTGAAATAATCTGTTCATTTTTTTAGTTGTTTTTGTTCAGGCTATGTATATTCCAATATTATTTGTACATTTTTGAATTTGTTTGTGAGTTCTATTGTGTTCATATTGATGTGAAACAGCAAACTGCAAAGCCATTAATATTTATAGACATGGCACAATTTTTCTCCAATTGTTTTATGATTTTGGTTTGTTAGACAGTAGACACTGCTACTTTGCATCTCATAGCTTCCAAAATTGAGTTCATGCTGGGTTGTGTTTTCAGTCCTGTGTGAGTCATCTGACTTTTATGATGAGAACAGGATATTCAGCTCAGCTTAGCCCATTGATATGTATTTACTGGATGGCAAATCTTATTGCTATGAAGATATTAGATTACGTGTCAAGAAATTACGGGCAATGATGGTTTACACGACTCCCTTACAACTTCTTAGCACACTTTCAGAAATCAAGCAGTCAATCAACATGAAGCACACCAGAAGACCATACGAAAGGAAACAACATGAAAAGAAACTGCTTTATTTAGGCGCAGGTGCTGTAATTGTTGTCTGTCCTTTACTTTGTAATATGAAAAAATAAAGAGGAGACATTGTAAAATGAGTAGAATACCACATTTTTTTCGTCATAAAAACAGGGATGTGTTCATTGGTTTTTGTGACACCAATTGTCACCAAGGACCCTGTTGTATAATTCCCGACTTGGGGTGTCAGTAGGCAAGATCGAGCAACCAAGGGATGGAGTAAGAGAGACTTAGACTAAAAAAAACTATTCAAAATCAGGAATCTGGTTTATTCCAGAAATGTCCATACTATTTTACAAAAAAAATGTCTTGCAAAAAATATATTTACAAAGTCTAATGCAAAGACACTTCCCAAAAGAAAAATCAGTGCAGGTGTTATAATATTTGCAGTGGCTTCCAAATAAAAAGTGAAGAAAAAGCCAAAACAGAAAAAACCTCTTTGACCTCCTTCATCCAGCTAGAAAAAGGATCACGAAGGACAGGCTAAAAAAAAATAATAATAATAATCAAAACAAAATGAATAAACTAAACACCTACTATATATACAAATCTCCACTACTCAGTTAAATAAGTCAGTAGCATAGACCTACATTAAAGCTTGAAGACCTGGTCAAAAGACGACCTCTGGCATTCGGACCATGGTTTTATATCGCAAACTCTTTTGACCATCCAGTCCACTTTTACATTTTCTGCGGACTTCCAATAATCACACACTTCGGGACGTGCACCATTCAACAACACCTGCTCAGGTGCTGTCCACCCTATTTAAATGTTCATGCTCTCTCTCTCGTCTTGGTGACTTATGGTCTCCACGTTCAGCCTCTGTTAAGTAAGTATTATTTTACTTTCTCCCGCGTTCACTCCTATACTTTGCCACACGTGTGAATTCCCTTTTTGCCGGCTACTTTAAAACGGAGCTTTCAGTCCTTCAGACCTGTTCCTCTGATTTTAAATATACCACTTTCACCCTCTCTCCTCCAGCTGTTACGGAAATGCGCCTCTGCACTGGGCCATCAGAAACCATGAGCGGGCAGGAAAAATGGCCTCAGATGCATGCCTCGGCTTTGGCAAGTTTGAGCCCCACGGCTTGCTCTTGGAACAGCTGTAGGCCACCAGGCTGCCCTTCGAACATCCCGGCGTTCACATCGCCGCTAAAACTTTGTACTGCTGCTGTGTTAATCTGTGTAGGGGTGTTAAAACAAGTAAATGACAACTTTATTTCTTTTACATTTCTTTCCCAAATGTCCGTGATAAGCTCAACGGCTGCCTCTTTATTTGCATTATTTACGGCCTCTGAATTTGGCTTATCACAGTTGTCAATTCACATAGACACATTGGATTTATTTGTTTTTTCTTGGTAAAACAAGATCTATGACAATCACTTAATATGAAAGGTACCAGCTAACCTAACCAATATCTCCCAGATGGCCTGGGGACACCTTGGGATACCACAGTACGAAATGTCAAGTGTGGCTGGAGAAAGGGACATATGGGTCTCACTGCTAAGACAGTTGCCCCTGTGAGCCACTCTCAGATACGTGGTAGAAAATGAATGAATTACCAGATAACCTCTTCTCAATTGAGGAAGAAATGTCAGAAGCAACTATACAGCTATCACCTGTAACCTCTTACCTGTCTCACTGCATATTTTTTACGCCATGTAATTCACCTTAGAGACCCCTACAGCAGGCTGCTTTGCTGACTGGGACTTTTCATAACATTAGAATTATCAAAACTCATCAGTCCAATACACTTAATTTTTCAAAAATAGCATCTAATCTAGTTTTGAAGGTCCTTAAAATCCTACCGTTCACCACAGTTTATTCCAAGTGTCTGTGGTTCTCTGTGTGAAGATAAACTTCCAAACGTTTGTGTGAAATTTACTCTTAACAAGTTTCTAACTGTGTCCCCGTGTTCCTGATAAACAAATTTTAAAATCTGGATCTACTGTACTAATTCCTTTCATAATTTTGAACACTTCAATCATGCCTCTTCTTAATCTTCTTTTGCTTAAACTAAAAAGGCTCAGCTCTTTACATGTTTTCTAATTATTCATCCCCAGCAGCCATGGAATCAGCCTAGTCGATCTTCTATGGACTTTTTCTAGCACTGCTATGTCTTTTTTGTAGCCTGGAGATAAAAGCTGCACACAGACCTCCAGAAGAGGCCTCACCAGTGTGTTATAAAGCTTAAATGATAAGTTGGGCATTTTTCAAGTCAAAGTTATTTCTTTATAAACAAATTACAGTATATATATGCATTTGGCATGCAGAATTCTGTTCTAAATTGAATCACTTTCTATAAATTTAGAAAAATATTGCGCCCACAGTAGCGCTTTAAATTTTAGACTATGGGGCATAAAAGAAAGCTTGAAAACTTACCAAATGAGTCAATTTTTCAAACCAAGACAATTGTCAGATATCATGTGTTTTTGTAAATTTTGTGTGTTTTTGTATACAGAAACTCCCCATTCTTTTACCACATTGACTGTGATGTGTGTCCGCTGTAATTAACCTCTGAAGATAAAGAAGCTCTTCATTTTCCTAGGGAAATACTATTATAGGTGTTTTATCAATGAAAAACAGTTCTTTAAAATGCACATACAAACAATTCACATGATTTCATTTTTTTTCAGCTTTCTATGTTATTTATTAACTTGTGATGTGAGCCATTTATAATTAACCCCCGAAGAAAGAGCAGCTCTTCATTTTCCTAGGGGACTACTAAAAAAAACGTTTAAACAGCAGACACATAAACGCTGATGATCTCAAGAGATTCTTACATGCTCATGCAGCTATTCCCACATGTTAGACTTTGCCTTGTGAGTGTTTATTTAGCAGGAGATTTGAAAAAAAACAGGTGGATTTTAAAATCATTCTGCTTCAGTCTGCCACTGATTCATTAAGCCAGAGTGCTTTTCTTATCATTTCAACTGAGAAATGACTAAAGTCCAAGGTTTGTGTCACAACTATAGTGAGAAAACAGTTAATGGAACTCTAGGGTTTTGTTGACAATTTAAAAAAAAATATTGAGAGTATTTTTTTAAAAATTACTGGTTTCAGTGGGCAATCACTTCACCAACATTTCACTTTTATGTAAGGTATGATCATTTAACACTAGAATTACCAGAGCCTACGAAAAAACTCGTAGATCCGTCCCACCTTAAATCGCTTCTTAAAACCGTTCTCACCTCTCCGCCAGCGTCTTTTGTTAATCTAAACGTGCTGATAAAAGAAAAGCTGCAAGTAGCCGGCTATTCCATCCCCCCAACGACATAGAACGTGCACAAACTTCTCCCAGCTCATGCCTTGATAATCTGGGAGTGAAGTGGAATTTTAGAGTGGAAATAATAGATCATTATTTGGAATACACGCATTTCACGTGTGTTCTGTTTCTACAGTAATCCGTGTAAACACATTTTTAAAACAGAAACGTTTTTCATATTGTAGTAGTAAATGACAAAATGTAAGCATAAACTATATAATGTATGAAGCCTGAAGTCCAAATATCAAACACATTTACAAAAGGTACAAATATAACAGAACAAGTAT
>JANRMT010028174.1:24924648-24973633 GCA_026402145.1 Polypterus bichir lapradei
AGATAGATAGATAGATAGATAGATAGATAGATAGATAGATAGATAGACTGCTGCTAATTGCCTTTCTATGTTGGAAAAATGTGTTATGTTTTATGTATGTGCACCCACACCAAACAAAAACTGGATGTAGCTCCTAATCAGTCACTTAACAGTAGAATCCCTGAAGCCTACGAAAATATCCGGAATGCCGGACCACCTTAAATTTCCTTGCACTTCCTCATTAGTGTCTTTATTTTGCAAATGTGTCAATCAGCACTGGCAGCAGGCAGCCTGTTCACTCATCCCCACTGAGGCAGCTGAAATCGGACAAGATTCTCACAGCTGTTTTGTTATGCCTTTTGTGAAAGTGTTTATTTGATATTTGAACTTCTGTCTTCATGCATTATGCACTTCTATCAACATTTTGTCATTATTACTGTAACATGAAAAAAGTTTCTGTTTTATGTGTTCATCATTTCTTGCTTCGCACTTTCTGTCATCCTACATTTACACAGATCATTGTAGACACAGAACACACATGAAATATACTGTGTGTATTCCAAATAACAATATATTATTTACCGTATACAATTCCAAACACCTAACTCCCAGATAAAGAGATTTCAACTGCCTCAGTGGAGGATGAGTGAGCAGGATGTGTTTTCAGTGTTGATTGTCACATTTGCAAAAGATGACATTGATGAGGAGGTGCGGGGGAATTTAAGGTGCACCAGCATTACGAATATTTTTGTAGGCTTCAGGGATTCTAGTGTTAATGGCTTCTAGAACAGCAGGCACAACAGAGCTGAATGTGGCTGATATATTCCTGACCTGTAGCCCAGTTATCCAAGAAGTGAAACAGGTAGAATAAACTGCCAAAAAACAAAAAAAGTTTTTTTTCTTCAGTGCAAATACACAACATTGGCTCCATTTAAAGTGACACTAAATACAGTTTTTGCATCGTATTCATCACATTTGTGGTGCAATATGCTTGTCACATTAACGCACATTCTAATAATGACTAGGTAATATGAATTATTATATGTGTAAGTCGTCATTTTCTTGGTTTGGCTGCATTTCCCTACTTGATCGAGGGTGTTTCTTCAAAATGTTGCATATACTTGGGTCATGGGTCAGAGTTGCTGTAAATCTATCGATGTTCCTTCATCAAGTTTTCTTTTACAAATTCTGACATTTGCATGGAAATTTGCATACGAACATTTCAAGCTTCTTTTTGTGTGTATAGAAGCTTTATAAATGAAGACCTAGTGAGGACTCTAGTCAATCTTAATGACTACTCATACTCACACAAACACACACCATATTCACAGAGTGACACACTGAAATTATGCAATTACTAGTTAACTTAACCTAAATTAAAAAATAAAACAAAAAAGCATTTTGTAATGAGTTCCTTGTTGGCTTGAACATGTCTGCTTGTAATTAATTTCTTGAAATTAGACTTCTCAGTTATGGCAAATATTAGAAAAAAATAGAAGTGAAAGGCAAACTTTATTACATTGACTGACCATTATGGGTATCCCTTTGAAAATCTTGTCAACCTGTAATTTACTGTCAAAGTCCCAAACTTGAACATGTCATAAATGCCCACGCATAAAGCCCATCTGCAGTTGTTTAATGCCTGCTTTTACTGTTCATCATTAGAGATCAGAGCATGGGAAAAATAACACTTTCACAAATGAACACATACGATTCCACACAGTGCTTGAAGTGGAAACAAATAAATGGCAGTACTGTTATTTTTTGTCTGCTTCTTGGTTGTCCTTGTGATGCTGTTCAAATTTAACATAAGTTCTTTATTAAGTATTCCCCATAGGAGTTTTGACCACACTATCGTACGTATATTACATCAAACTGGGAGCTGGGGGTATGAGGGAAGGGGGTTTGGAGTTTCGTACACGCTGTTCTAAATACATTGTGAGGATGTTTGTTTTGGCAGAGCAATTTTTTATTAGATGGGCAGCCTTTTAAAAGCAGGACACTTTGATATTCTTCGGTTATTTATCGGAACGTGTAGTCTGAAACCAGGACTGTCATTTCACATGAATGTCTTGAGCACCGTAGTAAATTAGAGTGACAGTGAAATAGCAAATTATTGTAATGTGTAGATAATGGAGCTGTGAGCTTGGTTTAGTGTAATAATTAAATGTTTATTCGCTCTGTGCACAACGACTTACAAGCCACGGTGTACTTCATTCATATATAGATAACCCTTTGTCCTCCTTGCTTGCATTTTATACTTTTACGGTTTGAAAGATTGTTTCACTTACATGTTACAACGTAAAGCATCGGTTGGGTGGGGGGATGCGTGCAGCAGTTTCTTCGCAAGCTAGACTTGCTGATAGAGGGTTACAGCCTTATGTGTGCCAGTGGCAGTGACTTCCTCCCACGCATGCAGTCTGCTGGTTTTTCATTCACTAGTATTGGGGATCTGTTTGCCATCATTTTACTGCAAAATTGGTCCATGGGGGGCTTTGTTGTTTTATGCAGAAAGACAGACAGACATGCCTATCGCTACAGATGCTTTGTGCATTAGCATTTACCGGAGATGAAACTTAGGAAAACGTACAAATATACAAGTTGGTATAACTGCTGTCAAGGTAAAACTGAAATAGTAAACTAATTCATAGTTGAAGTTGCACGGAATATTTCTCCATTTAAAGACATATCAGTTTGCAAAATCGCCAGTGCTTTTCGATGGGAGATTCTGGTAATTTTAAAACTCTGTACACAGTGATCTGTTCAATATATTTCAACAAAAATGGAACTGTGCCAACACATTTCCGTGAAGAGTAAGTGTGCCACAATTTAATAAAATTGGTCCACTGGGGGCTTAGTTGTTTTATGCAGAGAGACAGACAGACATGCCAATCTCCTCAGATATTTTGTGCATTAAATTTAAGTACACCCAAAAACACAATTGTGTATTTACCAATACAGTTTTTTTTTCATAATACATGGAGGGGGAACTGCAGATGCAGGAAAAAATCCGCAATAATAAAGGCGAATGTAATGGAAAATGAATAATGAAAATAGAGTAGCATCATACCTCTGCATTCAAACAAAGATGGTACATTTTTCACCACACAGACTTCAAAGCACTAGGAATTGCTAGGGTTATAGTTGTGGTTGTATGGTTAAGTCGTTTCTTATACAGCACAGTTATTTGAAAGAGAAGTAAAAGTGGCTTCAAAATAATACAAAATTCAGTCTAGTTCAGTTTCTTTCTAGATGCATTAATTTGTATGTGCACACTTTTACAAATATAGTTAAATTAAAACAGCAATTAACACTAAATAAAGGTCAAACACCTGTGGAGTAAAAAATATACAAACAGCATATAGAACTGTGCAAACATAACCACTATAACATGCATCATTATACCTCACAATTCAGAAGTACAGCAAGATATATGTGACCAATATTGAAGAACATTTTTTCCATTATAATTGCTTTATCAAAATTATTCTAAGTAATGAATTGTGATAATTGTGTCATCATCTAATTCTGAATAGACAAAGTTTAAATGAAGTGTTGTCTGTCTGTGTGCTTCTTTAATTCCATTGCCTGTATGTAAACAAGCACACACGCTACCTTATAATTTTTTCATTTTGTGTAAGTGCCTAATTTTCTCTTTAGCACTTAGGCTTGAGCATTTCTTACACAAGTGTACTTTATATTTAGTTGTTGTTGCTTTGATTTCTTAAAAGATCAGTATTTTTCAAGTCAAAGTGATTTCTTCACAAAAATGGTATACATGCGTTTGCCACATGAAATTGTTTTCTAAAGTGAAGTGCTTTCCATAAATTTAAAAAAAATATCTTGCCCACCTTGGCACTTTACAACGGAGGGGTTGGAGCACAGAGGAAAAACTTAAAAAGTTAACCAAATGCGTCCATTTATCAAGCCAGTACAGCTGATGAGTGTTGATCAGCGCCTTCCATTTGTCTGACTCATGTTTGTGACAACATAAGCGATCTGGAAATACTCATTTTATTGGATATTCCTGGTACTATTTTTCTCATGGTAAGGATACATTTTTTATCCACTTGTGGGAATTCTCACATAAATACAGAAGTGAGTCAAAACAAAACCCATCACATGGCATGAAAAGTTTACTGTGATTTGGTGTGTCAGGAGGAAACCACAAACTGAGTAGTTGAAAGGTTGTTGCACAGGAAGACTAAGTGTTGAGCTATCATGAACAGCTGGTCTTCTTTTAAGATGTCTGAATCTCAAAGTATTGGTGTTATTTGTTGAAAAATTAGATGTACAGTAATCCCTCGCTGTATCGCGCTTCGACTTTCGCGGCTTCACTCTATCGCGGATTTTATATGGAAAGCATAACTAAATATATAACGCGGATTTTTCGCTGCTTCGCGGGTTCTGCGGACAATGTGTCTTTTTACTTCCTGTATATGCTTCCTCAGTTGGTTTGCCCAGTTGATTTCATACAAGGGACGCTATTGGCGGATGGCTGAGAAGCTAACCAATCAGAGCACGCAGTTAAGTTCTCCTGACTGAGAAGCTAACCAATCAGAGCACGCAGGAGCTATGCAGTGTTAACCAGGAAGTCTCATCTCGCTCATTCAGCATCAACGTGCTTCGCTGTGTAAAGAGTTGTGCTCTTTAGTGTTTATCTTTGTGCATAGTCAAGCCCTTCATTATGGCTCCAAAACAATCTGCTACTGCTTCAGGTGCCGTGCCCAAGCGCAAGAAGAAGATGTTAACGATTGCCGAAAAGGTAAACGTTTTGGATTTGTTGAAGGCTACGATTCTTTTTATTTAAAAAGTAGGAAAGGAATATAAGATCTACGGCTGCAGCGTCCTTTTAACCAGGGTGCAAAACGAGTTGTAAGTGGATGTAATAAGGCAGTAGTCTGGATGGAATCTGCTTTAGGGATTTGGATTGAAGACTGCCAGAAGAAGAACAACGGCAGTGCTACACAATCGCCTGAAGTGGCTCCTTTACAAGGGCTGTAACGCTCTCCTTTGTTGTGCAGTAAAATTAAACTCATTGTTATCGGACAAGTCATCGTGTCATTGTTGGTGAGTAACCATAATTAGTTTTCTTCTTACAGTGCTTAGTACATGTATGTACGTTTAGTGTCACTGTACACACATTTACTGTATACTATTTTTCTTGCAGTGTACGTATTTATTGCTGGTGACCTGTCTATCGTAATGGCTGTAACATATGTGATATCGGAGACACTCAATATCTTTAAAATAATATTTAGGTTTTACTGTATATAAACAGTGTGTGTTTAAATACATAATTTCAATGAATCTTACCTAATATCTAAGAGAATACAAAGGGATTATACTGTATAACGCTGCGGGGAATATTTATAAACAGTGCGGGAGAGTTTATAAGGGCTTAAAATATATAAAAATAAACATACAAACATATGGTTTCTACTTCGCGGATTTTCACCTATCGCGGGGGGGTCTGGAACGCAACCCCCGCGATGGAGGAGGGATTACTGTATAAAGTATTTGACAATGTGTGTGACACAGATCATAAATCAACTGTCTTGGCTCTAAAAATTAACATATTTGGAAAGTTTTATGGTTTTCCTCTGTGCCCCATAGACTGAAATTTAAAGTGCAATTGAGGGCAAGACATATTTTAAAATTTAAAGAAAGAGATTAACTTTAGAACCCAATTTCGTGTGTCAAATTATAGTTACATCAGGAGGTAGGTAAAGTGGTTATTACCAGAAGAGATCTGTAATTTTAGTCCCATCTGAATCTCGGAAATGTTGGAATTTTACTGACATGTTGATTTGCACAGGATTTGCACTTAACTAGTTTAACCTGAGGTTAATTTTTATGAGTTTGTTCATAGAAAGTAAAAGGTACCGTAATTTTGTCGTCCTGGAGTGACATCGCTTACCACTGACACGGCCTTTCTTCATCTCTGTTTTTCTTTTCCCTTCCTTACCTGTGTATCATGCCTATTCTTTTTTTGTCGGTTTGCCTTTTTTTTCAGGTGTACACCTTGTCACGCACGCACGAGTAGGAGATCGCGGACGGACCCTAGCACGCTTCGGAAGGGATTCGCCGGCAGGGAGTGGCGGGGTACTAACCTTTCTCCTTTGCTTTCTTGCAGAACAAAAGACGCTCCGCCACCATAAGCCTCATTTTCCCGCAGTACGTTACTTCCGCCCTACCTCCGCCATTGTTCCTGACGTCATCGATCCCATCTTCCCTCACGGTTCCTTCCCAGCATTCCTCTACTTCCGGCTCCTCCTTTATAAAATGGCCGCCGACGCCAATAACGGCGTCACGCTTATGAACAATTTATGTTTATATATTTTGACCTGGTTTTGGAAATTTCTTACAGTATACGGGGCCAGAAACCCCAAACCTTTATGCTGTGTTTTTGTCTTCTTTTACAACCTATTGAGGCAAAACATACAAAATTTAGTGTCACTATCATTCAAGTAAATTTTTGAATACAAAACAAAACACTGCATTTCATAGTTCTGTGTTAACTTGTCCATCCATCCATAACTTGAATTTATCTTTTTGTCACAAATGTGATTTATTAATTTACTGATCATGGACTGAAAAAAGCATTTACAGTATCTGGGGGTACAGGGAGATTGCGGCCCCAAACATCACTGGCGGTCTCCATATTATTACAGCTGACAGCACCAGTGGCAGTCGTGTATTGTCATCAGAGCCTATAAAAATATCTACTTATCATAAAAAGCACTTGAATAAATGTCTACCATCAAGAAAACAGTAAAAGTAACTAACGTCGCCCTTTGTCATCACCCTTTCTACCATATTCTGAATAATGTCTTGGCACGGAATCGCAGGCAATGATGGCTTACATTACTCCCTCACAACCTCTCAACTCAGTTTTAAACTTCAAGAGGTTAATCACACTAGAAGACTTGGCAGACCATACAACTGTTACCAACTATATGGACAGCAACTTTTTAGTAGCTGCTACTGTACCAATGAAGTCGTTGTCTGTACCTTTCCTTGTAACATAAAAAAATGGGGAGTTTGTGTCATAAACCCTGGAGAAGACCATATTTGTTTGGTAATAAAAACATGGATATACAGTATGCATTCCACTTCTGGCTGAGTGTTTATTAGTTATCAAGTCTTGCACACACAGGAGTCTGCCTGCTTTATCATGTGTCACACAAACGAGTCACAGACATCATGAAGTTTTGGGGCAGCCACTCTTATATTGTTTTCCCGGCTGCAAAAGTTGATTTTTTAAATGAGCGATGTTCATATAACAGAGTCCAAAACAGAACTGCCTTGCAATGAGACAAGATGGCAGTTTTAACAAATAGAACGGGAAATTATGTCTTTATGACCGGAAGTAACGTCATCGCTGGAACCAAGCGGGATTTCCTGAGAATGGTCTGCAAGAGACTGAGAGAGCCAGTTAGCACACTCCGCGGCCCCCTGGTCTGGCGTAGAATTACTATTATTTAGGCCCTTTAACTGTTTCCCATGCACACGTGTGTGACACATGTCATAAGATCACCTATGACATGCACCTATCATGAAAAGTACCAACTAACCACTTAGGTTCCTTATTGCTGTGATGATGGCAGATTATGTAACAAGGAATCGCAGGCAACGATGGTTTACGAGACTCCCTTACAACTTCTCAGGACAGTTTCAAAATTCAAGCAATCAATCAACATGGAGTACACCAGAAGAGGGCCTGGCAGACCATGTGAAAGGAAACAAATAACATGAAAATCCACTACTGCACTTAGCAGCTGCCACTGCCATTGTTTTCTGTGCTTTACTTTGCAACATGAAAAAATGATAGGAGACATTGTAAAATCAGGTGAAGTCCCAATTTCTTTGGTCATAAAAACAGGGATGTATGCATTGCACTTCTTCCTTATTGTTAATTAATTTCCAACTCAAGAGCACAAAGGAGACTGCCTGTTTTATACTTTTATAAGATGATCTATGACAATCACCTAACATGAAAGGTACCAGCTAATCTAACCAATATCTCCCAGATGGCCTGAGGATCCCACAGTATTAGTTGTCAAGTGTGCCCTGGAAAAGGGATGTATGAGCCTCACTGCTAAGACAGTTGCCCCTGCAACTGACTCTTGGATAAGCGGTGGAAAATGAATGAATGACCAGCTAACCTTTACGGTTCTTTCTCAATGGAGGAATAAATGTCAAACGCAGCAATACAATTGTCAATTGTAACCTCTTACATGCCTCATTGCCTATGTTCTACGCTATGTATTTCACCCTCGGGAACTCTATGGCAGCCTGCTTTGCTGACTGGGACTTTTTAGAACATTAGAAAAATCTGGATGTAAACAGGCCATTCCACCCAACAAACCTCATAAGTTCTATCCTCTATTAATTCTTGCAAAATAATATCCTGTCAGATTTTAAAGGTGCCTAAAGTCCTCCTGTCTACCACACTACTGTGACGATGCGGGTTCAGCTCCACGCTCCTGTCTACAGTTTGGGAGGTCTGAACTTGACAGTCAGTAATGTCACCGATGAGCTGGACAGTAAGACACCAACTAAGCAAGGGGATGAAGCAAAAAGTGCAAAGTGTTATTATTAAAAATGAAATCAAAAACAAAGGGTCCAAATACTGTAAATAAGTGCAGTGCATCACAAATAGTTCTTAAATAAATAATCCAATAAAACCAGTAAAAGAGTGGAGGAAAAAAAACACAATAAATAAATCCTTTAAAAACCAGAGGTTAAAACCATGGCTGGAAGCCGTCCTTTTAACAACAGAGCCTGGTGTCTTTTTTTGCTGGTGACTCCCCTGCTTCTCCCGTCCAGGCTATGCACCAGGGGAGTCACCCTACTTGCAGCTGACCTCCTCTCTGCCGCCTTCTTCTGGTCTGTTCGCCACACCAATCCCTGGCTCCCGTGGGCTTCACCAGACCGTGACATGGGCTCGCCCAGCGACCAGGGTGCTCATGCTGGGGGGTTCATTTCCCAAGTCCCAACTCCCGCTGCCTTCTCGACCTTATGCGGCGAGCCATCCTACTTCCGGTCACTCCCGCTCCTCACAAATTCTCATTGGAAGTGACCACTACTGACTGCTCCCGGGTGCCGGCCAAACACTATGGCTCACTGCTCAGCTGCATTTTGCTCTCAATAGCGAGTACATTCACTCGCTCACGCACCGGCTTTCTACTCCCTGCTTCCTGCCTTCTTCTTCTTCTCCTTTAACCTCCATGCACTTTCTTTCCTCTCTTCTCTCCTTCTGTTCTCCCCTCCATTCGCCTCACGATTCTATTAAATATTACGGGGACGTGGATCAGGTGTGGCAATTAGCAGCTCCCAGCAATTACAGATTCCTTTCGACTCCTCACCTGTGCACTTAAGCGAAGACTGCCTGCAATCACGAATTCCCTGGGAACCGATCGGCCACACGTACCATGCCCCTTCGCTAAGCCACAAGTGCGCCGATTATTTATTTAAAAAGTGGTATTTTTGACTTGAGCTGTGGACCTGCTATACCACACTGTCCAGTCAATGTACGCAAAAAAAAACACATGTGCGAAATCGTGGATGAAGCCTTGTGGATATGGTTTCTTCAGGAACGTTGAAGATATACAGTACATACCTTAGATATATATCTTAGCATCACAAATTTCTGATGAGGTTCCTTGCACCATAACCCTCTGCTTCCTGTGTTTGAATCAGTTCTGCACCCATCTACATACTATAACCTGAACACCCACTTCTTTTAGTTTGATGCCCAACCTCTCATGTGGTACCTTATCAAAAAGTTTCTGAAAGTCAAGATGAAAATTATTTTATATGCCACTCCGATCATACCCCTTTGCTGCTTTCTTCTAGAATTCTAGCATGCCTCATGGACTTTGTTTACTTTAACACCTTTATTTCACACAAGTTTACCACCAATGCGGACCTCCCTAAGTGTGAAAATATAATTTTAATATAAAGTTTGATTATAAATAAAGATAAATGATTGTGTATTGATATTATCAATTAGTTTTGATGAGAAACGAAGAGATATGATATTTGAGAAATATTGCACAACTGGTAGTAGCTCTGATGACCTTTACCTCTAAGTATTTTTCTCAGTATACAAGAAAGTCGAGGGAAGCACACTCCCAATTTTTTTAAATTAACTGCCTAATGATATGAACTATTTTCTCTGCTTTGCCGTTTGACTAGTATACAGTGGGCTACAAAAAAAATCTAATTAAATATATGGTGAATTACATAATAATCACATTCTACAGTATATTTCTTTGTAAAAACCTTTGTTGTAAACCTTACTTTGGAAACTAACATAACCCTGTACATTGTTGAGTTTTTTAAAAAAGCAAAGGATATCATTTTATTTAGTTTATGTTATTATTTATTATTCTTTTACAATGACTGTGATAGGAATCTTCTATAGTTAAACAATAAAGACAAAGCAGCTCCATGTTCCCCTAGGAAACCAATCAATAAAAACAGAGTCGCAGTTCAACAGGCAGATAAATACTGACAATACTCACAAGAGATTCTCATATCTCCCTGTAGATCTTCCCACGTTAACCAATGCCATGCAAGAGTATATTTAGCTGTAGGTTTAGAAGAATTAAAATCATTCTGTTTCAGTCTAGTGCTGATACGTTGCACTAAAGCGTGTTTTTTTTACCATTTTAAATTAGGAGCACAAATAAGAAGACTAAAGTTCTTTATTCTAAATGACCAAAGCTTAGTTTTGTTGTCAAGTTTTCAAATACAAAAATTTATAAACAATGAAATAGTTCACTGTACAATCACTTCATCGATATTTCAGTTTTCTGTAAGGTGTGATCATTTAAGGTAAGATTATTAACTTTATATTAAGAATGTGATATTGACATTTATTGTTTATGTTAATAGTTGTAATGCTTTACTGTCTGTCTGTAGTGAGTGTTAATCTACATACATGCACAAACATTTCTTTCTATGTGTTTGGCAAAAAAGAAAATAGATAAGTGGTTTTCAGTGTAAATATTTTTTGCAATACATGCAGACCCTCGTGACCCTGTGTTCGGATTCAGCGGGTTGGAAAATGGATGGATGGAATAAAGAAGGAATTGCATATGCAGCAAAAATCTGTAATTATCAATCATATGGATTGGAAACTAAAGTAAGGGTGACACAGTGTAGTGTTTCTTTGCAACCAAACAAAGGTTGTAGATTCTCATCACATGAACTTTCAAGCATTATGAAGTGCAGACTTTATAACTGTTATTTACGTGTTATCTTCTATGGCACAGTTGTTTGAGGAGAAAGCTAATTTAGTTAGTTAGCTACAAAGCCCTTTAGGTAAAAGTGGCTTCAATACAAATCAAAACCCAATCCAATACAATTTTTCCTATTTGTATGCTTAAGAATACAGTTACAGAAAATTAAGTCAGAAAACAATACCATAGAAAAGTCAAACATAAGTGCAGTACAATACAAAAGCATTGTGTAGAAACAGGCAAATACACGTTGTATATAGACACTCACTATAAAATGTATCATAATAAAGTATATCAAATCAGTGAAATATCAAAATTATAGCACGCATTTAAGGATTCAAATGTACAGTAAGATATGTAACCAATGCTTAAGAACATTTTTTCTATTATAATTACATTGTCAAAATTATAAAGTATTTAACACTAATTACCAAAACCTATGAAAAAACTCGTAACTCAGTCCCACCTTAAATCCCTTCACACTTCTCAGTCAGTGTCTTTAGTCTTGTAAATGCGTCGATAAGCAGCAAGCAGGCTGCTGTCACATCCCCCCACAGAGTTTTCTCAGCTCAAGTCTGCTTACCTGCGTGTCATTTGCTTTGAGTTGTAGAGGGTAAATAATATATCGCTATTTGGGACACATGCATTTCATGTGTGTTCCGTGTCTATAACAATCTATATAAACACATCGTTAAAACAGAAACGTTTGTCATGTTTTAGTAATAATTGACAATATGCAGACATGAAGTGTATAATGTGTGAAGCCTGAAGTCCAGATATCAAAGAAACACTTTCACAAAATGTACAAATATAGCAAAAGAAGTTCGCTTTTATTCAAGAATATAACTGCATAAAAAGAACCCACGTTAGGGTGCGACATTGACAAGTCTTTAACCAGATTGCTTTGGTGGTGTAAGTGTAAGAATTGACTGACTGACTGACTGTTAATGAAAAGGTCATGAATTTGACTCTTTGAGAAGTGAGCTGCTCTTATTCTTACTATTTTAGAATAAAAACATACATTTGATTTCAGTCTGTAACAGCCGGTGTAAATTTGTGGTACTTGAAAAGGTTAGTGTTTTTTTTTTATTAAGTTATACTCCCCCAGTCACGTTCATACTCACCCCATGTGACACTGCTGTTTTCACATAAAGACGCGCTATAGCAGAGTCGAACTCAGATGATGACGAGGGTTCTACATCGTAGAAAGAGTGCACGTCGCACTTTTGCCGTCACTGTACTTTGTGTATAAAAGTCAGATCGAATGGTATTTCCCTATTTACCTTGATTTATTTAGTTACTTCCTACAGCATAAAGTCACAAGTAGACTGCAGAGCTTCCTGTGTTTCATTGACACGGGCATGCTCACAAAGTACACGTGTAATGCCACGAAAAGTGCATTCATTGAAAATGAAACATGCAAGCACACACATGAATGCAAGGATCTTTATTTTGTACCAACTGATATTTGGACTTCACGGTTTTTACACATTCACAGTGACATGCCATTTGAACATTTCTTTTCATTCGAATTTATTCTTAAGCCAAATTGTTTCATTACTATGAATGTGAAGTATAAATATTGTTTCCAAATTCAGACATGGAATATAAAATAAACACTTTCACAAAAGGTATGATGAAACAAGTGTGTTTTTATTCAAGGATACAACTGAATAAAAAATCATTCGAATGATATGTTCCTGAAGGTGTACAGACTGGGAAGTCCAAATAGCGTTTTCAAATAAAGATGTTTTCACACATGTGTGTGTTTGTGTGTGTTTCACATTCAAGCAGTCATATTGAATATAATAAATACATTTCTGCTGAGTCACAGTCTGTGTAGGTTTGTTAGTTTCAAAAGTTAATGCGGAATGGCAATTTAGGTATGTGAGCCGGTTGACGTCACAGATACATGAATGTCAAAAAGTAAAACTCACATTCAAGTGGTTATATTTGATACCATTTATGGCACACTGCACAATAACGTGCAGTGAATACACTTGACTTGAGCATTCATAGTTCTCGGACTCTTTCTCTGTACGTTTAGCATTTGTTTGCTCAGAGGTTGATGTGCTTGCTGCTTCCTGAGCAGCTCTTCTTTTCTCCACCCTAACAGCTTGCTTCTTCTCTTCATTAGTCGGCACCTTTTCGTGTTAAAACTGATTAAGTCAGTGTTTGTGTTACAATTACTTAGTACGTTTTCCTTAATTTTTCACATAAGTTGGCACTTAAGTCCTCAATCTGCCTCAAGAATCGTTTAAGATTTGAAGAGGTAGGGGAAGTGACAGCAAAGGTGGTAGGGAATGAGAACGGCGCCTGTACACATGTAATGCACTGCCGCCCTGCTGGCCGCTGCCAAGAGTTGATTCTACAATAAAATACAATAAAAATATAAAGAGTAATAATTCCAAAACTCTTCGCTTTTAATATAAAGCTGTAGTGCAGAGTTTCCGCGTAGTCTATGTGTACCAAATTTCATGCTACAGGTTACTTGATTTTTGAACTTCACCTTCCTGGGTTGACCTTTGACATTGGAGGTCAATCATCACCTTAAATGCAGATAGTAGACATCACATAGTATACGTGTACCAAATTTCAGGTCAATAGGCCAAACGGTTTGTGAGCTACAGATGATTTAAAATCCTGAACAGACAAACGGACAGCCACGGCAGCGTATTATATAAGCTAATAAACACATACATTTGCTTTGTGGAACACACTTGAAATGTATCTCAAATAAGTATATATTATTACATGTCATGTCAACTGACACTCACTCATTCCCTATTCAGCCAGCCATTTGTCCCTCCTGGCACTTACACTCTCTGTTTATCACCGTCAGCTCGAATCTTCTTCCTTACAGGTCAAGTCTACATTGAAGATTTTATAAATCAATGACTTTATGTAACTTTGATAATACAAATGTTCAGAATAACACAGAACATTTAAATATTGTATTGCTTTTTTTAATTTAAAAGTATTACCTTTATGGTATTTGGAGAAATCATATATGTATTTGTATATATTGATAGAAGGTGTTTAAAAATACTTTCTATTTTGCACAATTAATATTTTATTTGTGAGGATTGCAATTGGTCGCCAAATAAAAGTACAGATGTTAACTTTTAAGTATTGTTTTAGATATTTTGTAAGAACCACTAATAGGGAGCACTTTCCATTCAAATTATGATTTTGTTTTTCTAGTGAAACTAGGGAGATGGTGCTTCAGTTGACATCTGCAAAAGGCATCACAAAACATTTGAGTACTTTTGGGGTCTTTGTTAACTGATTTCAAAGTTTGACTGACAGTTTGTTTAATTTGACTTATTTCCTGCATCAAAGATAGTGAATGCCCAGTGGGGACTTGGTGTCTTGTGGCCTTGAACCCCCACAGGTTTATTGTTTTCCAGTGTCTTGCCCTGCTAAAGCTTCTGTTTTCCTTTCCCCATCTGTGGGGATGAATATTTGCGGTAAAATTAAATGCAATCCAATGTAACTACATTAAAATGCAATACATATGCAAGCAGGACATTAAGAAGTTAGGGACTTTCAAAACTCGACTTGATGTTTTTTTGGAAGAAATAAGTGGATAGGACTGGCGAGCTTTGTTGGGCTGAATGAATGGCCTGTTCTCGTCTAGAGTGTTCTAATTTTCTAATTTGATTTTGGCAAGGTTTTATCATGTCATAATTAAAAACCTATCAACCAAATGATTGATTACTTTTTAGTGTTGCATACAATTTTTGTGTCAGCTTGAGATGCAATACAAAAGCATATTGCATTTTAATTCATATCATATATTGCATGCTATAACTAAAAGCAAAGTAGATGTAGTGCATTTCGCTTAGTTTTCGCTTGTTAAAACATAGGATTGCATTTAATTTTGGCACAAATCATCTTCCATACATCTGATCACAGCCTTCAACTTACTGTTATGATCATCCATCCATCCATTATCCAACCCGCTATATCCTAACTATGCAGGGTCAAGGGGGTCTGCTGGAGCAAATCCCAGCCAACACAGGGCACAAGGCAGGAAACAAACCCCGGGCAGGGCGCCAGCCCACCGCACCTGTTATGATCATTAGAGACTTAAAAATGAGGATAGCAATTTAATCCATATTTAAGTACACTGAGATTACATTCTTTACTTGTTTATCTGCATTATCTAAATTTGTTATTTATTTATTTAATTGTATTTATTTTTTTCTCCACTGTAATTTATTTTGTTTCTCTTAACTTCTTATAAAGCACTTTGAGCTACATTTTTACATTTTTATATAATTTGTTTGTAACAAAAAAAAAATCTAAAAGGAACAGCTATAATAAAATGTATTTATGGAGAGAAAACAAAGCAATTTATTATAATGAATCTCTCAGGATTAATAAAGTTTTCAATTCTAATAACCATATAATATGATTCAGATGTTTAGATGTCTGGGCACCTTGACAAGTAAATACTGTAAAAAAAAGGTTGAATCAGGGTTGTTAAATAACTATCATTAATGTGTTATTGATTTAAATGTGTTAAGTCAGAACATTGATCTGAGGTCATATCTCTCAACCCTAGCACAGTTGATGTTTCACATGTTGCACATTCAGGAAGGTTCTAGGTATGATTACGATGGAAACGTTAAGACACATTTATTATGAAGTGATAGCAAAATAAAGATGGCATCACAGCATAACATTACACCACAAATAGAAACATTTTGAGATCATCATTAATCAAAAAAGTTATTTTTTGACTTCCAAAACAACTAAATACAGTAGATGTACAACATTGCTAATTTTCACTCTGGAAAAAACTCACAAAAAATTAAAAACAACTGCTGCTTGTAGCAGTCTCTTCCTCACTCCATTATGTGAAGTTTGCTGATTTGTATTTTTATTTACTGTTCCAGTTATGAACTTATTTTAACTTGCACGGTGTGAAGACAAGCAAACAGGAGAAGTGAGTTTGTTTGTGACAGAGTTTTGCACAAGCCACTGATCTCATGTTCTGATGCGTCAGAGTGCATCGGGAGTTGCTATCGTACATGTTGAAACATCTTCTCTCAAGGTAAATTTGAAACACTAAACTAATCCATAATTGAGGTTGAACAGGACATTTGTCTGCTTTTGATGAATTTCTGATGAATTTTAAATGGAAGTCTTTAAACTTTCAGAATTGTTTATATACCTTGAAATATCACAAAAAAAAAACTAAACTTTCCCAACAAATGTCCAATAAGAATTACATTTCAATATAATTGGCTCACCATGTGCAAAGTTGTTTCACGTTGGCAGACAAAAAGACAGACATGGTAACAACAGTAGGTGCTTTTCACATTTTATGCAAATTCAAATAAAAAAGCATGTTATTTCAAAACAGTGACATGGGCTCTTCAACTATGGGTTGCAACTTATTTCAGGTTATGTGTCATCTGAATTTGGATTGTGTAATTGTCGTGAACTGGGAGTTCAAAAAGCACATAGGTTGCATACATTCTTCAAAAACTGCACATTAGGTGAATTACCTTCAAAACCCTGATTAAAAACAAAAGGGGCCTTGAAGAATCTTTATAAAATAAAAAGTTTATTTTTAACAAGAATGCTCAGTAGCAGAAGAAACTCTGTAGAGCACAAAAAAAAAAAATGCCTGAAAAGTCAAGGAATCTAAAACAGAGCACAGGTTGAAAACTTCAGTAATCACAAAAGGTTTAAAGCACTACAAAACACAAGGAAATACTCCAATCCCTAAGCATATTTGAAATGAATTGCCAGGAACTATGGAAGTCCCTCCAATTTATAGGATAGAAGGTGGTTCCTGGTGGTGATTTGCAGTTGGCCCCGCCTCTTGGGGAACCACCCCTAAAATACATGGTACCTAACATGGGCTAAATATAAACATAGACAAAACCAAAAATAAAGAATGAACATTGTGTACACCAATGAAAGAATCAACAATGATCACAAGAGACATTAAACGTGAACTGGAATCCCAGCCAGAGGAGAAACCGTGGCGGAGATATGACAGCAGAGTGTCATGATTTCGTAAAAGGACCTTGAAATGTTTTCAGAGTGTTTTGTGATGGGTCACCTAAAATAAAGAATGAACACATATGTACACCAATGAAAGAATCAACAATGATCACAAGTGACATTAAACATGAACTTGAATCCCAGCCAGAGGAGAAACCGTGGTGGAGATATGAGAGCAGGGTGTCATGATTTCGTGAAAGGACCTCAAAATGTTTGTGGAGTGTTTTGTGATGGGTCACTATGGGCAGTGTAAGAAAATGCTACTGCATTTGTGAATCTCCAAGAATCCCCCCCTCCCCCCCATTCGATTGATTCTCCGAGGGGGCATCCAGAGATGACTGCTGGCCGCAATTCCCTAAGGGTCCCCCCTCCCAGGATGATGGTTGACAGCGATTCTGTGTCTTGAAGATAGAAAAAAGGCAAAACTGGGTTGCAAGAAAAATACATTTTAAAGCCACTGAAAAAGAGGCATGACTTTTCAGCTGGTTAGCTTTCATTAAGTGATTCGCGCAAACAACGGAGATTGCAGCATTCATTATATTCGTCCCTTGATCCACAAAAATTTAGGTCATGCTGATTGTGACCTTTAATAGTTTCACTTTCAAAGAAATACAGAAGAAGCTTTCTAATTTTCTGATAACACACTCTACCAGCACTGAACAACCAACTAACCTCTCTCTTTCTAACCAACTAATCTCTTTCTCATCTCCAACAGCTTCCTTTATTAGTCTCTGCCTTTGTTCTCCTTCCTTAACTACCATGGATTCAAAAAGTATTCAGACCCCTCCCTTTCTGCACACTTCTATATTTTGTTGTAGGTTTCATTTTAAATGGATGAATGTTCTATCTTTGCCCATCCATCTACATTCAATGACCCATTATGACAAAGTGAAAAATGTTTACAAAAGGGTTTGCAAATTTATTAAAAATCAAAACTGAAATTTCTCATGTGTATGCCTGATGACAGTGAAAACAGGTTTATTTTTGAATGCTAGACAAAAGCTGTATTTCACAGTTCTGCATTGATTTATCCACTCATCCATTACTTGTTTACAGTATTAATATCCTTAAACATTTATACAAAACTGAATTTTATAGAGTATTCTCCAAGAGTGCTGCAGGATGTGATAAAGGCTAAGACGGAGGCAAAGAAGACATGGTACCAATCAGGGAAGAAGAAAGATAGAGACGTTTATAGGCAGACAAAGAAGGAGGCAAAAAGTGCAGTGGCAAGAGCCAAGAGACAGGCTTTGGAGGTACTTTGAAAAACTGTTGAATGAAGAAAATCCAAGAGTTGTATTTGGGCATGGAGTCCCAAATAAAGGCAAGTAACAAGAATACGAAGGGAGGAAGCAAATAAGGCACTGAAAAGAATGAAAAATGGAAAGACAACAGGACCGAATGGAATACCAGCAGAACTTCTGAAGAATTTAGGAGAAGAGGGAGCAGATGTATTGTGGGATCTAATGCAGAAAATCTATGAACAGGAGAGAATACCAGAAAAGGGGAGGAATGGTATGGAGAGGGAGTTAGGAGAATAGAGAAGGGCTTTGGAAGACAGAGGACCGAAGATAAATAGGAAGAAGACAGAATATCTCAGGTTTAATAATGATCAGGATACACAAGTTAGTCTTCAGGGAGAGCTATTGAAAAGAGTGGATATGTTTAAATATACTGTAGTGCAAGATGGAAAATTAGATGCAGAGATAACTAATGGAAAGTACTGTGGATGGAATAACTGGAGGAAGGTATCAGGAGTATCGTGTGACCAGTGAATGAAGGTGAAGATTAAAGGTAATATTTTTAAGACAGTGTTAATACTAGCAAGGGTAGATGGAGCTGAGACATGGGCAGTAAAGGGAGTGCAGGAGAAGAAGTTAGATATGGCACAAATGAGAATATTAAGATGGATGTGTGGAGTTACAAAGAAAGACAGAATAAGAAATGAGATAATCAGAGGTACAACAAAAGTGGGAGAGACATCTAAGAAAGGGCAAGGAAGTAGGCATGGAGATGTGATGAAGAAAGAAAATGAACATGTGGACAGAAGAGTGATGTGAATGGAAGTAGAGGTATTGAGAAAGCAAGGGAGGCCAAAACAAAGGTGGATGAATAAAGTAAAGATCTGAAGGAAAAGGGCTTGATTGGCAAGGAGGTACAGAGCCAAGCTGCTTGGATTGCTGATCAAGAACATTGACCCCACACAGAAGTGGTAAAGATGAAGAAGAATTCTGTATGTGTTTTGGAATAAATAGCAAACTTTTGATAACACATCACCTTAGCTGAAAGTAATCTTCTATTAGTTACATCATTTTTAATTTTCTGCTAGCAGATCTATAAAACTTGAAAGGTGACTCTGGACAAGGCTTATAACTATGATAGTAGAAACAATCTGAACTCCTCCCTTTATGGATTTTTCAGTTGTTTAAATAACAACACATGTTGCATGTAAATTAGCATTTAGAGAGGTCTTGGGGTTACACTGCATGTAACAAAAGGCAACACACACCCAATATTATGGACATTTAGAATTGTTGAAATAGGATCTTCAATATGTGTTAAAACACTAAAAGAATCCTGACCTTTCTTTTAAAAAATGGATCACTTTAGTTGTCTAAGATGACTAAGATGTCACTGTTAAACAACACTAAGAAATTAACAAATGTCTGCATTTTTATTCTCATTGTTTCAGGTGGATCACTGACCCTGCTATGACACACAACACGTCCAACTCTGTGTCTGAGTTTTTTCTCCAATGTGAAATCCAACCTGAGCAGAGAAACTCTGTTGTTTTAGTACTCTCTATGATCTACTGTGTGACACTTTTTGGAAATTTATTGGTAATTCTCGTCATAAGAATGAATCACCATCTGCAAACACCAATGTATTTATATATTGGCACCTTAGCAGTCGTAGATTTGCTAAACAGCACTAACATTGTTCCTAAAATGGTGGCTGTCTTGTTGGACTCTATAATTATTCCCTATGGACTGTGTTTGCTGCAGATGTACTTGGTTTGCCATTTAGAAATATTGGAATCTCTGCTTTTTGTGTTCATGGCATGTGATCGTTATGCAGCTGTCCTTTATCCCTTACAATATCCTGCTCTTGTTACAAATAAAATTGTCTGGCTTAGTTTAACATTATCCAACATCATTAGTGGGCTGTCTCTTGTACCCACTATGATCTTTGTCAATGAACTTGTTTTTTGTCAGTCTAATGTCTTACCTTACTGTTTCTGTGAGTATGCCACTATTTTAAACATATCCTGTTCCAACAATCCCAAATACTTCATACTCCAAGCAGCCACAACATTGTTATTTGGGGTTTTCCCCATAGCAATTATTCTTTTTTCTTACCTCAGAATTGCTCAGACAGCACTGATCATCTCTTCTGTGGATGGGAAAAGCAAAGTTTTGAGCACTTGCCTCACACACCTGCTGGTGATGTCACTCTTTTATGTACCATTGATGATTTCGTATATTTTATCAGGAAGCGGTGTGAATTTGTCAAAGGAAGCCTACAATATTCTAGTAATCATAGCCAACATTGTTCCTCCAATGATGAATCCTGTAATATACAGTTTTAGGAACAGAGAAATAAAAAGTACAATTTATAGGACTGTGTGTGGAATGTTGACATCTTCCAGGAACCTCTGACAGAAACTATGTTGTGTGAATTTCACCAAGGGACTACCATTGTACGTGTTGGTCCTTCACAGGCACTCTGGCATCTGAGAGCACTGGTTCATTACAATCTATATGTCTTTTTGTTCAAGATACAAATTTTTAAATATTATTTATAAATTCTCAATTTTATTTGTGGATTCTGTTGTATTCACATAGCTGTGAAACAGTGAAATACAATGGCATTCATTTTTGTGAATAGTGCATCATTTTTGTAAAATTATTTTGTGTTTTTGATACCTGGGCCATCCAAACTCTTGACTTCTAGGTTTGAGTTTATACTGGATTGTTTATTTGATAAAGTCTTGTGTGAATCTTCTATGGTGGTGGGATGATGGGGCTGGGCTTTGGGTGTATCTGCGGATTGTGGTTGAGGTGGCTGGGACGATAGGTGATAAAGGATGACTCCTTCCCAATTGATCTTATTTTACCTAAGTCGCTGAATCTTCTTGTCTGAGGATGTGAGACTGCATGACTAGAAATTGCAGGTGATGACATGTTATGATATCACAACTTATAAGGACAATTTCATATTGCAAGGGGATCAGTCAGTATGGTGCACACAGTAAGAAGATTTGGCAGACCATGCCAAAGTGTATAAAGAACATAAAGAATAATTTCATAAAAGCTAAAGTTACCACTGTAATTAAGAAGAAATGTCATAAAACCTGGAGAAGAACACATTTGTCTCACCACCCCTTGTGGTACAGTGGGTCAGGGTCCATGGTGGTGTGTGATTTTTTTTGTTTAATAAAAGCAGTGCATTTCAAGCTTTTTGGGTATGGGTACATGTCAGTAGAAAGCTGACATACAAGCGCAATCAGCCCAACCATTCCTCATTGACACTTCATGCATCATCAAGGAAAGCAGCTACACCAACAAAGTATGAAAGGAATTGAGTATAGAGACAGAAGAGAAAAGACAGAAATCAAGAATGGCAATTAGAAGTAATCAAAGAGTGAAACTGGGAGATTGAGCAGGTGTGGTGGAAAGGAGGCAAGGCGGTTTGGGAGGCTCTGCAGGGAGTGTGAGGAATGGCACTCCAGAAGTGGGTTGCTCCCTTTGAGCATCAGTAGGAACAGGAACTGCCAGTTGCTTTGAGGGTCATCTCATGTACACTTAGGGATGGTGGTGAGATGCAGGCTTTGGGTGTCTCTGTGGGTACTGTTTGAGGATGGCTGAGACGATAAGTGAAGAAGTACGACTGCCACTCAAAATATGTGGTTAAAGTAGCTCATTAATCTCTATTTACCTAAGGCTGCTGAATCTTCTTGTTTCAAGGATGTGAGATTGCATGACTAGGAACTGCAGGGGATGACAGGTTATCCTCTCACATCATCTCATGACAGTTTCATAGTGTCGAGGGATCAATCATTATGGAGCACAATGTAAGAAGACTTGGCAGACTATGCAAAAGTGTATAAAGAACATGAAGAATAGCTATTTAAAAGCTACAGTTACCAATATAACAGGAAAAAATGAAGAGGAATATCATAAAACTTGGAGAAGATTATGTTTGTTTGATCATGAACAACAGGTTTGTATGCCTTTTTCTGCAGGCTGAATGGTCAATGGTTGTCAACACTTGCAAACCACCCCTACGACTAGCGACAAAATTAATTGTTGTGGCTAGTCTCGGAGAGATGTATGAGTTACACTACATGACTAATGACCATATTCATGTGTTATAGCTGTCCACCATTCATTCAATTATGAAAATAAAGGCCATGGCTGAAAATCACTGGAAAAGTTGTGTAGGCAAGGTCTGCAACTTCTACTGCCTATCACTGTACTTGGTCATTTGTTCCACACTTCTATGGTTTTCTAAGTGGAGAAAAATTCTGGTCACAGCTAAAATCCACCCCACTGCCTCCCATCATACTTTTGACTGGCTCTCTTATCTCACCTCCTGTACTATGTTTGTTTTAAATGAAAAAATTCAACTCTTTCAATTCTTCTTCAGACCAAATAGACTGGAGTCAAAGAACAAGTCTATGCACTCCTCTCCTCAGATAAAAGTGAAGTTGCATCTTTGGTCTTTCAGCAAAAAGCCAAGTTTGTGAAAACAATTGTGACCACATTTTTAACACAGGATTCAGAGCGTTAATTGTATTTTATTGACTTTATTAATGTAATACAACAGACAACATTTTAACAAAATAATAAAATAAAAATAATAAAAGATCTCTTCATTTTCTTGAAGTTAAGGATGAAAAAGTTGAACACCATTGGGCTCTGTCTTTTGATTTCATTTCCAACTGTCCACATGGTGTCTGAGGGTCAGTAAGAGAACAGTCTTCTTCAGACGTTCCATCCAGTCAATCTGAGGCTTTCCTGGTCTTTGTTTTCTATTTGGAACCTTACCAAACACAGTCTTCTTTGTTAGCCTATAATCATCCATTCTTTTGACACTTCCTGCCCACCACAGATGGTACTTCCTAATTATCTTATTCAGTGGTGGCATGCCAGTAATTCTGTACAGTTCATCATTGTGAATATATGTACACTTTCGACCCAACCAGACTTCTTAGTTGCCTTGTGTTGAAAGCATTAAGCTTTGAATACTTACTTTGAGTGCATGTCCACGTTTCAGCTCCATACAACACTGTTCCAAGTTCTGTCAACTTATATATGCTTACTTTGGTTTTTAAGCTTATGCTTGGTTGATCCCAGACAGATTTATGTAGTTGTTGGAACCTAACAGTACCTAATCTAATCTGATGATTGATTTCTTTTATACACTTCCCATCTTCTGTAAGCTGACTTCTCAAATAGGCAATGTGGCACAATGGTTAAAGCTTTGGACTTCAAACCCTAAGGTTGTGAGTTCAAATCCCACCCCATCCCAAACTGGGTTTGTTGATAATTCTTTATACCAAGGAGACATTGTTAAAATTATTTCAAGCAAGGGGACAGAGTAATCAATAAATTTTACAGGGGATGGGAAGCAAGGGAAGAATGAGATTGGCACCCTATTCTACTGCTCCTCGACTGTCTCCACACTTAAAACCTTATCCCACTCTATCCTCCTTGGACTTTGCTGCATCTGCTCAAAATCTGCTCTACCAAAGTTAAACTTTAACAGTTTTAGTCTTTGTATCCATAGTCTTCCAAAACATATGAGAATTGTATTATATTATGGCCACATGACCCTAGTGGTTCCATCACCTCTACGCCCTCAATTCTATCTGTGTACTACAAAATACTACATCTAGACAGGCATCATCCTGGATTATGTATATGTTACGGCCAAAACCCAAAAACGGCAAAAGCGAGAAGTGACCAGCCAAATCGGGAAATGGCCAATGTTGCTGTAAATTGATCACCCAATGTCCGATCTTTTCCTTGATTTAGGGATTTGGCCAGCCAGTTTGCAAAATGGTACGGGCGATTGGCCAAAGTCGGAAGAAAAAAGGCATGAGCAGCGATTTGTTGCACACTTAACATTAGAATTACCAGAGCCTATGAAAAACCTTGTAGATCCGTCCCACCTTAAATCTCTTAGCACTTCTCCATCAACGTCTTTTGTCCTGTAAATGTGTCGATAAGCAGCAAGCAGCCTACTATCACATCTCCCCACTGCCACACAGTTTTCTCAGCTCAAGTCTGTTTACCTGCGTGTCAGTTGCTTAGAGTTGTACAGAGTGAGAAGTCATGCAAAATGACACCTTTTATAAATACTATATCATTATTTGGAACACATGCATTTCATGTGTGTTCCGTGTCTACAACGATCTATGTAAACACATCATTAAAACAGAAACGTTTTTCATGTTTTAGTAATAATTGATAAAATGTAGACATGAAGTGTATAATGTGTGAAGCCTGAATTCCAAATATCAAAGAAACACTTTCACAAAAGGAACAAATATAACAGAACAAGAGTGCTTCTATTCAAGAATATAACTGCAGAAAAAGAACCCGCTTTAGGGTGCGTATTTGCTACGACCACTTCGGTGGCGCAACGGTATCGACTGTTGACTGGTAATCAAAACTTCACGGGGTTGACCCCAGACAAGTCTGTTTTGAGAAATAGCATTTTTTCACTGGACAGCATTTTTTCACTTAAGAAACATAAGTAAAGTTAGACCTCTTATATCACTGAAAGATGCTGAGAAATTAGTTCACGCGTTTGTTTTCAGTCGACTAGAAACATGAAAAACATTTCTGTTTTAACGATGTTTACATAGATCGTTGTAGACACGGAACACACATGAAATGCCAAGTGTTTCAAATAACGATATAGTATTTATAAAAGGATATTAAAGGACAAAAGATGCTGACGGAGAGGTGTGAAGCAATTTAAAGTGGGACGGATCTACGAGTTTTTTTCGTAGGCTCTGGTAATTCTAGTGTAAATAGTGCAATTGCATCGAGTGTAGCCTTGGCGGCTCTTGTTAAGAAAGTGGGCGCCATTTGGTTGTTTCACAGTAATTAAGATTAGGCATATACAGTAAGTAGGTTTCACATTTCTGTTATCATTTTAGCCCTGAAATAATGACTTAACATCAGGGACCTATTTTATTGACCTTAAGGTTAGTGTTTGGGTGAGGGGAAGGCCATCTCAAGTGGTGTCCGCTTTTTGAACAAGACCCACCTTGAGCAGTTTCTCGTGCAGAATGGAAAACTCACTTCTGAATCTGCATCTGAAAATTTTTAAGCATCTTCACACCTTGAGTGGACAGTCTTACATCAGCGCATCGGATTTTGCCCAGGAAGTTCTCGCCACTTCGCAAAATGGCCAACCAAAGTAGCATATAAACTGGTCATTTCTAGTAATTCGGACTTTGGCCACACCTCTCGGCCAAAATGCAAAATGGCCAGTCAATTCAGGAACTGGCCGAACTTCGGGTTTTGGCCGTAACCTATACACCTGGCATGAAAATCTGTCTCCAGTGTTTGCATCATATCTGGAAATATAGGTCTGAAGGAAACTCCACATATGCGGAGCAATTTGGGGTTTAGTGCTTGCTAGTGTTTACCATAGCTACTAAACTATAGTAAGAAAGGGAACTGGCTGCTCATAATGACCCAACAAGAAAAAGTAGAAAAAATGACACACCTCAAAAGATTTTTAGCATGACACAAAAGATGTGACAGTCTCATTAAGGAAATGTTAGGCCTTCAAGTGCTCTGTTACATATGACCTTTTTGTCACAAACTGGCAAAACCCTTTAAAAACATTAAATTAACATTCATTAACTGCACTATTAGAAGAAACGTAATATTTTGCCGATGTAATGTTGCATTTATCGCTCAGTGTTACATTCATTGTAACGCACTAATGAACACAGAAGGACTGTGAGGTGGACCCGGTATAAAGTTGGGGATTTTCTTTCTACAGCATATGATGAGAAAGGTTTGTGGCACTGTGCCTTTTAAATAAACAGTTGAGTGTCCCAGATGGTACAGGCTTTAGGCGGGTGCGGGTGTGTTGTGAGGTTGACTGTGGTGCTTGTCTCATCTCACATTCATGTGTTTCATTTACACCTTGGAGCAGCTGATTGTAGCACCTTCACCAGACTGAGCCTGCACAGTGAAAGGAAAACAGAACCGTGAGTGAGAGTGCAGTATCTGGTGCCTGAGTCATTATGAGGGAGAAGCGGCAGAAAGGTTTGTAGCCTCATGGAGAAGCAAGTGATCAGTGCTCCAGGGGTGGAAAATAGGCCGCTGAGTTAATGGAGAAGTGGGTATGATGCTGGAGGTTTCCTTCTGAGAGATTCTAGGTGAGCGTAGTGGAAGATGGAAGGACATCTGGCTCTGAGAAATCCAGCATATCGCCAAAGGTGTTAACTAGGACAGGAGCCAGAAGGGAGGATCACAGCTGCTGGTGACTCCACCGGCTGAAACACCTGAGCAGGCTGAGTTGGGCAGACAAAGAGTGAAAGTTGCGCTGGGCCCAGGTGGAAGAAGTCTAAGGACCCGATGACTGTGTGGTTTTATTCTGGTTTTGTTATTGATTTATTTATTGGGTTTTTAACTGAAAGACATCTCTGATTTTAATGATGTATTTATTGTACAAAGAGCACTACACTTTTGGACATTGGATGTTTTAAATTAAAGCACTTGAGTACTTGCACCTACTCTTGCTGACCATGTGTGTGTCCTCATTTGCCCGGCTCATCTTCGGTTTTGCTATCGGAGGTTCTGGGTTCAAGTGTTGCCAAGGAACATGAAGCTGACCTGGACTGTCGCACATTAATCCCAGTGCCGAATTTATTATTAAAACAGTATATGTGATGTTCATCGTGTGTAAGTAAATGTGTGTGACTAGTATGGACAGTGAGTTGAGGGGTTCATTTGAGCTTCGACACCCTGGGACCCGTGGGGGTCTTAATTTGGCCTTGTGTTAATGACACCATTTTATAACATGCATTCTTCTGAAACCCTTGGGTGTAAATGTTGTGTGCAGTAATTAATGTCTCTGATGCTCCCAGAGTGACGTCAGACTTCTTGCTTTTAACAAAGAACTATTTGTGCCCAGAACAACGTTCTCCAACACCAGTGCAAACCGACTGGCTTGATATTTTACTGCTCTAATGACTTTAGTTACACTTTTATGTCCTTCTAGTCTGCTGCTCCATTTTAAAGCAGTTCTAAGAGCAAAAGACAGAAATGACAGAATTTGCAAATGATTTTGAAATCAGAAAAAAATAATTATGAGATCATTCATTTTTTGTTACTTTTATTGTGCAGATCTTAAGTTACTACAGCTACTGAGGATTACTAATAGGTCACTCTGGAAGGTAACATGTTTTTTATGTATTTTATATAACAGAAAATATATTAATGGAATTATTTTTACACATTATGTATAAGTTAGAGTTACGGTCATGTTGAAGTCATTATATCACATATTAGCTTAGTACACAGCATTGTGTGTTCTTATAATAATAATACATTTTATTTATATAGCGCCTTTCCCATGCTCACGGCGCTTCACAGAGTCTTAGAAAAGAAAAAGAGTCTTATAGTAACAGTTTAAAGAGACAGGGAGCAGAACGATTTTTTCCAACTTGCAAATCAAGGTACAGATTTATGATAAATTATTTAAATTCAAGCTATAATTTTATGATTAATTTACATTATTTAGTCCTATATAAATCACATATATATATATATACATTATCACAATGTTTCACATTGTGTTCATAAGAATTACTTCTGAACGCTCTGAACTCACTTGCAGTGTTTTTTGTCTGATGTCTCCTGACTCACTGGTATGAGAAAACCCCCACATTGATATACTGCTCGACTCGTCATGATGTCTGGTTATTCAAATCATCAAGATTTTTGGGGTTCCCCCCTATTTTTGTCTCTAGACTGAAAAATCCATTATTTGTAAGCCATTTTTGGACTACATTTTGTGCAGGAAATTATACCCCTAAGATAAAGAGTAAACCACCAGGTGCTTCCAGCTAAAAATTATCAAAAGTCTTGAAGTTGTGCATGCCACACCAACTGACACCAGGGGATCAAGTTACTCCTTTTTACAAAATTTGAAAACATGAGAATCAGTAATATGAGCGTGTGAAATGTCATTTTATGCTATTTTGAGTGATCATATTTTTTATATTGGATTCTTCTAAGGGCCACTTCCAGAAGATTCAAATTGACAAATTTCAAACATAACCATGTTTTGTATTGTTTTAGACAGATTCAATGTTGGTGCTTGTAAATATGATGCTATTATTGCTTGCTGATCCTTCAATAGGGATCTAGCCCTATATGGATCTCTATCAGAGGGTGAAAAATTACAAAGTTCTATTATGATTGAGAATATTTAGAATTTAATCATTTAAATTGAAACACACATTTTAATATTTCAAATATGTGATGCAACTGTTCTTGTTTATATTGTTTTTCTACATTATGAAGTAGATCATTACTTATGAACGGCATACACTAATTCAGAGTTTTGTAATAAAAAACTGAAAGCAAAGTATCAAAACATTTTAAGCAGATAGATAGATAGATAGATAGATAGATAGATAGATAGATAGATAGATATTAAAAGGCACTACATAATAGACAAATGTTAGGGACCATTTGCACACTAAAAAAGGAGCAACATGAATGGAGCTTCAGGACTTGCAACATAAACTGAAGGATTTAAATGATGATGATTATATATTTATATACAAACATATATTTATATATTTTATATTGTATATATATATTCATAGCATTCGTAGTCTGCAACATAATCTGATTGTGTGGGTGGTTACCTACAAGGTAACGCATGTGGTTGATCTGCAAGTGGTAAACATCCACCACGCCCTCTCAGTTGTGAGAAGCAGATCATAGAATGTTACATAGTTTACTATCAATTAATGCAAAGAGTACGAGGCTGTAAAATAAAAAAAACAAATCACACGCCTTGGCACAACGTAAAGGGGCTTCGCCTCTGAGGCTGACGTCCGAGGTTCAGAGTGGAGTGTGTATGCCTGATGAGCCCAAATAAGGGCGAAACATGTGTTGCGTACTCTTTGCATTGTTTGACAGTAAGCTATGTAATATATATATATATATATAGTGAAACACAATTACTCATCCTGATGTTTATAAAATGAGTCAGAGCATTCACTGAATGCATCACACAATATTTTAAAAAGCAGTTAATGCAATAATGCAAAACTTAGATACATTTATAAAATAAGACATATATTTATTTTCAAACACCCAGTTCAAAAGCTTGGAATTAATTATTACATTTTAGATTAGATCCAGCTGATTATAGTAAAGGTAAAGATTTGTAAAGAGCCATGATACTTCCATTAGGGGGCACTCTAACGGTCACTGAAGCCATCTTTCCATGTATCATTCTCTGCAGGAACTCACCAGAAGTGCCCCCTCACAGTGTTTTAAATGAGCATATATCATAAATCAGAACACAGTTAATCACTGCTGAGTATAATTGAGCACCAATGATCAGTTATAAAACCATTTTTAAAGTCAATTTCAGTAGGAAACTAGTAACCTGGGGCCTCATGCATAACGCCGTGCGTAGAATTCACACTATAATATGACATAAGCACAAAAGCGGAAATGTGCGTACACATAGAAAAATCCAGATGCATAAATTCCGCTACATAAATCCCGATCAGCGTGAAAAGTAACGCTCGTGCACGCGCCTGCTGTCCCGCCCCAACTCCTCCCAGAATTACGCCTCTTTGTATATGCAAATCAATATAAATAGCCCTTAAGCTTAGCGTTCTGTGAAAAGACAATAGGAAAAGCACGGGGGAAAATAGAATTTCAGCGAATACCAAGTGGAGGCAAAGAAAAACGTACTGTTTGTTTGTTTAAACAGTGGCATAAACAACAAAAGGAAGTCGATCAAGTGACATAGCATGTTGGAGAAACTCGAAAGCTCAAGTTCACAAAGTCGCACAGTGCCTGAAATAAAAAAGAAGTTGTCACATATCAAAGTCGCCGTGAAAAGGCGAGTCGTAGCCCACCGTCTGAGTTTCATATGAAAGTTCATTAGGGTACAGAGAAAAAAAAATTGGCACACAGTGGGGAAAAAAGCATGAAATGTCAACTTTAATCTTAAAATTTCCACTATAATCATGAAGTTTATTTTGTCATTAAAGTAGAACATCATAAACTTCATCTTAAAATCGTTTAATTTACTAGTTTCTCAAATCCCATCGTAACTAAAGTAGCACGTTAAATGCTTTGTTTTGTACTGTATTTGATCTTCTCTGTGCTCTATGTGTGTGAATCACTACATGCTTCCAGGTTTTGTCTTCCTCCGAAACGACACAGAATAATGATAGGAGTTAAAGCATGTTTGTAAACATGGGAACACGGGGCGCAGTGATTGTGTGCGACATTCAATGAATTTATTGCAGCAGTAGTGTCTCTTTCAAACGTACTAACCCTCAATTCCTGTCCTTACTTTTCTTTCTCCAAGTAACCAATCGCCACGTAATCAGCTCTGTAATAGACTTTAAGCCATCTGTAAGCTTATAACGCCAATTTTCCAAAACTTTTAAGGAACACTGAAATATCTTCGTAGTACATGTTTAATTATTCTATCCTTCATGCCAATCCCAGTGAAGCATACAGTGCAAGGCAGGAACAATCCGTGAACGAGCGCCAGATCTTTGCTAGCGTAGCGACACCGTGTCCTTTAATTATTAACAATATAGATTATTTAAATGAAGTTAAAGTTTTATCTGTATAATATAATAAACATATTTTGCTGCATTTCATCTTTAAAATGATATTGTCATCATACTGTATGTAAATACACACTTTATAAGTGGCTCTGGCTGTGCAATATTATAACTGTGGTGCAAGTTAACAGTGAGGTGATTGTACTTATAAGTACAAACAGTTCTACAAGGAGAAGTTGATGGACAGATTGATTGCGTTTAGAGCTCCTAAAAATTCTTTACTGATTTTTTCTTTAAGTACCTTTATTTTAGTAACAAGAATATAAGGAATGTGACAAACAAGCAGAGGCCATTCAGTCCAATTGCCACTCATTTGTTTAGCTAATAGCTAAGCTGTCCCAATACCTCATCCAGATCCTTCTTAAAAGTTGCCAGTTGCGTCAGCTCCATGACTCTGTAGTTTGTTCCCGATTCTTGTTATTCATTCCTACAATTGCATCCCAATTGCCTTCATTTCTTTGGATTTGTTGAGTTGAAGTCTTACTGGAGTTTTTACCACAGCTTGTTCTTTGAAGTGTTTCATTTCTCTTTTTTTTCAGGAGAACAATGTTGACAATAATGAGCAACGTCACCTTCTCTGTGTCTGAATTTGTCTTGAATTGTGCGATACGCTATGAGCAGCGAAGCTTTACTGTCTCCCTTCTCTCCATAATCTACTTGGTGTCTTTATGTGGTAATCTATTAGTTTTTCTTGTCATAAGAACAAACCATCAGCTGCAAACGCCAATGTATTTATGCATCAGCATTTTAGCAGTTGTGGACATGTTTAACAGCACTAACATCATTCCTAAAATGCTGGCTGTTCTTTTAGACTCTGCGGTCATTCCCTATGGACCGTGTCTGCTGCAGATGTATATGGTTTTCCATTTGGAGCTGGTGGAATCGCTGGTTTTGGTGTTTATGGCATACGATCGGTATGTCGCTGTACTTCATCCACTTCGGTATCCTTCATTAATTACAAATAAAATGGTTTTGATTAGCATTTTTGTATCCAATGTTGTTGGTGTTTTAATCCTTACACCTTTTGTAGTGTTTGCCACTGAGCTTCGTTTTTGTATTACCAATGTTCTGCCATATTGTTTCTGTGATTATGCCACAATGGTTCAAGTATCTTGTACCAATAATGCTAAATACTTAATCATTTTATCGACAATGACTATTATGTTTGCTACTGCTCCTGTTGCATTAATTCTCTTCTCCTACCTCAGCATTGCTAAGGCAGCCCTAAAAATCTCATCTGTTGAAGGGAAGAGGAAAATTTTCAGTACTTGCCTCACACACCTACTGGTGATGGGGCTTTTTTATCTGCCGTTAATGGTATCCTACATCTTGCCAGGAGTTGGGGTAAAATTGTCATTGGAAGTTTCTAATACCCTAGTAATCGTGGCTAATGCTGTTCCTCCCATGATGAATCCCATAATCTACAGCTTTAGAAACACAGAAATAAAAATAACTATGTACAGGCTCTTTACGGGAATGAGGACTTCTTCGCTTTCAAACAGAAACTAAGGAAAATTAAACATTAAATCTTTGGAAAAAAATGTTTTACAAATGCTTGTGTTAAACATACCAGAATACATTTGTCTGTCATTAACAAAATACGTAAAAGTGAAAACTATTTTTGGTAGTGTCAAAAAATGAATAAGTAATAAATGTATGTGTGATTGGTACAATTGGTGTTCATCTTCACTTGCGCAGTAAAACTGTTCGATTCCATTACAATAAGTACATAAAACTAAATATTCCTTATTGAAAGACGTGTACATCCTTTGTCATTCGGCATACAGAATGTCTGCTTGAAAACTTCACAGCTTCACTGGAGTGACAATCACAAAGGCTGCTGGGCTTTTCTTGTCTTGTTGTGCTATAAACTCAGTACTTCAATAAAATTTTATACCTTAGTGATGGGTTCAGCTTTGGAAGAAGAAAATAACCGTAATACTGCAGAATTTACCACTAATCCTTTACCTCTTTACTATACACAGTCATGGCCGAAATTATCAGCAGCCCTGGAATTTTCCCAGAAAATGCACCATTTCTCCCAGAAAATTGTTGCAGTCACAAATGTTTTGGTATACACATGTTTATTTCCTTTATGTGCATTGGAACAACTAAAAACAAACAGAGAAATAAAGCCAAATCTGACATCATGTCACACAGAACTCCAAAAATGGGCCGGAAAAAATTATTTGCACCTTTTCAAAATTGTGGGTAAATCGTTTTATTTCAAGCATATGATGCTCGTTTGAACTCACCTGTAGCAAGAAACAGGTGCTGGTAATATAGGAATCACACCTGAAGCCAGTTAAAATGGAGAAAAGTTGACTCTGCCTTTCTGTTGTGTGTCTGAGTGTGCCACACTAAGCATGGAGAACAGAAAGAAGAGCAGAGAATTGTCTGAGGACTTGAGAACAAAAATTGTGGAAAAATATCAACACTCTCAAGGCTACAAGTCCATCTCCAGAGATCTTCATGTCCCTTTGTCCACTGTGCGCAACATAATCAAGAAGTTCACAACACATGGCAATGTAGCTAATCTCCCTGGACGTGGACGGAAGAGAAAAATTGATAAAAGACTACAACGAAGGATAGTCCGAATGGTGGATAAACAGCCCCAATCAACTTCAAAATATATTCAAGCTGTCCTGCAGACTCAGGGTGCAACAGTGTCAGCTCGAACTACCCGTCGACATCTGAACGAAATAAAACGCTATGGCAGGAGAGCCAGGAGGACCCCACTGCTGATACAGAAACATAAAAAAGCCGGACTGGAGTTTGCCAAAATGTACTTGAGGAAGCCAAAATTCTTCTGGGCAAACGTCTTGTGGACAGATGAGACCAAGGTAGAGTTTTTTGGTAAAGCTCATCATTCTGTTTACAGAAAACGGAATGAGGCCTGTGAAGAAAACAACACAGTACCTACAGTCAAACATGGTGGAGGTTCTAAGATGTTTTGGGGATGTTTTGCTGCCTCTGGCACTGGATGCCTTGACTGTGTGTAAGGCATCATGAAATCTGAAGACTACCAAAAGATATTGGGGCACAATGTAGGGCCCAGTGTCAGAAAGCTGGGTCTTTGTCAGAGGTCATGGGTGATCCAGCAGGACAATGACCCCAAACATACCTCTAAAAGCACCCAGAAATGGTTGAAGAGAAAGCGCTGGAGAGTTCTGATGTGGCCAGCAATGAGTCCGGATCTAAATCCGATGGAACACTTAATGGAGAGATCTCAAAATTGCTGTTGGGAGAAGGCGCTCTTCAAATCTGAGAGACCTTGAGCAGTTTGCAAAAGAAGAGTCGTCGGAAATTCCATTTGAGAGGTGTAACAAGCTTGTTGATGGTTATAGGAAGCGCTTGATTTTAGATTATTTTTTCCAAAGGGCGTGCAACCAAATATTAAGTTGAGGATGCCAATAATTTTGTCCAGCCTGGTTTTTGAGTTTTGTGTGAAATTATGTCAGATTTGGCTTTTTTTCTCTGTTTTTTTGTGTTGTTCCAATGCACATAAAGGAAACAAATGTGTGTATACCAAAATATTTGTAATTGCAACAATTTTCTGGGAGAAATAGTGCGTTTTCTGGGAAAATTCCAGGGGTACTGATAATTTCGGCCATGACTGTAGCATCCCCCATCAAGACAGGTCAACATTTTTGGACTGTGGCTGAACATGACCCAGGTGTTTGGTGTATAGTATTTAAGGAAGCAGACACCCACCTAGTATCCTATGCTTGCTGGAATACTGTGAATCTCTGCTTGCCGCTTCACAAGTCAAAGCGAGCTAAATTGTGTTCCCTTCACAAGACGTCTGTTTCCTAAACACCACACTCTCATGTCCTTATCCTTGTGTGCCTTTCACTTCCTTTCGTATTCTAGTTAACTCTAGCTTATCTTGTTCTCCCAAGATAGTAGCGGACTACTTTGCATAAAATCTTTCCATCTGTCATATGGAGTAACCTTCATTTCACAAAACAATAGACTGGCATATTTCTTGAGAAAGTGGTTTCAGTTTGGCCATTTTTGCTCTGTGTCCTCCTACACCATAACCTATCGTCTATGGGAGAGGAGCAAAAACTTCACATTCATCAAAAATTTCAATCTCCGGTTTTGACGGATCTCATCATTTTTGGGTCCCCGATACTGAAAACATTGATATCTCGATGATGGTTGTGTGTCTGTCTGTGTGTCACATTTTCTTGCGGACGGTCTAGAGCTAAAACGGCTAGATGCAAAAATACCAAACTCAAAACTTAAGCTTGCTATGAGATGATGATTTGCTGATTAGATTTTGAGCCAAATTGTGTAAGAGAAAGAGGCACTCTACAGAAACCCTCAAATACCGGAATTCTGCAATTAATTATGAATTCCTCTCATCAATTGCTATTGTAATGACCTATTTTATGATTAGAGAGGTAAATAATTACTGACATGTTATAGAATAGTTCAGGAAACTTGGTTCTTAGGGTGCAAAGCCTACTGACACTCACATCCAAATTTTTTAACCTACAGTTGAACTTTAGGAATGCCACTCCAGTTGTAACCAGAGGAAATCCAACTTACTTGCTTTATTGAGCACAATAATAGTTTTCAGATTTGCTGTAACAACAAGGTTTCTGTAATAACCAAATTAACACTAGAATCTCTGAAGCCTGCAAAAATATTCATAATACTGGGCCATCTTAAATTCCTTCACACATCCTCATTATCACCTTTGTTTTGAAAATATGTCAATCAGCACTGGTGGCAGGAAGACTGCTATCCCATCCTACACTGAGGCAGCTGAAGCCAAGTCAGAGGCAAACAGAGTTGAAGTCTCTTTATTTGGGATGGAGGTGCTTGGAATTGTATAGGGTAAATAATATATTATTATTTGGAATACATACATTTCATATGTGTTCTGTGTCAACAATGATCTATGTAAATGTAGGATGACAGGAAATGCGCAGCAAAAATGCTGCACACATAACTAAAATAGAAACTTTTTTCATGTTATATTAATAATTGACAAAATGTTCACTTAAGTATATAATATGTCAAATATCAAATAAACACTTACAAAAGGTACTGTATAACAAAAAAGTGCACTTTTATTCAAGAATATAACCGAAGAAAAAGAAATTGTTCAATTGACATGTTACTGGCAATGTGCAAAGAGTGAAGCCCAATTATAAATCAATACAAAGTAGACACGGCTGTTTGGCTGCTACAGGGGTAAGGACGGCTGTCTCATGATCAAGAGGTTGCGGGTTTAATCCCAGGCCTGACTCGCATTTACCATTTTGAGTATTGAGCTATTGTATTGTATATAATAGTATTGTTGCTATTATATAATAAAAACATACACTTGATCTGAGTCTGTAACGGAGAGTGTAAATTTATGGTACTTGTAAAAGTTATTGCTGAAGGGATAAAAGCAGATGCACAAATGCAGCTCAATCATTTCTTCTTGGTGTTTTGTTGAGCAAACAGACAATGCATCCACTATGGTGGATGTTACTTTTCCTCGTATATGGACATTCACGTCAACATGTCATATGAACAATTTTTTTATTCAAGAATCCAAGAATAAAACTTAATAAAAAAAATCATTTACATGACATGTTGATATGAATGCCCATGTGCAAGGAAAAATAGCATCTTTTACAAGTACCATAAATTTACACAGGATTTTAAAGACTCACACCAAATGTATGTTTTTATTATGTGATAATAATAATAATAGCAGCTCACTACTCACAACCCTAAATATAGAGACAACATGGAATTCGAACCTGTTACCTTGTCATTCCTAAGTGGTAGCTTATCCACTACACCATCTGTGCAGATCCATGAAGCAGCAGCACTGCCACTGTGACAACTAGTTGAAAATGAAACGCGTCTTTTACTTTGTACCGACTGATTGTGTGGCTTCAGCAACATGTCAATTGAGCAATTTATTTTTCTTTGGTTTTATTATTGAATAAAAGCGTACTTGTTTCGCTACACCTTTTGTGAAAGTGTTTCTTGGATATTTTGGCTTCACACATCCTACACTTCACGTCAGCATTATGTCGTTATTACTATAACATATGAAAACATTTTCTGTTTTAGCCGTGTGTTCAGCATTTCCTCTGTCATTCTATATTTACACAGATCATTGTACTCACAGAATTCACATGAAATATATGTGTTTCAAATCATGGTATTTCATTACCTATATAATTCCTTACAAACGCATTGCCAGGTAAACACTTCAACACAGATTTGAGGTGGGAGGATTTCAGCAGGGTGATGCCTTTACCTGGCTGAAACTGGGGTGGTGTATCAGCCTGCTTTCTTCTAAACCACACATCTGCAAAACAAAAGAGGGCTATTAGCGCAATGATAAGGAGCTACAAGCTTCATGGTGTATGTCAGGAAAATTGAAAATTTAAGAAGAATCTTCTTAAACTTCAGGGATTCTAGTGTTAAACAGGATTCTTGAAGGATAATGGTGGTGTGGTGCAACAAAAAGACTGGGGTTCAGGTCACAGGTCCTCCCTGTGTGGCGTTTATATGTTCTTTCCATCTCTGCGTGGGTTTCCTCCAGGTGCTTCTATTTCCTCTCAAAGCCCAAAGACTTGAAGGTTAGGTGGACTAAATTAGTCCTAATGTGTGTGTGTGTGTGTGTATTGTGAGAGAATAATTTTAGGGTAACATAGCATTCATCTTAAGAAACAGCATAAAGGGTTAATGACTAGGAGATCAGCAGATGTCCTGTACACAACACATCTGGACAGTTGTCACATACACAGAAATTTCAAGGGTGATGGCTAAACCTAAACGTATAAGACCCTAATCAGACCCTACACTGGTGCAGTGGGTCCTGGGTTCCTCCTGGTGCTTGACAATGCCAGGCCTCATGTGGTGAGAGGATGAAGGAATTGACTGACGCCACACTCGCCTGACCTAAATCTAGTAGAACACTTTTGGGTGATACATTATGTTTCGGTCCATCTGATGCCTCAGACTGTCCAGGGGCTCAGTGATGCCCTGGTCCAGATCTGGGAGGAGATCCCCCAGGACACCATCCGTCGTTCCATTAGGAGCATTCCCCCCGTTGTCAGGCATGCATACAAGCAAGTTGTTGTCATACAAACTACTGAGTACAATTTTGAGTTGCTGTAAATTTCGGCAAAATGGACTCGCCTGCCACATCACTTTGTTCCCTTTAATTTTCGGGGTATCTTTGAATTCAGCTCTCTGTAGGTTGGTCATTTTCATTTCCATCAAACAATGTGGCATCTTTTTGTTCCTAACACATTACCATATCAGTCCAGATCAGTAGAGGTATCCAGCAGGATTTTTTTCCCCATTGAGATCAGATGTGTTTTCAAACTGCTCCTTTTTTGGACAGGAGAAAAGCTAAAGAGAAGGAAGATACTTGTTGTATGGTGCTGTGCTTGAGCTTGAACTGTGTTATACTTGTGGGGAATGGTGAAGGTGTTTCCCACAAGGGAAAAAGAAAATAAAAATCAGTGTTTGCCTTGAACTTGTGTCCCACGCTTGTCTATGTCAGGTTCAGCTGGTAGTGCCAGCCTGGTGGGCCACAATATATATATATATATATATATATATATATATATATATATATATATAGTGGTAGATAGGGGGCGCTCTCGTTCCCTTGAACCCCTGTCCACGACTCCAAACACCAGGTAAAAGTCCAATAATCGACTTTATTTTCTTGCCACAGTGTATAAAACACCCTCTCCTCCACAATACTCATATAAATCACAAATAATCACAAATACTACAATCCTCCAGCTCCCAGACGTGTTGCCACCCTTCCACCCAGCTCAGCTCGCCGTCTGGGAGCTCCCACAGTCCTTGTATACTCCCTGACCCGGAAGTGTTCCTAGCCAACAATCCACATGTCCTTATTCCTACCGGGTCAGGGTAAATAGTACTTTTTTTCAACCCGGAAGCCCGTCGCTCTTCCTATGACGAACTTCCGGGTCATAGGGCACGAAGAACTCTTCGGTCCTCCCTGCAGCTCCCTCTCGTGGCCCCCATGGCATCCAGCAGGGCTGTGCGTCAAAACTCCATTGTCCATGCTGCCCTGCTGGTCTTCTGAGGACCTCCATGCTGCAAGGAGGGCTCCACCTGGCAGCTTGGGGGTATTGACCGGGATAAACGGCCGGCCATCCTCCACAATATATATATATATATACACTCTCTGCAACAAATTTAGACTAACAGAAGTCCCTCCTTGGAAGCTAAGGAGTAACGCCAGGATGTCAGCACTTTGGCATTCGAGGATACATACAATAGGCCTCCTTGCATGACCATGGCCATCTGACTGTACTCCCATCCAGAGAGCGACCTCAGGTTGCTGTCAGCAGCTTTTTCACAGACCTTCATCATCTATACCTCCCAAACACAAGGTAAGTGAACCTATATAATTAATTATACAAAACAATGTAGAACTACACTCTTTATAAAACAATACCCTGCAGTATGGCCTATCACACACTTTCACATTATTGAGTTTGCTGACATAATTGAGAGCAATGGTGTCTTGCAGTTTAGACTTCAATGCCTAAGTACATAATAGAGATATGTAATGGAATTTAAGGGGGGAAGTAACTTTAGGGGTAAATATCCAATTTCAACCAATTTATTCTGTAAACTGAAAGAATACATAAGAAAACATAAGAATCAAATAATTCAGCAATGTATGAGAGATCACTGGAGCTATTCCCCGGAGAGCATAGAATATCATCTGCATACAGTGATATTTTATGGTGGTCACTGCACATTAAGATGGAGTGATAAAAGTTCTCAAGGTAAAGACTGAAGAAGAATGGGAGAAGGGGTCATCCCTGCCAGGCACCATAAAAATGTGAAATTTGCAAGAGATATTCCAGTTAGTAATACAATAAGTATAGGAACAGTTCTGATTTTACATTACATGAAGAAGCTGTGGACAGAACTATAAGAGGGAAATTTAGCACTGCAAATCCACCTAACCCACATGGCTTAACACTGTAGGAAGAAACCAGAGCACCTAGAGGAAACCCAACAGGACTGAGGGAGAGCATACAAAATCCACACAGGAAGCACCCAAACTTGAACCACAGTCTTCTTGTTGTGAGGTACCAGTAGGGAATCCGGTTAGTCTTTTATTGGTGTCAACATATTGAAGTAGTTTTATTAAAAAATAAATGTCGGTCATTCTAAAACCGTTCACATGTGAGATGCCTGTGCACTGTGTCGTCCCCGGGTGCCTGGGATTCCCAGGAATGACATGTGGGATTCCCGAATTCCCGGGAATGGATAAACCCGTCAGTCAGAATGAATTCCCTAGGTACCAGCTCTACCAATGCTTCTTCTTGTTCGCCATCCTCCTCATCTTTTCCCACTTTTCCAAACAGCTCAGTCCTGCATCGACTCGCCAGCCAAACCCTTTTCCTTCAACGTAGCCACCTGGGGGGCACACCAGCCCAACCAGTCTTAAATCTGGATAAACAGAAAAGGATTAGTGTCAGGAAAGGCATCTGGCTGTAAAACTTTAATGATGGAATCGATCTAACCAGCACTGCCACTGCTCCACCTTGAAATGACTTATGAAGTAAGGAATGGATTTTTTATCATACATAGTACCATCATCATAAAAAAGCTGTTTAGGAAACCTTTACCGTTAAACTCCACTCATGTAAATTAGAAAATTCAATCAAATTGTTAGGGGTTTAGCTGGTGAAAAACTGTTCAAAATCGTGAAGGAAGAAGATGATGGATGGATGATGTAGATGAGGTGACAGGTAGCCAAGATGTGGAAATTAACATCTAAAAGCACGAGACAAACCCAAATGGAAAGAAATGGTTGATACAAGATTCCTAGTTTGAATACACAAAAGGCCGCATGCGGTCATGGTCATGCAGGTCAGGGCTAACCATGGATGCATAAGAAGATGAAACCAATGTAATGACTGCCAAATTTAAGACCGCCAGTTGCTCTCTATATGTGAAATGAAACACAATTCCAAGAGATGTCACCACAAGCAGAACATGTAAATTCCACAGAAAAATTAAATGGACCAGAGATTGAACTCAGGTTCTCAAGCCTGAGAAAAAGCAACACTACCATTGTTACTACCTTGCTATCAATATCATAATGTAACACTGAAGAAATAAAATACACTTAATAACTTAATTAAAGAAAGAATGGGTTTTCTCAAAGACCCCCTTTAAAGAGGACTTCATATAAAGATTGAGGGCTGGCTTCTCGATAACAAACGGTGAGAGTCTCGCTTGTGTGCTTTTTACTGAGCTCTTTTGACTGTTTCTCAAAGGACTGCATGAAGAATGGAAAGAAGTGAGAAGCTGTTGAAGGGAAACCATGCCTTAAGATAACTTCCCTATAAGATGCTAAAGTCTTCTAAAGTTTAAAAAATAGTCTGATGAGAAACAATGACAATTAAAGTATGAAATAACAAGGGCACTGGAAATATAAATTTAGGGATATTGCAGCAAATGAAGCATTTCCAACATGCACGACAAAATTAAAGCCCAGTCTCCAGCTGTAAAGCTAAAAAAACAGTAGTGTAGTGACCTCACATAATATCAGAGAATATTGCAGGGCACCACCACTGTAAAAGTAAATGTACTGTAGGTGCAACCTTAAAACAAAAACAACATTCAGATATTAAGATTGCAAATGTATAATCACTGCATAAATTATTTAAATGAACAGTCTATCTGTAAAATATAATTCTACGCTATGGTACTTATACTGTCATTGAACAACGTACTGAGGAGGGACTCTTTTCTAGTGCATCTCCTATAATACAGTGGAACCTTGGATTGCGAGCATAATTCGTTTCCGGAAATGTGCTTGTAATTCAAAGCACTCGTATATCAAAGCGAATTTCCCCATAAGAAATAATGGCAACTTAGATGATTTGTTCCACAACACAAAACTATTCATATAAAAATGATTAATAAAAAATATAAAGTAAAAATACATAAAACAAATTAACCTGCACTTTACCTTTGAAAAGAATCGTGGCTGGTGTGAGGGAGATGAGAGAGAGGAGGGTTATTGTGTAGGGCGACTTTCACTCTAACTAATAGAATCCCTGCTATCTGTTGGCTCACTGGAATCTTCTTCTTTTTTTGCGACTTTAACAAGGAACCTATCCAATGACAGTTGCTTTTGCCTGAAGAGTCACTACACTTGGACACAAAATTTAAAAAAATGCTTTACGCACTGTAAGGACAACACGCAGAAGAGTGTCCCGAAGCAACCGCAGGCTCCCAGCACTGTAGCAGTTCGCATAAAAGCGAATCCAAAAAGATCACAGACATGCTATAAGCGCCTGCCTTTGATGGGTGATTCAAGAAACATTATAAATACGCAGGGCACAGTATTACTTGGCCACTAACCTGACTGCTGTGTCTGTGTATAGGAGAGTGGCAGATCCCTCTACAATAAATATCCGTGTTGTTCCTGTTTCAAGCTGAATAAAGCTGGTGTTGCTAAAGTACTGAGACTCAGCTTCATGTTTTGGGGCGCAAGACAGGGACTCACATGTTACAACACACACGGTCACAATGCTATAGTAAACAGTATGCGCTTGTGAGGAATGCTGACTGAGACTGAGAATGGGAGACGATTACCCACAATCCTGCAGCGATAGAGAGAGAGAAGAACCATCAGCTCATTTGTGATCACGTGATGCTCGGCAGACAAAGCATATATGTACTACTCGTATTGCAAGATCTCGCTCGCTTATCAAGTTAATATTTGTTAAAAATTTTAGCTCGTCTTGCAAAACACTCACAGACCAAGTTACTCACAATCCAAGGTTTTACTGTACTTTAAAAAGATGGGGTTAGGGATTACTGACATCTTGACTGCCTTTTAGCAGAAGGTAACAGTGTAAATGTTCTATTTTAAAAAACATTTTACTATTTCCTCCATACTTAGTTTGTGAATATATTTTAAATACTTCTTTTGCATTGCATTCATTTCTGTAGTGTGTCTTTATTCCTGTTAAAGAATATTTCTGTGTCTTAAGCAGACAAACTGCTGACACGATGAAAAACATATACATTCAACCACGCAAACTTCTCACCACCTTATAAGCTGGTGAGAGTTTACAGTGATTCTCACACACATTTGCAAGGGTCACCCATTTCAAGAAAGACAGTGAGAGTCTTGCTCATTCTTCTCACCGGTGAGATGTGTTCGAGAAACTGGCCCTGTATCTCTATAATTTTTAGCTTAAGGTTTGTAGCGGGCATACTGGCAGTATTCTATTTTTTACTGCACCACAGTGTTTTGTTGAAAACCGTTAGTAAATGGTTGCATACCGGCATCTCCCGCTCTGCCACCTCAATCTCTAACTGTTCCATCAAATGTACCAATATGATCCCAATTGATACTCCAAGTGAGCTTCCCTGATGTAATATTTTTAATTCTTCATAATAAAAACTCCAAGGGAATCCCCGACTCCCACCCACCCGACCCTCCCATCAAATATATGAATATGATCAAAATCAAAAGTCTAAGGAGGACCCCATCATGCTTGATTAAGCAATCATGTAAAATTTGCATTGCATCAGAAGGTGGACCAAGAAGCAGACAAAAACAGAAATATAGTCACTTATGTGTTTCCACTTTAGGCACTGGCTTATTAGAATCACATTTACAACTGGCATTAAAATCCATTTTCAATGTTCGCATCACAGTCTGGAAATAAAGATCCAATTGACAACCCACATATGCACTGCATTTTGGGGTTGTGGCAGACGGCTGGGGAGCCTGCACAGCCGGGACGCCTTAAAGGTGGATGGACTGGGAGAGGGACAATACCTCCCCCAGGGCACAAAAGGGCAGCTGCCCTGGTTTGCATGGGGGCCACGGGATTGGAGCATAGAAGCTCAACTCTGCTGGGGCCCAAGGCCACCACCAGAGGGTGCCCGGGTAGTCCCAGAGACATGGACTGCAGTATTTCTGCCACAAAAGGAAGTGCTGCCAGAACAGGAAGCAAGTACACCCGGGGTGCTTCCAGGTGCCCATGCAGCACTTCCGCCACACCAGGAAGTACTGCAGGAAGGTCATCACAGAGCACCTGGAGCACATCTGGGTGCATTATAAAAGGTGCCGCCTCACTCCAGTCTGAGAGCCGGAGTCGCGAGGCAGAGGGTGGAGCTTGCGAGTGAAGGAGTGAGAGCGGCACTGTGCTGTGCAGAACTATAGACTCCTTTCCCAGCCTCTCCCAGTCACCAATGGTGTCCCGCAGGGATCAATACTTGGACCTACACTTTTTTCTATTTATATTAATACTGTCGCTAACTTGGTGACAGATTCATCTATCCATCTTTACGCTGATGACACAATTCTTTATTCTACAGGTTCTTCCCCTGCTACAGTCTTGCAGCAACTTCAACTTAGTTTTAATAGTTTGCAACTGACTCTTTCTAATTTGCACCTCCAGTTAAATATTTCCAAAACTAAACTTATGTGGTTCAGTAAAAAAGGTCATATTCCATCAAGCTCTGCAGGTATTTGTTCCCTTGACGGGACACCACTGGACCAGATTACTGAATATAAATATCTGGGAATTTGGCTGGATAATACTCTGTCTTTCTCAAAACACATTGACAATCTGAAGTCTAGGATTAAATTGAAACTTGGGTTCCTGTATAGAATGCGTTCTGCATTTACATCATCTGCTAGGAAAACTTTGGTTCAAATGACAATCCTTCCCTTGTTTGACTATGGTGATGTTATTTACAGATCAGCATCCAAAGGCCTGCTTCAGAAGCTCGATGTTCTTTATCACTCTGCCATCCGGTTTATAACAAATGCTCCTTTCAAAACCCATCATTGTACCCTGTATTCTTCTCTCAACTGGTCTTCATTGTACACCCGCCGTAAAGTCCATTGGCTTATGATTATTTACAAAACTCTCCTTGGTTTTTCCCCTCCTTATTTACAGGAATTGTTACACTTTTCTTCTTCTGTGTATAATACTCGTTCTGCTAATCTGATTCTGCTGACAGTTCCTAAAGCTACTTCTGTACTTGGCCTGTCGTCTTTTCAGAACGCTGCTGCTAGAGACTGGAATGACCTGCAGAAAATGTTAAAACTGAATAATTTCATTCCTAAATCAGTTTTCCAATCACGGATTTCAGCTTATTATAAAGATGTGTGTCGCTGTTACTTAGGCTAGCTGCTCCAATTCACTGCTGCTCTATTCATTGTTGCTCCGATGTTCTTATTGTTTATATAATATTTTTATGACTTTTTTTTTTTTCTTTCGTAATTTTGATTATATTGTATATGTGTATCTTTCTTAATATGTTTTATTTTTTTTTTTATTTTTTTTTTCTTTCGTAATTTTGTTTATATTGTATATGTGTATCTTTCTTAATATGTTTTATTTTATTTTTTTTTTCTTACCCCCCTCCCCCCATTTCCCTCTTAAGGCTTTGCCCTTTCCAGGCCACAGTTGTAAATAAGAAACATGTTCTTAATCTGTTTTGCCTGGTTAAATAAAGGTAAATAAAAATAAATAAATAAAATAAATAAATAGTGTGTATTTTGGACATCTGGCTGTCTCAGTGTCTGACTGTGTCTGGGCTTCTTTCACAGGGTTTAGTGGTAGCTCATATTAATCTCCACAGTACAATACGCCATGGCTTCTAAACTACACCTAAAATCAGAATTGGCTGCTCATAATGATCCAACAAGAAAAACTAAAAAGAAGGTGACATGTCCCAATGACAAAAAGTGTTTTAGCACAACACCAAAGATGGGGTGGGCTCATGAAGGAAATGTTAGGTCAAACCCAAAATGGTCAGTTACCGGTCACCTTTTTGCCACAAACTTGTATAGGCCTTTAAAAATGTTCACGTTCAGGATCTGCACTATTAGAAGAAAGGTAATTAACCTCAGGTGTGATGTTGCATTCATCAATCAGTGTTATCTTCATTGTAATACACTAATTAACTAAACTAGACCATGAAGTGGATCTGGGATCATGTTTGGAATTTTTTTCCTAAATCAGTCCTGGTATCTGAGTTATTATTGACAAATGTGGTGTTCGGAATGTGTGACTAGTGTGGGTAATGAGGTGAGGTGGGGTGCCTTTTGAGCTTTGACACCCTGGGACCTGTAGAGGAAGGGTCTTAATCTGGCCTTGTGTTAATGACAACATATCACAGCATGCATTTCTCAGAAACCCTTGGGAGTAAACACTGTGTACAGTAATTAATGCGTCTGATGCTCCCAGAGTGACGTCAGACTTCTTGCTTTAAACACAGAAATACAGTTATCTGTGCTCACAACGACGCTTTTCGATACTAGTGCAATCCGACTCTGATGATTTTAGCCACACTTACAGTACATGTCCTTCTAGTCTGCTGCTCCATTTGTAAGCAGTTCTAAGAACAAATGGCAGAACTGAGTGACGTTTTATAAATAATTTTGAAATCAGAACAAAATTAACTATGAGACCATTTATCTTTTTGTTATTTTTATTGTGTGATTAAGTTACTACAGCTACGGAAGACTACTAATAGGTCACTCTTGAAGGTAAATTATTTTTTGTATACTTTGTATAATATGAAAAAATTCATATAATTATTGTTAATCATTAAGTACATTTATCCAATAATATCTATCTATCTATCTATCTATCTATCTATCTATCTATCTATCTGTTGGAATTATTTTAGTACATATTAGCTGTAAGTACACAGCTTTGCTTGATCTTCTAGTAGCAGTTTATAGAGACAGGGAGCAGAATGATTTCTTCCAACTTGCAAATCAAGGTACAGTGTCAATCATTTTCTAACCCACTAAGTTCTGAACAGGGTAACAGGGATCTGCTGGAGTACAAGGAGGGAACAAACATCAGTCTATCGCAAGGCAAACACCTACACACATACCCCAACCAGACACTAGGGCTAATTTAATATTGCCAATCCACCTAACCTGGACATTACTGGACTGACAAGCAAAATTAAAGACAAAACCAACAAAACTGAATTCAAACCACACTTGAGAGAAAGAGAGGAAAGCCAAGACCATGGGCAAAAATAGTTAGAAAAAAGGGGGGATTTACCAAGTGGTTTCTATTCTCTAAGTCTATTGATGACAATGTTAGTGGACTTGTACAGTACTGTATGTGGTGGTGTCTTAGGGCAGCTGATTCTGTACCCGGAGATTGCTGTTAGTAACACACTCCTTTTTAGGTGCCAGAAAGTCAACATTGCTTCTGAATGTGCAGACAAATGTTCTTTAAGTATAATTTTTGTAATTCTTGAACTGACTGGAGTACTGTGTGAAAAAAACAATGGAAATGAAATCAGTTTAATTGAATTTCCGAAACTGTAAAATATATAATCTATTGAATCCTAATGAATACAAATCAATATATAAAGATTGGCTGTTTATTCTCAACAAAACATATTTAACCTTCTAATTTCAGTAAATACCTGACAAATTATTGTGCATTATATATATTAATGATAAATCAAAGAGTCATCTGCCACTTTCTGACAAAATGCAGGACCCGCTGTATATCTGTCAGTCTGTTTATCTGTCTGTTTGAGTGGGGTGCTTGTCAAGGTTCCCAGCTAGCCTCAGTTACTCATGTGGTCATAGAAAGCCGGGTGTGGGAAAGTGTAGGGAACTGTGGTGGTCCGTGTTAACTCCACACTACCTGTTCCATCCGGGATACTCTTGAACATGGACTGTTGATAGTTATAACTGAGCTGAGACGAGCAAATGAGGACACATACACGCGGCAAGAGGTAGGTGCAAAAGTGAAAAGTCGACAGGGCTGATGTTGACTTTTTCAAAAGGAAGAGTTGATGGCTGTAAAATGTGAGAAAAACAACCGTTATGTTTTAGTTGGTGTCTCGTTGGTAGAAGGAAAGTTGGCTTCATTGGTCTTGACTGAGATTTCCTGCACTCCCATGAGTAGCAAGGCACAAACAACAGCAAAAATGGCCCTGATACCTGACAAGAGATCAAAGCGGATGTGTAAAGCAGAATATTCTGCCGACAACATTTTGCCTATTCACTTTGAACTGGGCTATGTCTTGTCGGATTCTGATTTTGAATGTGAGGTTCTGGCTTCAGTTGATTGGTTCCCCTCTATTCGTGGTGCTGGCACAGGTTCAAGACACGCCTATGGCACTGTTCGCCTGGGAGGACTGCCACTTAACAATGATAAGAGGTAAAATCCAGATTGTAATGCAAATAAATAATCCCATTAAACTAAGGTGATTGTGGAGGTTAAAAATCATTTAATAAATATTCCTTAAAACTGAGGTTAAAATTAAGCAGGAAACTGTTCTTTAAAATTCATGAGCCCTGGTGCATCCCTTTAAAACTGATGTCACCCCCAGCTTACCCAATTCAGGCCTTGCAACATGGAGAGATGTCAATCAACAGCCAAAGACAACTTTCCATCCTGCCGGTGTCCCCACAACCAGTCCTCCTTTGGACTCCCTGTGCCATTCCTCAGCCTTGCGGGGGAGTCCCTTCAGAATATGTTGGTTGTTCCTGCGCCCAGGCTGCTCAGCAGGGGCAACACTCAGCCCCCTCTTGAGCACCAGCCACATGCTCTTTCCCTGGGGCTCCATTCCTTCCTCCCGTCTTGCACCGGCTCTCTTTCGCTCCTGCCCTTTTTCTTTATCTTTAATTCTCTGTGTCTCTTTCCGTCTCCCTCCTTTTCCCCTTTTATCTCATGTAGGCTTCTGATATCTTGTCTAATTAGCCAGATTGGGCACAGGTGCAAACCATTGCACACTTCAAGTAGTGAATATGGAACCTAACCGATCCGCTTGCTTTTGCACGTGTGTGCACGATCGGCCGAGCTAA